>CAADRB010000025.1:1370042-1496564 GCA_900708905.1 Hymenolepis diminuta | reverse complement strand
TAATTGGTCGGGACGATTGTAGGAAAAGGAAGGGCCAGTGCAGACAAGACTGGCTAATAGCAGGGCCGACCATGCGGTGTCTGCTACTATCGTCCGAGGTATGCTTACCTTTTCCGATCGATGAGAAATAGGTCAGTTAAGGACACGATGTTTGTCTATGGAGTGCTTGGGTCAGGAATGGTTAAAGGTTTACAGAGATTACTTATGAGGACAAGATAATCGAATATGGTGATGATTAGGAATGGTGTAAGATAAAGTATTTCGGAGAAGAGGGATTCATCCTTCAAGATCACTAAGGCCACCCTTGCTGTACACAACGGTGACTCATAGGTCCACTTGCCTTATTTCATTATTTCGAAATCTCACATTCACATACGCTGTTTAAGCGCTAATATCGAACTCTCCAACTTCCTTTTACTCTCCTTCCCTATCATTCCTTTAAGATAACCTAATAAACCGGTGGTCCATCTAAACTCCTGGTCTTCTGGTTTTTGGAAATGCCGTTGCATCCTGTTAGAATTTAATAAGATCGTTCGATTTGTAAGTGATTAGCTCTAGGTCTCACTCGGTCTGACAGTGAAATTAACTTTACTGTCGATCGCCACTTTACCTTCCGACTCAATATTGATCTTCTCCCGCAAACACCATTTCTGTATCCCGACCTGGCATCGCTGTAAATTCATATATGTTCAAATGGAAGCTGCAAACTGTCCACTTATTATCTTTGGTTGGATGTCTTCTCCATTTTCTCTAATACAACATTTCACTTTCTAAGCATATTATCTACTTCATGTCATGATGAAACTTCGACAGAAGGAAGGTATTCCAGATCCGATCCTGGTAGAAACCCACATTCAGCCGTTCTTCATGGTAATTAGAACAATATGGCGCTGTTCTGTATCTGCATCGCTGTCTGCGCATCGAAGATCATCGTATTTATGATTTCTGGTTTGACGAATGTGCTCTCTGAAAACCGCGTCACCAGCGCGCATCCCTCTTTATCGTCACACTACATTTTTGTTAATCCTCGAAAAGTGTAAGATTAAACGCAATTATTTTTAAGTGAAAACAAGACTGAATCAGTTATAATACGTTCCACCACATTTCATAAAAACAAGTTTGATTTTAGTTTTGATCTTTTATAATTAATTAGCTGAATTGGAGTTATATGGGCTAACGGCTGAATTGGAAATCAAGAACAAATTGTACGAGACCCCATTCAAATTTAAAATGACAAATCAGACAATAACCAAATATTGATCATTTGTCACACCAGATAACACAAGTTTCAATTCTAAAAGTAGGCATCCAGTAATCACGCCAATGTTTCATTTATAAATTTAAATATGCTGATTATAAATGCAAAAGTTTCTCTTGGATACTGATCCATTCAGTAGAATCATATAGCGTATTGAATCCTAAGGGAGTTTGGACGGTCCTGAAATTTTGACTATCATAGATTGTGAAGATGCGTCATTTGGGATGGATTATAAAAATTGTGATCCCGAAACCCAACAGTATCAGACCTTTAGTAGGAACATCAAGAATCTTGAAGAGGAGGTTTATTCTGACGGATTCAGACATAATGATCTTAGCGAAAATGTAAACACATATTCTTCAATCCAAATAAGATCCCTATGCTCTCACTAAAATTAAGACTTTCAAAGCCACACATTCAATACAACACAAGGTGAACGAAGATGGTGGTAGAAACCAAAGTCAAGTATTGTTGACGTTCTGAGTAGAATTAATAAAATTCAGAGAATGGAATCCGTACCTCAGACATCAGAATTCCCCATTACTCGTACCTGAGAATGAAGTCTTCTCTTAGCCATATCACTACCTAACCAAGTGGTGGTCAGTCAGGTTCACATATCCAAACCATATTTGCAATGTTTTACTTTCTGAATAAAGGGAAGAGAAAATGTCGTTTGAGCTAAAGGTCTTCTCCCTTCTCTTTCTGAGCCGCTGTACCCTCAGTGGGCAGCCCTGATTGTATAAGTCTCCACGTATCGTTATTTCAGGTAAAAGACAAAAGCCAACGGATAGAAATATCATTTCTACCTAACTCACATTCAAGCATTGTGTTTAAAGGCACACCCACTGCACTGACTCATTGCATCGAATGTGTTTGAGTGGTGTTGGCCAAAAATAACATTCAAGATAATTGATAAGGCCGGAGCAGAGTAAATTGGGAACTAAACTCTCAAACTGACCGCTACACTAATTTTTACCGGAAGATGGCTATTGAGCAATATTAGTAGTGCATTTACGTTAATTCCAACTCTTGTTTCACATGAATCTTGCGGTAACTTTGTGATAACCCTTATTATGGAACACTTACTGTACCCTTCCCTACACCCCTCCGTCCTATATGCATGAACACCTGTGCTCGCAGACTTAGTTACCTTTATTTTCTCAGTGTGTTTATTGATATTTGGATAACCGAAGTACAACTGGACTTGGTCAAGTTTAAAGTTTTCTTTTTTACCTTGTAAGACGTGCCGAGCGAAGGTAGAAGGATTTATTGCAGATAAGTTGCATAGTGGGTCGACACGAAGCACAAGCATCCATTGAGAGGTTGTGGAAAGGAGAGAAGCGGGGAAAGGGTATAAAGAGATGACCATGTCATGCACGCCATCACCACATATGAAAAGATGGCATGCAGTGGGAGGCTAGTCCTATATTGTTAGAAGAAATGAAAATTATTTTCCCTCGCCCACAATATTTCTTCTGTGAATAAAAATTTAATTTTTTTCTTTATTTCCCCATCGGTGAAAGACATTTAATAATTATACTTATTTGTTTAGGCCGATACCGATTGAGACGGAGTTTCATTAATACACTCGTGTTGACTATTACATGTCTTCTTATCTGCCGTGGGTTATTAGCTTCTGTGTTAAGTTGCTATATTACTGAGTTTTCTAGATTGTTGGCTCTGCGAGATTACTACCAGAACTCCTAGTTGGTTACGTTATAGCACATATATATGGCGATTAATTGAGTTCTTTGAACAATGGAGCCCCCCTATTGGACGGCGTGGTTGCTACCTTAGCCCAGTTTCGATTTTCTTCTCAGCCTAGGGGTCAAAGTCTCGTAAGGTATTAGGGCATGGATCTTATATGCTGCCGTACCAGAAAAGAAATTGTCAATAGAATAATTAACTAATTTTTAGCATTGGAACTGGAATTAATTACTACTTAACGATCTTTTAAGATGCTGTTTATTCGGATGAAGACAGGGTAGGAAGAGTGAATTTTAGTTATTTTCACTCATCGGTAAGTACTACTAAGAAGTATAGTATTTTAAATTAATATCGGCCGAATTTACCTTATATGAACTTTAGTGAGCTCACCTATGCTAAAATTATCGTAGCTATCAGCTAAATACGTGGTATTAACCAGCTGATCTTTGGTAATTTGAAGAGATACATTTACTTAAATGTATAATTAGTTATTCAATAAGCTCTAAATATGGTGGGACTCGGAAGTTGAATTTTGAACATTGAAACGTTACATGTTGTAGTGATTCACTAATCACGTAAAAAATCCATAATTCAAATGAAATCGGGCTCTTCTTCCTCACTTATTGAACTAATTTTCTGTTCCTTGTGTTTGAATGCTTTACCATGATTAAAAATATCTTTTGCTTCACCGCCTATTGAACTCATGTGATCGGAGGGTTTTTGAAAATAAATCAGGTTCAAAGAGTTAACACGGATTATTATTGATTGTACGACAGAGTGAGGTCAAATATAATGACTGATTTGAAAACAACAAATCTGAAAAGATGGTTAATTGCAATGCTATTAAATTACGTCTAAATCATAGTATATATTCTCATGAGAATTTAACTAAATATCCATTTGATAAAATTACAAGCTTAATTATATATCGATTCCAGGTTTTCACTTTTTGCTCATCAGTCATTGGCCTGTTGTTTCATGGTACGTCCATTCACTCATCGTTTCAAGTGAAATAGCATGCAGGCATTGATTTCATCTCAGCCATTAGGTCTATTCGCACCTTCCTTTCACCTCATATTTTCGAACTCGGTTGCAACTTCTCAATTTGGCATTATCTGAGCGATAATTGAAGCATGCCTGTTCACAAAAGAGATAAGTTGTCTAATTTTATTCCCAGTATCGGAAAAGGAGAGACAAATTAAGCGAATAGTAATTCTGTTGAGAAGAAGATACAATACAAAAATCACTATTGTATAGGCATTTTTCTTCCGACTGGCAGGATTATTGATAGAATTCTTTAATATCGAGAAAAGACCAAGGAGAATGGAGTGGTATTTATGTTGTGTAGATTGTGGAGGTGAAATGGGGGTAGTGGTGATTATGCCTCAGTGATGCTATGTGTGTTTATAGTTCAAGGAATAAAATAAACAATTGGGAAGTACATAAGATACCTCTGGAATGATAAATAAAACTAGAGAGATTTGAGGACATGGCTGGTGCAGAAAACGAGTTGTTCACCTGGAAATCAAATAAGCGCGAAACACTCAAGTGGATTCTTTCTCTTAAACTAGGCCTCTCCGAACTCGCACTGGAGAATCACATCCAACTACTAAAACTCAAGCAACCATAAAATTATAAAGTGACCAAAATTCCAGCATGATATTCATAAAAGATATATCATAAATTCATAACATCTTGGAATTTTCAAGTTGTTTATCCTTCTTTCATGCAGACACTTTGAACTAAACTCAAATTATATTTCTACTTGAAGATATGGCGTCAAACTGCGGCTAGTTTATAATATTTACTAACTTTTAGGAATATCTAATAATGTCCATAATTATAACAGTATTGGATACATTTTCCTCTTTAATCAAATCGCATTTTGGAATATACGTTTAGATTTTCAGGAAAACGCAATTATTGATAATGGTACATGTCAGCGCACAAGTCTGATAACGTGATTAAAAGATAACGAAACTAACCAACCATGAGGCAGATTGAGGCTAATCAGTGTTAATCCTGCAACAGCGCAACCCACAATCTGAATAGGCTAACCTAAATAATTTTTAAATTTATTCAGGTGGCTGGAATGTTAACGAGCACGTGTAGGATTTTCGAAAAATAGGAGCTCGAATTTTTACATACGCAGCCAAGCAATTGGTGAAAACTAAACTAAATTTTATATCCCATTATCCATTGTTACGGGGTGCGATTTGCGCCTATTGATGAAAATTGAAACGCACAAAGAAGTAAGCTGCTAACTCTTAGTCTTGAGATGGCTAAAAAAAAAATTTAAGGATATCTAATTTCTTAGCTTTAATCTACCCCAATTTGGAAGACGAGAGAATAAGTTATCACGCCTAGTTGGGATATTGAGGGGGAAAAGTTTATTTTGTAGGAAAAAAATGAATGGATTTTACATTTCTTCGCTCTCCACACAATCTCTATAGTCTGGAGGAGCAACCTATTGACAATACAACAACTCGTATCACAAGGGGAGGAGACAGTGGATGAGATTATTAATCTCTTATAGTTTAGGTATCGAACGACGCGTGATGTTAGACGGAGATATTTAAACCACGACAAAAGTCCTCAAACCAAGTAGAAGATAATTGAGTGACATTTCTTGGCACAATAACTTTTGATGTCATCCGGTGCTATGCATTAGGCAAATACCTAGTGCTGGTTGCGGCAGACTTAGTGGAAATAATCTAAGGACACCTTGAATATGAATCGACCAGGACCAGATAAGAGATTCCTCAGATAGGTTTAGCAAGACAGAGATTAATGTCCGTTTGAGAGCAGATAAGATCTTAATGGTAAGGAAGTGAGCCTCGACTGCATTTTGTGCAGCCACTTTTGATACCATTTTCTTGGAGTGAGGAATAGGTTTAGCAAAATCGATTTCTTCGCGTTTCTTCCATTCATCATCCACGAGTGCCGATCGCTAAGGCCAGAAAACGAGCTTAGGTTTAGCTCAAATGTGGCAACACTGACCAAAACATCATGGGGACTTGATTTCGATAGACAGTGTGTAAGTTCCGAGGAAGATAAAAGTATAACAACCTTCTTTCTTTCCGTTTAAGCAGTAAATTTAATTTGTCTGATGATCACACAGACAGAATTTCGGGGCTGATTGTTGCTTGGGGACAGGTGGCTCGGCAAGTAGAGCTGGAACGACTTTAGGCACGGAAGATTTCACAGAATGTGTAAGAATCGTTACTTTTACACCATCTCTACTGATTTGTGCAACTTTTCATGCCATCATTGGCGGCCTCAATAAGAGTTGCAATAGAAGGCACACAAGTGAGGACAAATTTTAGAAGTATGAGAAAGTGGTAGTAGAAATGATTAGTACATCACGAGAATATTTAGCCTCAATTTTTGCGGAGGGAACATTTATTTTTGTGGATAAGCACTCAAGCATTTCGTAAAGAAGTGAGACACACAAACGCCAGAACTCAATCATAACGCGTAGTCGCCCTGAGGGAAGACTTCGGTCCAAAACAATGAAAGTCAGCGACCCTGGAATTTAGCGCATTTTAATAAATATGCAAATTTTTTAAATAATTAACAATAAATTGTCAATTTAATTTGCTTTGGTAGAAATTATTTATTTTTACCTCACTAATCCTATCCTTATTCTCGTGGATATTCCACTTTAAGCACATTTCTATAACTTGTTGTCGTAGTGCACCTCTCAGATAAGAAAACTATTTGTTGATGAATCGTGACAGAGCAGGCTGCCAAATATCCAGTAAATTGATATCTTTATTTAAATAAGATAAGTGAAATTTTTGACAGCTTTGCCATGGAGGAAGTTAGTAAGAAAACACTCGTAAACAAAAATTATCATGATAGCTTTCATGGAAAAAATGCCTTTTCATAAATTTGCATTCCCTAAATCAATACACGTCAACAAATAGTCGCATTACAAGATGGAGTTTGATTGTAACACTTACCGATGTAATGCTGCATATCTAAAAACTACATACCAAATAGCAGTGGTTACGCCAAATATAAAAATTTTAAACATGATTAAGCAAAGTAATAGGTTTGCTTTTTGTTCAATATCCAGGCAAACTAGAAAATATAACGAGTACGAAAAAAGGAAATAAACTTTTCTATCAACCTTAATATTAACAGCTAATTGAAATTTTATCAAAATTACTCAACTTTGTAACATTACATGTATCTTTACTCAATATATTCTTAACACTAAAAATATATTTAAATTGTTTTATCGATTTGGTAACTACCGGGTTCATCAAAGCTAATAGTATCGGTCAACTGTCGGGTTAGTGGGTAGGTTTGTACAGATTCTACTTTTATTTGGTCTTCACGAAGAATTTAAGATATGTATTCATAATTTCACTTGATCCGTACTCTATCGTGCTCGCTATTTCTATGATTATTCACATAAAATAGTTCTCTATTATTTACTGATTTGCACGATTTATTGACCATTTGTAATGTTTTGTTCCTACTTTTCCACTTTTTTAGTTTGAGCTCATCTGTTATAGTGTACCATTAATTTTTCACTGACATTATGTTTTTTTGATCTTCTATTTTGAGTCAAATATTTATGATTTCATTTAACTATCTTTTCTTTTATGTATTTGTCTAGTATGTGTTAGTATATTGATGTTTTTCAAATTTTTTCTTTCTAGTCGTCGCAATGTCAGAAGAAAATTCTTGGCGAGCAAATCTGCCATCTTCGTCATCGACCGGTACAGGCGACCAAACGGTCGTTCGACCCGATTCCCTAACAATTGGCTCCACTGCTATCTCCATGGATATTTTGACACCCCAGCTTCTTCAATTCATTCAAAGCTGTCAGAATAATGCTGGCTCTGCAACCTCCACTCCTGACAACAAGGTTCTAGAGTAAGTTTTCGATCGCCCTCTAAATCTCAAGTTTTAATGATAGCTTCTTGCTGCGATCTTAACTTCTGAAGATTACATCCAAGGGGTCAGTTTGTGCCCTATTTAAGGTTTTTCATATCCATTTCTGTTTTTACCCTTATCACACCACTAGAGTGTGGATCACTTCAAAAGTTAAAATTTCTGCATTTCATTTTAGGGCTCTTAAGGGTTATGATTAACATTACTTATTTGACGCGAATTGCTCTTTTTATGGATTTATAGGCCTACTTTCAGAACTCTTGTTTAATCTTCTCATTTAAACAGTGAGATTACTTGGGCGGCACCCTCGCTTTTGATTAATCAATAATCTGCTCACTGTATTAACTGAATTTTTTGTATTCATCACGAATAAATAAGGCTGTTCGTCGTCTCTCCTTTAATTATCTTGTGGCTTAAAACCTCTCCCTCCCCCTCATTTACAGCTCTATGAGTCATTCTTGTGTGTCTGTCTGATAAAAGCGGCAAATTATAAATGCTTCAAAAATATTTCTAAACGCCTCAATCTGAGGTAAATTACCAGAATTGGTCTAACCGTGCATCATCTAAGTGGGAAGTCGCGAAGTCAGTTCTTGTCATTGTCCATCCAGTGATGTGGATGCCAACTGTGTTGGTTAGTACTGGTAGACAATAGGGATGGTAGAATGCGAGTTTTTCATAAAACCCACCACAGGATACCCTCCCTCCACTCAAGTCAAATTCTAAAGCTTTTTTGGTTAAATAATTTGTTTAAAAATAAATTTTAACTGCTATTGTCATTCCATCTACCTCAAAAATGCTCTGAAATATCTGAAATTTCACTACGTTCATAAGTCAATTAAATCTAGACTTCTAGACGAATTCTTAATTTCAGATCAAAGTTTGATGCTGTACATATGCCCGTCCTCGTATTTTTATACAAATGCTAATTTAATATTTTCTTTTGATCAAATTAACTTAACAAACGTGAACTGGTATCGATGATGACGCTTATCGTGATTAATACGTATATTTGAACGTGATTTTTTATCACGTTTAATAATCCAAAAATGTTAGAAAATGGGGGAAAAATTCTGAAGTCTTAAAGTACGGTCTTAAGTTAGACGCGTTGGTTGAATCATTTGCGCGAGTTACCCCTCTTGTCCTTGCGATGACCTCGTGGTTCAAGGTCATTAGTTGGTGGGCTAATGACGTCGTTTCTACACGTTTGCGTAGTTCCTCTGCTACAATTGACCTTTTATCTTACGCAACTGATAGATGTCAATCTGTTCAATACCTTAAGCAAACTAACAGATAGATGTCTGTTGCTATGACCACAGTATAGTCGGTTCTTCAAAGTTGATGAATCATTAAGTACCGGTGCTTACGTGTGCTGAATGAACGTTAAACTCTTCATAGTCTTATTTGAACTTTGCATATGTCGATGTTTACACTGGAGGCGGCGTCGTTATTCGTGCATTAGTGATACGTAAAGCTAGGTGAATTCCGTTTAACATTACATCACCGTATCGGCCAATCAGTAGTCAGGACTTTTGTGTAATCGGCCTTCGGGCTGGTTACGTTAGTTATGATGTTACCAGTGGTTACTAAGGCCATAAATTACCAAGCCCATTGAACGAATGATTTCACGTTAACCTTAAGAAAAAGTGAAAATGCACTGATGGGAAGTTTAAATTTGGCACGAGTTTCGAACCTGTGTTATCTTTTGAAGCTACCAAGAAAATATTGGATCTAATTATGAGTTTCTAGTTCACCAAGGGAAATATTTAGTCCATCTGAGTATTATATATGTATATATATATGTATATATATATATATATATACGTTTATATTGCATTGACGGGAGGGGAGGAAGTGGTAGGTAAATACAGGGAGATTTGTCTTGTAACCAATATTTCTGCATAACTCCAATTGCGGTTAGGGCCTCTTTGGTTTCAAAAATTCATTCCTTGAGGTTTTTGGAACTTAGCTTACAAGGCAGATGGGTGAAAACCGCAGTAATGTCGGTTTTCAGGAGTGAGGGGGTGGATTTATTTGCACTTAATCCCGTTCAGTTTAGGTTCACCCGATTGCAAAAGAAGGCTTGCACCCGAATTGAACAAATTTATAATATTGGGTAGTGATGCCACTCCCGTTTTTAGAGTTACAGAGCTATTAACTTGCGGGTTTTTTTTATTTTCTAATGTAGAAGAATGATGCACAATTTTGACACCGGAGCTTATTAGATTGTTTTCTAAAACTTATTTTTGAAACTCGATTTCTATTATCTCCTTTTGAACATCAGGGCTAATTATTATTGGTGATTATTCGTATTGTTAGAAATGTGGCAGTAATAAACTATTCAACCCGCTTCCACGTTACTGACTAGTACATTTTTCGATAGTTTGCGATGACTCATTTTCACTAGGTGAGTAATCAACAGAACAACGCTGCTCTCTGCTATCGACTTTTTACATCAAGTCGTCCTTCAGAATTTTGTATGAACCCTCACTTTTTGTATATTAAGTTAGCAAACTGGGAAATGACGAATAGGTGTCCCTAAGAAATCATGAATTTGAAATTAGTTTTATACTGTCTCCCGGTTTGCATAATCTAGATTGTAGTGCTTCATAGCGTCTTTACTTCAGCACGTTATTTTAATCTCAACTTTTATCAGTATTTTTCATTCATTCCAATCATTTAGCACATATATTTTCACTGTATGTATTTCTACTATAAGTCGGCTCCACCTTGCTATGTCGACTTCGACATTTGTGACTCATTTGCGCCCTTAAGACCTCTTCAAGTTAACCTTAACTGTCACGAAAAGAGGACACTCAACTCTCATTCAACAGTTTGACCTGACTTATCAATCATCGCGCAGTTGGTCCGATCCGACAAGGTTGTCTTCAACCCATTACTATAACCTCCCTCCCCCTCTCTTACCCATGAAATTCAGTAAGATTACTTCCAAGTCCGTTTTGCAACACTCATCGGGGAGCGGGGGGGGAGGGGTAATGAAAGCTCATACTCTGTCACCTCTTTCGCAAAGACTTAAATCAATGTTTTATTCGGATCGTTTAATAGATCAGTAAAATAAAAACTCCTTGGCCCATTTATCTAGTGCTCATCTTTGTCAGAGGGATAACATTATCAAGCCTCCCTAGCGAGAAACTTTAATTCTGCCATTCGCTTAATTAGTCGGACTTCACCGGTGCAGTTGGCTATTCACCTCATTGTGTGTTCGTTAATGGGGTCGAACACGTGGCCTCTGATTTTACAGACGTGTTCGTTAACCACTGTGTGATCTCTAAGTTTACGCCTTGAGTAAATTTCTTAATCTAATTTTTTTTCGGCTTTTTTGTTAAAGTATTTCTTGATTGTGGTGGTCCATCGTTCACCTACCATGCCGGTTATACATGCTGTTGAATCACACTCACATTGACTAGGTGCTCTTGAAATTGTGTTTGTGTCTGTGTGCAACGTGAATTTTGATTACTCACACAATTTATAGTGGTCTCAACTGCTGCCAGCCTAAACAAATTTGTGAAATGCGGTCCCCTTCCTCCCTATAAAATGAATCATATACAACGTTGACGCATCGTCACATATGAGTCATCAACTGTCTATAAAGAGGGGTCATTGGTTTCTGTAGTGTCTACCACCACCGACTTTGTTGATTAGTGGTAGCCGTGTCTAGTGTCATCAAACGGACATATGAGCCTCTGTATTTGTGACATTAGGTACGTTTATGGACCCCCCTCTCTTATGTCCGAATTTGAGTTCTCCGTTTCTCATCTGGGTTGAATGACGTTTGATCTACCGCTTTTAGGGTGAAGAGACCGTGTTATGCTTTCTACCTCCATTTTAGTGTGGTGGTTAAAAGAAAATAGATGCGTATATGTGGTTCGGACCTCATCTCTTTTTGCAGCGGGAAGAGAATGTACTTTCTTGACCCATTTACCGGAACTGTCCTGATAACTGGAAGAGGGAGAAATTAGCTTTAAGATGCCATAAAAATTGGGTGTAGGAAGGAATATATCAGTTGCTATGTGTTTGAAAATTTGGTGTTTTGTTGTAAAAAACGGCGTCCTCATTTGACCGTTTTTAGCACCAAACTTGTGAATTTAATGAATTACCGCGTAGTGTTGCTATCTTTTAATTGAAGTAAGCGAAAAATTAAAATAAAATGATATATTTTTATGTGTAATTCGGTTTTTTCCCCAACAAAATATTGCAATTTTCATTTTTACATCCAATACAATGGCAGGGTTTTTTATCTTATTGTTTGAAATCGGACTAATTTTAATTCCGAATTTTGCATGAGCATTTCCGCTGCCGTTCATAAATTTCCCCAAAAAAATCCTCACTGACTGTGAGATATTTAGTCAAGATCGGGAGCTACGCATGTCGAACTATTGCCGTTGATCAATACTTCTATGATTGATAGTCCTTTCCAACTGTTTGAACTCATCGATCACAAGACAGAGTCAGTGGTGAAATATTTGTGTATGAGAACAAAGGAGAGGCAGCAATCTTGTTACCAGTAAGCTTAGCTTTTATTTGAATTGGAGAGTAAAGCCAAAACACGGGAAAAAATCGATAAATCCCTTAAAGCTTGAAGGGTGAAACTGGCAAAAATCGATAAACGAATCACAATTGTCGACAATCTGGATGGGGAATAAAGTCACGTCAACTTGCTCACTGCCACGTATTTATTGAATTAACAAAGAACTAAGATCGGACTGTTTTCCTTTTATTTTTAACTGAAATTCCAAAGAGTTTGAATAATTAATTAAATTTTCAGCAAGCACATGCTTTCATGCTTTTCAAATAATTAGTTAGTTTCTGTTTGTCTGACGTCAGTACACCAGCTATGGTCACCTGGAAAATCGTGATGACTACTGAGTTGAGTTAATAGCCCTGTGGTTTAAAGATCAAATATTTTTGTTCAATATATCATGCTATGATTTGAGGTTATTGCTCTGTCAGTTGGGTAAATTTTTTTTCGAAGTAATGATCATTTTATCTGATAATAGCATCATATTGATCATGAACAGGGAAATCGTAGTGATCTTGTTCCGTTTACTGATCAAATTTCGCTCATTCTGTCGTGATGAGTTAAGGTCATTTTCTTGTTATTTCGAGAGTTTTATTCGAAAAGATCTTTTTTCTAGTAGTGTCATATTATTTGTCATGACCTTGTTGTGGAAATTACACCAGAATTTATCGATGAAGCTATATTCTTGTTAGTACCTTTTAAACGATACCCATTCATTATCGGTTCTTTTGCGCGCCTAACTTGGCTGATGTTTAAATCAGATATACCGATGAACCCCTTTCCAACTGATTGGTACAAACATATCACGGATTGCTGAGATGTAAATACTCTTCATAAAAAATTTGTCTTATTTGGCTATTAATTGGGCAACAGAATTGAATGTTTTCTGTGTCCTAAGTAGAATCCATAAAACTCTCTGGACGGAGTCCATTCTTCCGGGACGTTAATAGATTGCTGTTCTTCCATGCTCATACCCGAGAATGAGACCCTCATTTTTACATTACCACCTAACCAAGCAGCCAATCAATCACATATATTCAAAGTGTCTACTATCGTTTAACCTACTACATTTCTGCCCTCTTTCAATAGGGTTTGTAGGAATGCCTGTACAGCTGCCATTTGTATACGTCAGTAGATACCCAGGGATACTGCAGTAGCAACCTCGATTTTATCACCGTCATTATTAGTCTTGTAAGGACGCACAAAGCCATAGAAGACCCCAGTGGGAACGAATGTAGACTAGATCAAGCCTTACTATATTGGATCGATTATTTTTCGAAACTTCCTTTAATTCTTCGGCATTCTATACGATTCCTATTTCTACCAGGTAAAAAACTTAACAAATTTCTTATTTCATTATACCGTATCTTGAGTTACGGTAAATACCTCCGTTCTTTACTTTCTTTAAATAATAATTTTAATTTAAAATTTCTCCCTCTAGTTTACTTCAAGCGATGTGCTATTATGAACGATTGTAAGTTTTAGTTTTATCCTTTGTGCTATAATTAGATTTCCTGTGCTGCTATAGATAGTCATCTACTGAAAAACGCTATTGTACTCTTAAATTCCAGCTTCCATTACAGGACTCATATTACCAATCTGTCACAAGATTGATCAGACTCTATATCGAAATCAATGTATACCTTTATTTGCTCAAATATTTGATCGCTTTTGTCATTCACCTCGAGATATCAAGTTTGTGAATCCATTGTATTCTACAAGGTCAATAATTGGAAGACAGGGAGGACTGTGAATTGTGTTTAAAAGGTTAAAAGGCTCATTTAGGTAACGAGTCTGAATAGTGGGAGGAGAAAAGAGTATTAAAAGTAGATATGTCGGTGGTAAAAGGGACTAGAATGCAATTAAAAAGCGCATTGAACTATACTCATTAAAAGGAAAGTGGAAAACTTGATGAATCTAGCATTCAAGCGTTGTAAGACGCAATCAGTCAAAACTTGTCTGTGGTCTCTCCTTTTACTCGACCCCTCCCCACCATCTCTTATTGGACTAATCGGTTGTTTTCTGTGTTCGGGAACTTTCCCGTGGAAAAAAATCTAAAAGCATGGTAGGTTGCTAATATTTTATTAGATTAACCGCTTTCAAATCTTAACACTACAGGAGTGAATGTAAAGCATTCACTGAAAACATTACTTATTTTAATTATTTTAATCAAATCCATATGACAATAGATAGTCTGTTCACGATTTTGTATCCCCTTCGAATAGTCTAATGCTAATTTTACGTTGGTTGATATATATATGTATCATCTATATCATCAAAATAGGCCTTTGACACCTCTTTGAATTCTTCTGAGAGTCCAGGTCTTTTAGGTGTCGAATCAAGTAGAGTTTATCTATGGGGAGGTTCCATTTGAAATAGCTTTATTTATTTTAGGCTCTTCTCAGATAATTCTAGAGATAGTCTTGTCTTCTCTTGAAATCAGTCGGCAATCAAGCCGAAGTCTTTCAAGTGGTAGACAGGTAGAACGTAAAGACAGAGAGGGTACCATTTAAGTAGTAGCCTCATTCAAGTTCTGATTCTCCTTCGATGGTGACCGATAGTATTTAATCTCCTTTCAAATTTATCTGGAATCAAGTCTAGGTCTTTCAGACGTCGTTTAAAGTATAATTAAGTTAGAGCGATTCAATTTTAAGCAGTAGTAGTGTAGACACTCCTTAGATAACCGTAGAATTAAAGTACCCTCTTTTTAGATCGTTTAGAAATCGAATCCAGGTCTTTCAGGTTCCACTTCAAGTGACAGACAAGTAAATGGACTTTAAGGAGGGATTTCTCTTTACGTCGTAGTCTTATTTACATCCGGACTTCTCAGATAGCTCTCTTTTCGAAAAGGTTCGGAATTGAACTCAGGTCTTTCATGTATCGATTTAACTGAAAGACAAACAGAATGTGAAGATGAAGGGCTTCCATTTTAAATACCGGTAAAAGTCTTATTCCCATTCCGATTCTCCCCCATATTTTCGATGACTCATTCGTTTTGTGTGGGGCGGGTAACTTCACTCTGGCAATGGAGTGAGTCATTACCCTTCCACGATTTTCACGTCGTCGTGGAGAGTGATTAATGCACTCGTCGTCGAAGAGTCATGCTGGACAACTAACTCAGCTTTGAGAAGACATGTTTTTTTGCCACCCATGCCCCTATCCTTCTCTGGAAGAGCTTGATAGAAGTCATAATGTGAATGTTGTATTAAAGATCTGTTCGATGAATCCAATCCAGAATCCAAAAATTGAGTTTTTAAGTCAATGAGTTGGTTTGGATCGGTTATATATTGAGATAACTATTTCAAGAAGAAGTTCAGGATATCAAGATTCATACTTTCTTTGAATTCTGAAAACATTAAGTTTCCTTATTCTCACAATGAGTGTAGTTTGCTGTGTAATGCAATAATGTTCAAATTTTATGAATTATTCCACACATTCATAGGTAAGGTTATGTCCACCATATTCGGAGTTTGTTGTCTGGTGGTTGGTTATGCTACTTCTATTTTGCAGATAAGAGGAGCGGTAGATGAGGCAGCACATTAAGTAATGTTCACTCGAGGTAAACGATAATATAATAACAACGGTAAAAATAATAAGCGGATCGATATCAAATTTTCGGTATTTTCTTCATTAAAAAACCAACTTTGTCATAAATTTCATCCTAATTTTGGGGAATGCACAATCATTACCTTTTGGTACTCATTGAATTTGATTTATTAGATTTTTACTTGGTTCTGGTTTTCAGATGTGACCCGAAAGTCTTTGGATCGCTGATGAGCCCGCAATCATTATATAATTGATCAAGTCGGAATTTTAGAGTGCAAAAATAGTGAAATATTTGCTAAGATCTGATATGGTAGTGCATTCACATTATACTCAAAGAACTTAGAACCGTAAAAATTACTTTCGTTTTAGTCTTTTCATATGGAGGTTAGCTTTAATCTTGTATATGCGTAAATTATTGAGATCTTCAACGCAAGATCTATGCTTAATCTGTTTGATAATCAACAATGGAAACTAGGCTTTTGTTAACACTGATACACAATCTTGATCCTTAGTACGTCCCTCAATCGCGTTTTTCGCGGGAAGATGTTATTTCAAATTTGATGTCGGTCCCCACTTTTTATTTGTGGGAGAAAATACGATAAGATCTTCTTGCGCGCACGTGAATGTGATTATGACGTCATCAGGTGGATGAGTCATCCATTGCTTGTTGTTAATGTCATTTTTGATTTCATTAAATATCTTATCTTCTGTTTTTGATAGAAAATATTAGTTGCATAATCTCGAGGTTTTAATTGGCTCTTTCACCAAATTTTTGTGTATTAACCAGAATCCGGCCGATTTTCTTGTTACTGTTTTGCTTTATAACTCACGAATGTGTCTTCCAACATTCATCATCTCGGCGAGAGGGATGATATCATGAAACTTCACGAATGGGAAATTCGAATTGCGAAATTCCCCATTTATTAGTTGGATTTAACTAGTGCTCACTGGATGTGCATCGGTGGCCATCGACTCTGTGGCCTTTGACAGCCTTAGCACGTTAGCCATTTTTAGTTTCTCCAAACAGTTTGAGGCGGTAAAATTCGGTTAGAGTATCCGTAAAACGATATTAAAAGCTGGTTATACTAATATTAATGATTGTAGTCATTTTATTCTAGCGTGTATTTTCAAGCTAGTCTTATCTTTTTTCACAAGAGAGGCTAGTTGAATTTACGATTTGCCACCAATATGCTACTTAGATAAATTCAGCGTCACTCTGTTAATGAACCTTTAAAATCAATATCAGTTTACGCGAATACTAACATTAGAAATTGAAAAGGTAAAATGCAACTTAAAACGAAAGTTTAATAAAAGTTCGTATTTGTCGGTTAAGGTATTTAAAAATGATACTTTGGAAAAGTCTAGACGTATACTAGACTGTGCTGAGTCATGCTTTCTACTTCATGTTACTGGGACTCTTTCGCAATTTAATATAGTTAGGAAAATTGCTTTGCTTAGTATTGAGCCAATTTGCCCAGATTACTTATAGGTTGTCGGTTAGGGTTCCACATCGAATACCCGAGTTTTCTGAGAGGGAAATATAGTAGTGAATTTTTGCATTTATCGCAAGAAAAAGAATACGGGTAAAATAAAAAATTTCGTTATTAAACACTAAGATTTATTTTGACATCAGGTCAACCGCTTTCCCAGTTGGAAACTAAATCAGTATTTGTCTCCTCTTTTCGTCACCTTCAAATTGCAAATCCGAATGAGATGCTTTGTTTGCGATTTCGGAGCCATCCTTTTTCGCGTAATTTTTACGGCATTCATCCGCAATTAGGAAATCCTCTTTGGGTTTGGGATGATCGGTACGCCCGTGTTGTCTCATCTCATACAAAATTTTGTGACACCGGGTCGTGTCAGTCTGTTGACAACATTTACAAGAGTCGATGGTCGTGTTGTTGTTGTTTTGGGTGAGGCTATTTGAATTTGAGGCAGATAACCTCAGTAGTACTTTATGCACCTGTTAAGTGCTCTAATCAGCACGATTTACTCTGAATGATCAATATTAAGAGAGCAAACGGAAACAAACCTGCATTTGCTTTGCACTGGAATCCTACTTTTAAAATTCCTAGTGTTACCGCTAATTATTTTAAGTCTATAATTACCCAAATACAAAAAAGAGACGAATCTAGACGTGTGGTAAAGTAAGCTGATTCAATGTCTAGATTCAGCATTCTTCAGATTTTTTCGTTTTAATGTACTAAAGAACTCATAAGATTGAATTTTTTTTCCCCTAAAAGAACTACCTAACTCATTTATAACCTAGTTTTATAACATTTAATGTGGAAAGTGTTTTGAATTCGAGTGTTCTGCCATCAGTGAACACCTACCTCGTGACTTGCGACCTCGCATGTTGATCACTGGGATACCGTCACGCAAGTGTATCATGCGGTTTTCGGTACTAAATAGCATTTTTGGTACCCTAGTCAGCGATCCAGTCGATCCGTATTAGTAGGAAGAATTCGTAAGCTTTAATGTGTCAACATTCATTTATATTTTTCCATTACCACTACTAAAATATGATCTTAAACGATGTCAGCTAAGGAAATATCATGTGAGTTATTGTTCCTGATTTTATTCAATGTAGAAGTATTTTGTGTTTGGATGAAGTTCCTTCCTGATAATGGGAGGATTTCGTCCCTGTCATTTTATACATATATGGTCGTATTTTATCGGCAACATTGAATAATTTTTAACCCGTTTATCTGAGGTTACTTACTTACGTTTTCAATCGATTATCCCGCTCAGAGATCCAGTAGTGTGGATGGCCAACTGCGTTGTTTCATTCAGGTTTATGGGGGGTTGTGGAATTTGAGTTTCTCATTAGGGTGGCTCCAGGGTACTTTCCCTTGTGCGCTACTATTAATACTTTCAATAACGGCCTTAAGAGGATTCCCATCACTGAATGTGGGCCGATAATCATCGAGCCTCTGACCTCCGATTTTCCAGGCGCTATGTAGTCTACACTTAAATATTTATTGTGACACCTTCTCTTTGCAGTGGTTTTATCCCTCAACTGACCAAGTCCTTCGCAGATGCGACTGCAGCAGCAGCGGCTTCGGCAACAAATGGGGATCTGACGACGCCCTCGACGACAATGGCCGGCACAGGAGTTGGCGCCTCAGGAGGTGTCCAGTCGGCTTCCACCGCAGCGACATCGGGTCTCCTTCCACAGAACAGTTTCATCATCTCCACTGCCGGAGGTCCGACGGATGGCAGTGGAAATGGCCAGAACTACATCCTCATTTCCCCTATTGCTGCCGCTGCTGCGGCCGCTGCCACGTCTTCACCTAACACAGCCCAATTGGTACTACCCAACAGCACTAGTAGTGTTACCGCTGTTGCGCGAAATCTCCTTATGAATGACCCGTCCGTGGTTACTAAGACTGCTGCTCTGGATGTGAAACCGGTAAGTTTATAGCCCAGAAATCAAAATACACTCTCCATTGGGTGGTATGGAACGTTGGTAGCAATGGAGTTGGGCAAAGGTTATTCATCTTTAAGGGAAAAATAAGAGATTTCGGTCTTTAATTGGGCAAGATTGATGTCTCTTCGTGGTTTTAGTTAATGTAAATTGTGATTTGCATCTAGTAAAATTAAATTTGGTGACCTACCGATTGAACTTGGATGGTTAATCATGCAATTTCCGATACGTATTGCCTTCCAACAGCGAAGGTACTAGCAGCATGATACGAGCTAACATCCATAAGTCTGGAAAGGTGCCCACACCTCTCACTGTACTTCAAAATGAAGGATGGTCAATAAGACCTCCCTTTCTTGGAAAAAGTCCAGCAACATTTGAGTTAATCTAAGCTTCTAACAACACCAAACGTGGAAGAAGACAGCGACATTTGAATATTTTGATTAGATCTCTTAAGAGTGCGTTAAGGTGGTGAAGATATCAGCACTACGACTACTTTAAGAGTCCGACTAAATTGAAGTTGGAGCTATCCTCTTACAAATTCGGGAATCTTAAAAGCTAATAACCTAAGGGTTAAAAGGAATCATATTTTTATTTGAAATGACTGAGAGAGGAAGGAAGGAGTAGGGAAGGGAATTGGAAATCGGAAGGGAAGAGATGGAGCATCAGTACTGAGTGAGTGGAACTGGGGTTGTGATAAGGAGGGCCTATTGAGGAGCGATAAGTTGAAAGATTTTGGATTCTTTGTTCGCTTATGAGCTACTAATAAAAAAATCACCAACGGGCAATTACGAATCGTAGAGGTACGAGTCGGTATGAAATGTTCAAAGGAAACAGATGCTAAAAGGTGCTTGAAAGTTGACATGGTATCTGAGTTAATATCACCCTTCTATCTTCTTTGATCTTCATCGCAAAACATAGTGGATGGTTGTTATTAGGTCAATCCGGGTTGATGAAATCAGTCATTCAACTGCCCCACTTGCTTGTTTTCCAATCACAGTAAGAGAATAGTGACGGAATAAATTCGAGCCAACGGAGGATTTGTGCATTTAATTCAAAATAGTAAATGTTGAATTGAGCATGCGATTCGCTAGCAGTCAGTAACGCCTTCTTATATTTATCCTTCTTATTTCTTTATAGGATATTGGCGGTGACCTTCATCAGGATATGCTCTCCTCTTCAACCACCAGCAATGCGGGAATGCATGACACTTCCTCCCTTCTAGACAGCGACACCAACAGACCCACCCGCCCCTCCTCGTCAGACTCCTCTCTACACGGCGGTAGTTCGTCTCTAGGTCGTCGACGTCTCACGGCCCTCTCTTCACGCCCCCTCAATGTTGGCGATGCAGCAAGCACCCAAATGAACCGCTTGGAGCAGAAACGAGCACGAAATCGTGACGCTGCAAGACGCTGTCGTGAACGAAAGATCCGACTCATTGAAACTCTCGAGAAGAAGGTTTCACAGTTGTCTGAGACGAATCGTCAACTGAAAATGGAATTGGAGCAGACTCAGAATGAGGTGGATTGTCTACGGCAGTTTGTTGAACAACACTTTAAACCCATGGGCGCCGGTGGATGTAGTATGCCATTGAAGGGATGACTCTAATACAGCGTATTATCGATTATTATTTATTCTCCCCCACTACTGCCACAAACTTGATTACGCGCCCATTTCGTGCGTGAGCATTTAGAGATTGTCTTTTGCTTCTTCTTCCTGTCGTACCGGTATCCTGTCGATTGTGTTTACTTTTTTCCTTTTCTCTCTGTTTTTTCTCTCCGGAGTGAATCTGATGTTGGTACTTTATTCTTTCACACATACGTATATATACATCATTACACACATTACGTCATTACATAATCCCTCCAATTCCTCTTGAACCATTATTGACTTGGTCTTGACTGAAAATGGAGGTATGCTGCTGGTGGTATAATTAAAGTGTGCTTAAAATTAGAGCGGAACTATGTATTTTGTATTCAGGCGGTGGGTTTATTTTCAAAAAGGAGAAAAGAATAGAACGGAATGTAAGCATCGATGCTCCCATTTTTATAAAGGTATCCACTGGAGTTGCGCTACGGCTACAATTGCTCAGATTCATGAATGGTGGTTCATCTATTAAGGATTAGCAATAATTGCACCAATGGCAAAATTGAATATCCAGGCCCGAACGTAATAAAACAAAAATCGATAATTCAGTGTGTGATGTGAGTGGACTCCGGTTCACTCAGATGCACTGAAAATATTCGATTCGGTTTCCGGACAAATCCTCGATAATATTGTCGTGTGCTGGATTGACTCAAAAATTATGGCTCTACGTAATAACTTTTCGGTAAGAACGTCGGTGAATAAGCTTAGATAATCGATGCGAATGCGAATGAATACCCACGCGTTCTTATGGTCGTGGCAATTGGAGAAAGAATTTATGTTTCTAATTGGAAGGGATAGGATTTCCTATAGAATATATCGAATGAACTTATTTAAAATTAAACAACACTGAGATATCTGAAAGGGACTGCATGGCAGACGAAAGACCGACTTCCATAACTGGAGTAATAGTATTTCGGCCAGTAAGAAATCATCCATTGCGGGAATGTATTTAGAAAATTGATTAGGAATTCGCATTACTACGGTTGGACGCTGCAGTTACTACAATTTTGAAGTCACAGCTATTTAATTGAAACGCTGCTTTGAGACTAGTAATTGTGGTTAGCCTCGTTGCACGGTATGGAGGTACTACTAATATGATCTAAGTTGTTCACCATGTTTCCATTTGCTCAGATCCAGAAAATAGAAAACTTCATGAGAATTTCTATTCATCGCATCTTTGTTGAGAAGGTACCACGATTACGCAATTTCAAGATAGGAAGCTGACTTCACTGTAATAAGGATATAATAAAGTTTCACAGATAAAGACTAAGCCACAGAAGATTAATCCGGTATCCAGACATTTATTGACTGACTGGCAATTATTTATACATATGGAATTGAGTGTGTCCAGATTTTGATCAGCCGGAGATCTAATCAACCGTTGGTGGTTATTGGAATGCCAAGTTCAATATCACAGAAAACGAACCGCTCGGTGGATGACGGTTAAATTCATCATGCTGTGTTCAGTCACGGTTATGACGTGATATTGCACTTCCGGTGCCTGGCGAAATGTTGTCTAGCCTTCCTTAGCTTACTTTTTAGGAAATAATACAGCAATAAGAAAACGTAATTCTCATTTATGAGCATGGAGGGAAAGTAATGTTTTTAAGATCAATTACCACTGATGCAGTAAAATAACTCCATAGCCTACTCAGCCTCTCCATCCATCCCTATTGATGTCCACCCTCTTACGTCAAACTGCGTTTGGTTGTACCAGGTAATTTCTTGAGCTTGATCATTTACTCGAACATAATCTAAAGGCGTCATAAAAGGTAATTTCTTAGTAAATACCCTACTAAGGTAGTTCTCCCTTGGGGAATTTTCCATTTTCTGAATAAGTAGTTATGTTACAATTTCACTTCTATTTTTGGAAGGTACTCCACAAATTTCTTAAATGATCGGTTAAGCAAGAAGGCTAAATTTAGCTACCATTTGACACAAGGGTGGCACTAATTCCACTAAAATTACTGTCAAACCGCATGTTGAGTCAGTCTTATCTACTAATTGCCATACGTTGAATTATTTTTGCTTCCTCGTCATTATGACTCAATCCATCAGTCTGTGTTTCGTTCGCAAGTTTTCATATATTGATTAAGGCACATCCTATAGATATGGCAAGAAAATATAGAAAAGCATAAAATCATAAGATAAATGAAAGAAGGAAAGAGGACTGAATAGCATGAAAGGCAACAAAGGGTGAGTAGAACCGCCTATCTTGCCTCAATAACCACAAATCTCCACCTCAAGCCTCCCCACTGATTCACGCTATGTGTGCTGGTGTGCGTAAATTTGGGCTAGTTAGGTCGCTTATCAACATGTTCTGGGCTACCAGTATACCTGGAGCTGATACCTTGCTATCCGTTAATCTTTGTTCCTTCCTTTCTCTATATACTTAGTACTGTTGAAAAGTACATTTGGGTCAAACTCAATTCTTGACGCTCCGATTTGGATAGAGGTTATCAACTATTCGAAAAATCGATAGACTTGTAGGGTGTTGTGCTTTGGAACAGCATCAAAATCTGATAATAGTATGTTGACTTACCTCAGGTAATCACTTGATTGGCATCAGTATGAGAAGTGACCATTCTATTAATCAACCAAAAAAACAAATGAATTGAAATTAAGGAAACAATATATTGAATTTATGATTAATACATTAAAGTATTGGAGTAAAAATCTAAAACGGAAAAGCATGAGGCTAAACTACTGTCTCAGAAACGAGAATCAGATTTTTTACAATATGACAAATTAATTTACGACCAGCAAATTGTAGCAGATGCTTCACCAATAAGCCTTTTTCCTTCAGCTAGGTAATCCTCCTAAGCAGTTCGGATAGCGTCTAGCAAAGTCCTCTATTATTAATTTGCTCCTGAAATTAGCTAGGTTATTCCCAAAGTACCAAGAACAAGAAAGGTGTTGAGTAGAGAGAGTTTATTGATGTGTAAGCGATGAGATAGTAAGAATTTTAAGCGGACAGAGCCCCTTATGAGTCGCTGTCCACGAGCTTGGCCCTTAAATACAAACAACGCTAGGCTGTAGGGATATTGATTGCTGATTGGCTGAGGAGGCCTCTGCACGCAAATTGCACAAAATAATCGACACGAACGCGGTGTGTCTTAATAAGGAAGTATTTAGACCAGTCTTCCCACCAATGTTATATAAGGCATAATGGTCTTTTACAGTCACACAAAATTTATTTAAGGTTTGAGACGCTATCTGATAGAAATTTGTTAGCTTCCCTAAGACAAAAATAATTATGAAGTTTATCGTTGAATAATGATTCGATAACACATATCTTATCTCTGTCCGTTGGTGGCGCGTTGGTCACCATGCGCGTCTGCCATGCCAGGGATCACGGGTTTGATTCCATCGGCTCACGCTCAGTGAGTGGAATGGCCAGTAGCGATAATTAAAGTCTGGTTAATACAGAGGGCGACAGAAGTCGTGTCTCTCACCAGGGAGACTTCATGATGACTCTCTCTACCCAAGATGAGTGCTGGAAAGCGCTTTCCTAAATGAGCTAGGGAATTATAATGGTCCATAACTTTAAAAGTCTCCTTATCAGATACAACAATCGTGAAAAGATGAAATTTGGCTCTTATTTTTTGTGCTGCCTGATGTGCATTTTAATATAATTATTCCAATTGCAATGCTGCACTTCTAAATGAAGAGAAAAATATTTCCATGATTATAACCTGCAAAACTAAACATTATGGTTTCAGGATTGAAAAGAGTGGAAGAATGAAGAAAGAATAATCAATAAGCCTCTTCATTGTACAAGATTTTAAGAGTTATGTATCCTATTCTCCCCTTCGCATCCTCGATAATGATCTTATTATTATTAATGGCCCAATAACTAAGTGGGTGAAACAGTAGGAAACTTATGTTGGCGTGGATTTAGACGACGAGTGTTATAGCCTGTGTAGAAGAGGGAGAGAGACCCGAACTTGCAAACTCAGTATTGGTCAAGCGTGTTCTCATTTTCAAATAGAATATTCCGTAAGGAGGACTATCTTTGATTAACTAAAGTGATTCATAAAGCGAGATGGTGTATTCTAACCACTATTTTTCATTAGTTTTACCTAACGTGCGAATCCAAAATCAATTAGAAGCTCCCTGCTTCAAAGACGGAGAAAGAAGTTAGTTGCCTATTTGGTTTTTCTCCATTGAATTATAGCTATTATTGAAACGCATTGATCGTCAATAATGTACATTTATTACTTATTTTTTTCATGGTTTTTACAAAATCCTTTACACAAAAGGACTGAATTTGACACTAGGATTTTATCAAAATACTAGGCTTTGTCAAATCTCCAAATTTGTATTCGTCATTCTGGAAATATGGTAGCCTTGTGATATTTATAAATACGATTGAAAGAATGAATAGCTAAACTGAATAGAAAGCCATGCAATAGTAACGATAAATAACTGTATCAATTTTACAAAGTTACAATAATTGAAAGTGATGTGTAATACCTGCGCACTCTGACTCATAGACCTGGTCTCTATGTATTGCGTACCTACCGATTGATCATCAATGAACAAAGAATGTGAAATCAGCCGACTACTCCATCTTGCCCCATTTCATCCATTCCTCACAGTCCGGATTGCCCAAGCTCAGTACTGATGCCCTCCTCTCTCACCCCAATCCTTCCTTCTTTCACTTCCCATTCATGTCCAATTGTCCGACCCATCTCTAGGTCTTCTCACTGGTTAAAGGAAGATCATCCGTTCTATGGGAGGATATTAAGCCTCACTTGGTATGGTCCCTAAAGTAATTTTATCAGAGATTAGTGCCACTTTAGATGATATTTATGTCTAAATCATATACTTTGACTTCAAATACTTCTAGTGACTCCATTATAGAGCCACCGGTCTTGATTTTTGTACTGCCTTTGTACTGATTAGAGCTTGTTCTTTTGTAATGTTTCACCATCATCTTTTCACTTAACTTACGAACTTTATAGTGTGAGTCTTAATAACTTAACCCTCAAGAGATGTTTGTAGGGGGTTGCTTTTAGTCGTTTTGCGGAAACCATCTTAACATACTTGCTTTAGAATTTAAGCTATATAAAAATCATAGAGACCAAAACTTGCGAACTACATATCGATTAGCAATGTTCTCGTTTTTATTGAGAATGATCATCGATCTGGATTAATTCAAAAGTGCGATACATATCTAAGTCATTGAGAGAGAATATCCTATCAAGATTGAACGTAACAAAAAAACTCGATTTAAGACTACAAATGCTAGGCCCAAACAAACTTGACAATCATACAAACAAGCACAAAATTTATTGCAATTACAAGGTTAACACAGAATTACGACATTCCACTACTTAGATATAACAGGTTTCGACCAAAGTCTGAAAGGTTTAAAATCCAACTGAGTAAAGGCGGTAAGCGCCTCATCAAGGTTAACAGAATAAGATAATCCTCCGTTGTTAACATCTACCAGCTCATATTCCGAATTGGTATCGTTCTTGTGTCCCTAAAATAAATGATTAAGTTGGGTATCAGTGCAATTGATTCACACCTTAACAACAAGGATCCAGGGTACACCAAGTTGTCTCAGATCAACCAACTTCCTTCCTAGACTCATTCGCGACCGGTCATCAACAAGAATATCTCCTCTTGGAAGTAAATGCACAAAAGAATCATCCTCTATTGAGGTAGGAATCTTGAATCGAGAAAGAATCATATTTAATTCATTCGCAGACAGCGCGTCCTTTGCATTTTCCTAAAAGTAAAAGTCACAACTACTAACAAACAGCCAGTAGTACCTTTTGCAAAGCAATACCACCAATGAAAGGCGCAAATCCCGAAGGCCACCTGAGTTCACATGGAGGATTTTCTTTTGCAAGTGAAGTTGTAAAATGCTCAAGAGCCGTAGCTAGTAGCCGGGTGACGCCAATGCCATAGCAACCCATTTGAAGTATTCTAGCGAACTTAAAACGAAATCTCATAGCAGAACTTACCTATCCCCGTAAGGTGTTGAAGCTTTTGCGTTAAATGAGGATGTATACAAATCTCCAAGAAGAAAACAATGAGCTAGCTAACAACTTTAAAATATGAATATTAGATATTCAATTTACTTCGACGGATTTCATCACCTGACGTTCCGAACCACAATCAGGGCAATTAGAAGATTCTAGAACAATGAAAAAATCATATCGACGGCATACCCGTTTGTGAAGCTAGGACGGCTTTATTACAGCTAGAGGACCAAAATTATCGATTAATTTGAAATTTACTTTTGACAAACCGATAACGTATCTTCACCGGCAGGTAATGGACAATGGAACTCGTCTGACGGACAATCACCCATTAAACCTCCATCAGCAGATACTAAAAAATGCGGATGGACGAAGTCGAAAATGCATCCTACCTTTAAAAACAGGAAGTTTAAGAGAATGAAATATTTCCGAGTATGCTTTCGAGAGAGTATCATAAGTTGTCTTAGCGGATTCCAAGTCCAAATCGAAAGAATAAAGATCTAAATTAATCAAACTTAGAAATTGAATGTGAATCCAACCTTTCATGAGAAACTCGCGACACCTCAGAAGGCCTAATTTGGGTTGAATTTCATCTCGAAATTTAGATGAAATTTGATAAATTTTAAGAGGTAGAGCATTATTATTTAGATCCAAGCTAGAAACAAATCTGCAAACCTCTTCTTCATGAGTCTAGATTGAAAATAGTTATTGAAAAAAAAGTTACAGGTTGAAGGCAGTAGGATCTACCGGCTCGGTCTTTAAGGCGAAACATTTCGCTACCGAATTTTTCCCAACGACCTGATCGTATCCAGAGCTGATCCCGACCGAGGGTTGGAAATATGCACTTTTGGCCGCCTATCTCGGACATTTTACGATCGATAAAATTGGTCAATTTAATAACAGCTCGTAATGTAATTGGGGAAAGCACGAAAACTCCTGGAGAACTGAATGATAATAATCCGCTGTGAAGGAGAAGCTATAATTTTGTTAGTAACTGAGTAGACAAATAAGGTATACTTTATGAGAAGCTAAACTTTGCTCCTTCTCCGAAACAATAGACGCGCCTTGGCGCAACAGTTTTGATAAGAATGTAAATCGATTCATTGAAATCTAGACGTCAAAATCAGACATAAATGATGGAATAATATGCAAGACAAACTAATTATTTTGATATTCAAAAAGGAATACAGGTGGACAATTTTTACCATATGATAATCGGCACTTGACACTTAAAAACTGCGGCCTTTAAGTTCTAATTGGTTAAGGGTGGTATATGAATGAAAATAATAGTGGGTATTAATAGTTTACCAAAGGTTTAATGCATTATTTAAGTAATATTTGCTATATTAATTTTATTATTACTAAAATTCTCATAAAGATATCTTTTGTAGGAATACGATTTCCAAGAATGATTTTTATTAATTTTATTGGTTTAATATCTAACGAATCAATGCGTAGGCTTTTCAGTACTATCAGGTCAGTCGAGTTTCTGTTCAGTTTTATTGCTCACCTATCGTTTAATTTTTATTTGTTGTATTACTGTTTATTTCTTCTATTGAATATGATTATTTTTTTATTGCTGCCCGATTAGGGTTTTTTACGTTTATTAAGTAATTGCATTACTTCAAATTAATATATTTTGTCTTGATGGTTTAGTTTCCATGGGAAACGTGTTCAAAGGTATACCTGCAAGACAGAGTGTCACAAATTACGGATGTATTTCATCTACTAGGGAATGTCCCACTTGTAGGGGTAGCGGTGTCATCGAGGATGGTGAGATTTAGATATTCTTAAACTTTATCCATTGCAATACGTGAAGTATCATTGTTTATATTGGTATCTCTATATTTCCTTTAAATTTATAATTATGTGGTGACTTTCACGCCGCGTATTGAAATCGTTCGATCTTAAATGTTTCACTTTTTTGCATTCCTGAATAGTCTTTTTAGTCATTCATCTTCCTTTGATTTTGACAGTTTTAAATAACTTGGCCTATGACTGCACAAAAATTGAGCATCAGGTGTCTTAAATTTGTTGGCGGCTGATATCTGTTGGTTGTATGATATTTCCTTGTGAGTTCGTCTCGATTTCATCCCGTTTTCTGATCATACGTGTAACTATTCAGCTACATTTACGTCGGAATGTGGTTGTAAACATTCTGAAAAATGCAAGATCATTCTCTTAATAAAGTCTTATTTCAAATTTTAATGCACTAGGTTAATTCTGACGTTTTTGACCTCTTTCTATGATAAGACTTAAACTATTAGTCTATCTAGAGAACTTTTGGAACTATAATTCTACTTGCATACATAGAAATGTATGTTTATTTAATTATAGGTAATTAATATTCTGTGTATGTGTTTTAGGAAGCCTAATCGAATATTTTCGGCACACCTAAGTAGTGTTCATAGACTTCATCTCGTTTATTTGAGTTTCCCTATGAACGCAATCATCGGCTAACTAGAAAGCCAGCCATTTGCCACGTATCCTAATTAATATGAGCGGGTTTGCTTGATTATATATATAAATATAAATATATATTTACTTATTTACATGACTGCACCAACTGAATAAATTTTTACGTTTTATTCACCATATGAACTTAAAACAAAATCGTCCATTTCTTATCAATCGGAAATTTCCAAATACAAGTTATACTTATATCGTTTTAATCATGTTTATTTCAATTGATCTGATCATGTTCTACGTGTTCCTGCATTTGAGCAGTCAGAAATTATTTGAACGAGGTATTTACTCAACCTAGGTTATTTTATTGTAGTGGTAATAAATAAAATTTTAACGCTACACGTAGTAAAAATTTTTCCCCTTTCTAAGAAACTTCTCGATCTGCCTGATCGATTTTGATATGTCTATATCATTGCGCCTTCCATTTAATAATCTGGAGTGATTGAATAGTTACTCTCTATTTAAAAATCAAAAATGCAATCACTAATCAGTTTTTATAAGCATGTAATATGAGAATAACACAAAAAAACATGAGGTGTTAGTTTTAAATTGAAATTGCACACAATTTAAAATTTTTTAAACAGTTCGAAACAGCGTTGTAGAATCTGTGGCTTTGATTTTCAAAACTTAGATCTTTGTTCTTAAATAACTGATTTCTGGGCTGCATAGTTTGCCGATAACTTGGGAACTTATTAAACATTTAGGCGATCTTTCTAGAGAGCTGTTTTTTCAATCATTCTGTCTTAGAAATCGTTGAATATTGGTTATCCATCGTTGGAATTTGGCACATTCTTTTACTTTTACCAGTACTTTCATCCAAGTGGTCTCTCTTGAATGAAAGTAAAATTGTTGGTCCCCTTTATAAACATCTATCATGAGAGCGCGTAATATGAAGTTTTAGTATCGTATTTAATTTTTGGTTTTGGTGCTTCATTATCGAGCCTGTGCCTTGAGTTTTTTCATGACATTTCTGCAATGCTTCTTCACCATCTCAGCACTATACAGTAGTTTGTGAACTTTTATAATATACTGATTTCATGGCACATTCTTAAGCATCTAAACCTTTGGTCATTGAAATTGGGACTATTTTTATTTGCACACTAATTCTTAAACACTGGCGGGCTGACAGTTTCCTATTTAGTCTGCTTTTTGTGTAGAGAGTGGAAAAGGCATCCGACGACACCTTACGCATTAGAAAAACAGAAGTCGAAACTGTTAATGGTTGAAATTTAAAATTTTTTATAATAAAACAAGTAAACATAATACTCTTTAACCTAGATTTTATTCTATATATCCTCCTTCAGCTTCCATCATCCACTCAGTTCGAGTCCGAAAGCAACTGCAAGCTTTCACCAGATGGTCTTAATTGATGTTCCCCACTGCTCGAGCTATTGTTTCCATGAGAGAGGAGGATTTGGTGTTATGGGGTGCATATTGAATTCCTTTTCAACCACGCTCCATTCCGCCCCGTCTCACACCTAATAGTTGAAAGGATTAGGGTCTGGTGAGTAGTTAGGAGGCGGGTATAAGTTTGACATGGTGTGACATGATGATAGAAATTCTCAACCATCCATCCAATCCTGAGTTTTGAGAGCTTAACGAGATGGAGCCGAATCTTGTTGGAAGACATAGAGGGGTTTTCCTCCACTGGCCAAGTCGGCTTAACACTAATGATTTAAAGAGTGCCTACATAGGCATTTGCATCTGCATTGACTCTAAGGACTTGTGGAAAATATGGAAGATTCATGATATACCGCCCCTCCCTCACTGCTAACAACACCGAAGACCATCACTGTTGATGGAAACGTAGTGTGTGCACAACAGTTGGAACTTCAGTGGAGTCCACTCACACATAGTTATCTGTCATTTCTTCGATTGAATTTTCATCCTGGTGGAAGTGTTTTGGTGGGAGAAAAACCAGACACGGCTGTTCTTCTTGATATCTCAATTTATTTAAGAGTTGTTTTGAACGCATTAAATAATTCTCTTGAGTTGTTTTTGTCCACATAAACTGACCTCGCCAAAGAAGATATGATTTGTATCCGAGGTCTTGATGAACAACCTTCCTTAAATAGTTTTGTTCCTTGAGACACTTGAAGATATTTGGCAAGATGTCGAGCATTGACTTTCCCGGATTTTCGTCCATCATGTCATGCACTCTTCCCACAAACTCAGGTGTTGTGAGTGGGAATGAGTGAGTGAGCAGAACTTTGACAATGCTGTTTTCCCTTCCTCGTGGTGACCAATTCATCTCCATTGGTTTCATTCAGCAGTTCCTTTCTAATTTGCAAACGGAAGATCTGGCGGCTAAATTACTGTGTTTCACTTTTATGGACACTGTTACAGAGTGTCTTTTCATTTCATTGGCAATACTAGTGCCTACCATGAGATCTTCTGAGAAAAAAATAAATTGTTATTGCCAGGTTAGTTTAAGGTCTAAAATTATAAGTGTAGTCAGATTCCTTACGCATCCTGCAGTGTACTATTCTATTTAATTTCAGTCTAAATGATCAGTAGAAAATATAAATTAATAGTCGTATTAAAGTACGGTTTGAACATAAGGATGTGAACTTGTCAATATTACATTTACTGAAAGGCTAGAAAAGTAAAGTATGAAGGAGGTTGAACAATTTTCATGACGATTGTTGATAATCGGATGATTTTTCTGAATGAAGGTCTGAACTCACTTGTAACTTAATTGTCACATATTTTTCAGGCAGTCTATTTTGTTTGTTATTTGGAGAAGATTTTCATCTCATTTTGCCCAGAATGGGAAAAATTAGTGGTTGCACTACTATATTCATTAACACATAGGTTTTAAGCTAGTATAAGCTACAATTTTATCCGGTTTGCTTACTGTTTTATCACAATTACCATAGTTTATATGAATGCGCGGCAGTCAAATTGCATCCCTGCAAAATCATTGATTTGTAGGCATCAGCGCATGTTCTGTCATGTGGAAGGTCAGTATCGTCTGTTAATTCTGATCCATTGAGAGGTGGATGAATACAAGCTTCTCATAAGAGTGACCTCAGGTTACCTAAGTCAAGATTTGTTAATACCTCACCAAATGGGCTATACTCATTCTCTTCAATTTATCGACTTTTACTATGACATTTGTTATTGAACACCTAACAGTATCGCTGAGGCAGCCTAGTTTATACCAATGTCTATTTACTGTTATATTAATGCCACATTTCAATGAGAAATTAATTAATTAATTGGACAATGATATAACCAATGAGAAGTTCTTCCATTCTTAAGGGAACTGCCAAATTAACCTTCACATTTTGGTATTTCTGTATCATTTAGTCTCATTGTAAATTTCTGAAGAACGTTTCCCCTTAATCATGAAAAGTGGGTTATCAGTCATTGAAATATAGAACGTTTCTTCGGTGTGCACTATTGCTGTCATTTACATATTTTTGAAAGAATGTGGTATTTTTTACCGTTCTCGTTGTCAGTGAATGGACTAAACCGTAATTGATGGGCTTCTCTTTAGCCTGTTGGTAGCACCGCGGTCAATTTGCATGGCCGCATAGTCAGAGATTAATATTCATCGTCGCACATCCAATGATGTGGATGGCCGATCGCATCAGTAAATAAGAGGGGGTAGTGGCGTGTGGGTTTATCAGAACGTCTCAAGGATACCCTTCCTTTATCCAAATCAGTTAATGGAAACAATTTCTTCAACGCACTTCAGGAGTTTTAATATTTCCTGGTTCGTTATTATTCTACATTACACAACGTTAAATCATGAGATAACACCTAAACCCGTGAAAATATTAAGGAAAAAATGAGGTTCGTGGGCCTTCGACAACTACTGGGAGTGTTCTACCGCATTCCTAAATTTACAGTTATATCGCTTCAACAGGTTGCGTAGCTACATCAGAGGGCAATTAGTTTAAGGAAAGGGTAGGAAAGTTCGATCCTTGGGAATCGCGATAATTAATTCTCTTTTCAACTAGAGGAACCTACACTTCTTGATAAAACGATCTTTTGGAAAAATCTCGTGGAGAATCTAATATCAACAAAAAAGATGATATTCTGGGATGTGTTTCAACCATTCTTGTCCACTAAACAACTAGAAATTGGATACTGAAAGCCCTTGTTGATCACTGTGCCTGTTGAATGGTGATCCCGTCGATAGTGCAAAAGTATTGCTTTTTTCGGCAACCATTCGCATACATTTGGCAACTTCACACTACCATTTTTCTCAAATCTTTTTAAGATGGGGGATTTACGGTATTAGAGACGGGAATTGACTTCGTTGACTTGGCCATGACAACGTCTTATATAATTTAGTTTGCACACTGGTGTTTATTTTGGCAGCGGCAGCTCGGACCCAGTAGGGAGAATACAGAAGACCTGGATTTAAAAATGGTTGCCTCTTTTGTCTATAGATAGGTTTTGGATATAGGGGATTAGTTTGACACCTAGTTATCTGGCAATAAAGTAGTACGGGGACTTCAATCCCAGTAATGAAAAAAGATCTGACTTATAAAGGACGAATTCCGTTCGGAGAATTCGAATGATTTTATACTATTTTTTTCATTTGTTCCAGATGCAGGCGCTTCAAACGGTAGCGAGTACATAGCGCTGATTCCATTGACTGATCAACGTCTACGACCTCAACGCATCACTATAAAGATTTTGTTGACGGTAATGCTCTGTCTGGTCATTTCTGGACTTCTCTTATTCTTTCTCATGCTACGTTCTGTTGAACTTTCCTCTGCTGATCACCTCCTACTTCCAGATAACGTTAACATCACAGAGAGCACCGTTTCGCTCAATCTTTCGGTAATTCCTTTATTCACATAAAGTTATATCTTAAACGAAAGCAGTCGCTCTCAGATAGTATTTCTAATTGTTATTAAACAATGTATATGCAGATAACGTAGGGGTTTTGTTATTTTTATTACCTATGGTTATGCAAAAATCTTTATAAGTTTTAATCTTGAATTAGCATTTGTACAAACGGAATTGTAACTTATTTTAGGAAGGGATGACAGCGGAGTCGAAAATAAGTATTATGAAACTTTCGCACGTGGAGTATAATTTACATTATAATATGCAAATTTTTCATAACTTGATCTCTGTGCTTCTGGATGAATTTATGTCCCCGATATTCAGATAATCACTTAATTTAAATAAATAATATGAAATGCCACTTGGATTAATTAGGGTTTCGTAGTCATGAACAGGTAAATGATGCAACAAAGCTTACTTGTGTTAGTGGTCTTCTAGAGTAACGAGCTGCGAGGTAGGTGGTTTGATGCACATCAGTGCAGATTCAGTGAAGTGATTGGCCAACCACAATGGTTAAATCGGACTAATGTAGGTGATCCCTAAGAAATTGCATTAGTCACAAATATGATTAAAAAGCATCGAAATAGAAAACAACCCAAACCACCATACCGAAACAGGACGCACGTTTTCGTTTTGATAGGTCGATTTATATTATACGCCATTTACAACCGTAATGTAAATAAATGAGTTCGAATAGAAGGGAACTAAAAGGTGGAAAATAAAAAATCTTACATGTAAGAATTATTTTCGGGGGAAATATTATTTTCTTATATGTAGCAATAGAGTGGCAGAATTCGAGTTTCTCACTACGATGTAGCTCAAAGATGCTATCTCTCTATCAAGATGAGAGTTGGAAAAAGCTTTCCTAAATGGACTTCCAAGTTGTTAACTAGATCCACGCCTGAGTGGTTTCTTCAAAAAGTGTTTGCCGATAGTTGTTGTAAAATGTGTACACGTCAAAGGTCGCTTTTTTTCAGTATTTATCGGTGTACATACAGGTAAAGTCTTGACCAGCTGCACTAGGTAATACAGTGATGGTAAAGGTACTCCGGAAGGCTGCTCCTCTACTCAAGATAATTGGTCCTCTCAAAGCACCTGGGAATCACTATCCCACAAAGTTGCAACGATCCCTTGTATAAATTTGCTATTTTTATATCACGTAATTATATTTCTCTTTTCTTCCAGTATCCCATCAATGTGACGAATTGGAATTTTGTACCACTTCACGTGGAAAGCGTAGATCTGATGGCCTTTTACCATGCCTATGTCTTGAAGCAAACCGAGGCCAACTTGGATGAATGGGTTCCTGCTAGGAGCACCAAAGAACTTCATGTCAATCAAACGCTCGTCTTTGATGATCCCATCTTCTCTGTGTAGTAAGTACTATCTCCCCCCGGTAGTACTTTTCAGTATAGAAATATGTCTGTACTCAGAGAGCAGTAATGAAGTTCGATACATTTTAAGGAAAAAGGATCTAGTTAAAGTTAAAAATCGAGTCAGAGCATTAAAAGAGTCTTACAAAATTTGATCTTTGGCTTCAGGTTTGGCGTCTTTTACTACTTCAAGTTTCAATGTTCAAGCTTCTTAATTTCTCCTTTATTTTTAACACGAATTAATTTTCGCAGCTTCCAGAGTTTATTAATTTGGGTGGCTGATCGACCACTTCGGATACCATTTTTACTTCTGGTAGTCAAGGTACTGGCCAATATGCTTTAACAAAACAGAGCTTACTAGAGTTTACTTAAAGTAAATTTTTATTAGTTTTGAGTTCATTTTCTATCTCTTTTTAATGATACGTCTAGAGAGCCAATGCTTCAGGTTTCGAAGTGAATTATATATCTTGTCATCCAGGTTTCTAAAAAAACAGGATAAAAGAGAGATAATTCATGCCAAATAGCTGTATATTTGGAACCAATAGAGTTGTGGAGCTTTCAAGATCATTCATATTGTTTATTTCGCCTAATGAATAATAATGAATTAATAGTTACAGCGTAATCTAATGTATGGACATTTGGAATACATGATCACTGTTCATAACAAAATAATCGCCAGGATGATTGACATAAACATAGGTAAGCCTCAAACTACCACGATATATTTTATCTGTTTACAATCTATTTGACGAACCATAGTGGTTCGTTTAATTGCCTTTTGTGCAGAGACAGATCTTAGCTTACACCAACTTACTACTCTGCAACGATCATATAAAACTTTCCTGGTGGACGCTTACTTCTGCATCTTTTAGTGAGTAAATCCTGTTTAAAGTGTAAGTTGGGGTTCTGCTTTTCTAACTGCGTATGTTAGGTTTACCTACCTTCCATAAACCAATTTTTAACGCGGTTGTCTTAGAAGATGCCTCTATTTCTTAATGTTTTCAGGAGTATCACAAATTCAATTCTGATAATTATTTATTTATAATCATAATTTAATAAAAATTTTGTATCAATTTGTATTTTTTCCCTTTATAGCCTTCCAAAGATGTGTCAGATGAACAACACTTATTACAATCAAATTTACATCACGTTCAGGTACGTGCTATCCACTTATTACCCATGGCGAAGCAACACAAAAACTACCAATTAACAAAGTATCAAAGCTCTTGAATCAGTGAAATAGTTTTATAGGAGGTGAAGGGAAAGAGATCGAGTAGAAGTTGACAGTAAAATTAGGGCTTCTAAAAGGCCTAACTTATTCAATCAGGGACTCCCAGACCACTGACTATGCCCCAAAATGGAAAGTTGAATCCGCATAGATATGTCTATAATGGCGTTCTAAAAACACGTACCTCCTTTCCCGCTTGAATAAGAACGAAGAACCAAGTGGAGTAAATTGGTCTTTGCACCTCGCCAATACGTAATTTTTTCCTGTCTCCCCAGTGTTTCCTTCTGCTTAATAATAATTTGGCATAAACCGAGTGATTCAGTTGCCTTAAGCAAAGTGCTTAAAATCAGGCAAGGACGGTAGATGAATAGAGATAAAGTTTAAATAGCGAATTCTAAATGGATTAGTATCGATACAAATGTAATAAAGATGGAAGTTAGGGATAAAGGAGGAGTGGGGGGAGGGAGAGAACGATGCAGAATCTCAAAAACTGCTTTAAATAACTTATAATGGAGGTTGTGGTCATTATAGAATAAATGCCGATGGTGTAAAGTAAGATACACAGAGTCTCGAGTTTACGGACAATTTTTATGTTAGTTACTTTGAATCCGTTATTTATTTTAGATCGAATGTGAAGATGAACACGTTGGGCCAACATTTTGAATCTGTCTTGGATACATTCCAGTTAGTCAGCTGTTATCCACCAAATCTTCAACTCTGATCTCTCATGCTCATCCTCAGGCTCAATTGAACAATCTTGTCAGCTCAGAATGTTCATCTGTTTACTGGCGTTTATATCTGATTTCCGACATTTGCATATACATTTTAATATATGTATAGTTGCTCCATCTTATTCGAAAGGCTCTGATTATCTTTGGGGCTGTTATTTTTTCCTGAAGAAGGAATGGAATTAAATAAAATGGAATTTCTCACACAAGTATATTGAATTTTAATATTTCACTCGAATTTAGTGGTATAAGAGATCACAGATTATATTATTAAATTCATTAAAAAGGTCTTATCAAAGAGGTAATTAGCTTTCTCCTAGCTATTCAAATGGTATATTTTCGGAGCACTCGAGTTTAACTCTAGCTTTGTTCTTTGTGCACGGGATTGTCGATTAGTGAATCTGGGTAGTTGTAACTTTAATAAAAGGGCAAGTGAGCATTACGAAACTTTCAACGTGACATTTATTGGGGAAGGGGGTGGGGACGGGTGGTAAAATTTGGAGATATTGGCTCGAAACCAATGATTTCTGCGTCGCTTTATCCCCAAGGCCTTAATGAATCGAGCATTTGAGTGTACTCCGTTTAATTAAAACTCAGCTATGAAGGTGCGTGCATAGGAATTGCAGATACCACTTCTGAAAGTGGGGGTAGTGAATTTCATGTCTTAAAGAGATTATTAATGAAGTAAAAGTGTTTTGAGTAGAGATAAATATAAATGAACATAGTAATCATGTAGTGCGTACATATTGTCTCATACTTACGTGCGCCCCAATTATCAGTCGGTGAAATTATATCGATTGAACGTCAACGAATAAAGAGTTCAAAATTTGTCAACTCCTTTACCATGTTTCAATATGTTCTCTTTGTCGTAACCTGAATTTCCCTTCTTCAGTATTGGCACTTTTTGCCTTCCGATTCCCTATTCCTTTACCAACTACTTCCATATTTCCAATTTTTCAATATATACGTGGTCTTATTTAATTCTTGATCTTCCCATTTGTTAAAAGCTGATGCATTCTGTTAACCATTTAGTTTTTCAATGGGATTTCTGAGGCTAACGTGGTCGAACTCTTAAAGTGGCTTTACTGAAGGGATTAGAGCTGCTATACTCGCATCTCCGAATTCTGTATCAGGAATAGCTAAATCCGAGGAGGAACTTTACATACGATAAAGTGTAAATTTTAATTTGTTATATCTAGATAGCGCATTTAGAAGGTCTTTGAAAACACTGTTCTGGAGTTTACTGAATTTTAACCCTGAATTTTAAATCTCTACAGACAATTTAGATGAAACATATTGCCAGTAAAATAAAACCTGTTCTATTCGACTTTTTAGATCAAGCTGATCGCAAACTTTCATGTATTTAGCTTACACATTCAATTGCCTTTATTCCATTTACAAAATTTGGCATCTCTACTGACAAATAATAAGTAGAAAGGTTTCAAAAATTCACAAAGTTTTTAAAAGTATTTTGTGAATTAAGTAACGAGCCCGATGCAGTTTAAAGTAGGGGAACTAAATGTTACATTGATTATGAAAAAGACAGATGGAAATAACTATTTATTTGCTAATAGATAGTAAATTTTGGAAAGGATAGCAATTTATATGTGGATAATGATAAAATATTACCACCCAAAGTATTCTTGCATAAGAGTTAGAATAACCTGAATCTTTTCTGGGAATAAATAACTTGATCCGCTAATTCTCCGGAATTTTAATCCTCTTTCGGGTGATATTAATATTTCCATTGTCAGGGGATCTTGTTTCTCATCGCAGTCCAAATTCGTTTCTGTTGGCCAAGTGACAATTATCCGATCATCACCGATTTTCTGAGGCTTCAGACCAAATTCTTTGATTAGATAGTCAACTTGGCAAGTCAATGCATTTATAGGATGCATATTCAGAACCTGGGACCGAGTCCTTGCTTTTCGTGTTCTCGCAGGAACAAGTGGACTTCCATTATCACCACCTTCATTTTCGTGAACACTGTCACTATCTTTGGGTAGAACATTCGGTAATTTGTCATTACTTTTCGCACGTATTTGTTCAGAGCTTTCTCTACTGGCTGTTATACTTTTAATTCGTGAAAACACTCTACTTGATCGACGAGAAAGCTCGCTAAATCCACGTGCAAGATAAGATCTAGTGTCGAATAGGAGATTTTGCATTTGTCGATTTATTTGTCTTCGTCGAATGAGATTAAGGAAATCACTGGTAAAGAAAATATTGATTTTCACATTTGACTAATTAATACATCATTAATAATCAGTTATCGGAAAAATTTTCTTAAATTAACTTTAAATTAAGCAATTTAAAGATGAAAAAATATTTTCAATTCAGGTTATCATTGTGAGATTTTGGAGTTTAAAAGCTTCTCATCTTGCAAAAAAAAAGAAATACGGCAAATTTATTGTTCATTTAGCGTACAAAAGTGTCCTTTTATTCTTATACAAATTGGCGAAACTAATTAATTAAGGAAAAAAGTAGTAGAAGAAGTTGAAGACAACTGCTTATACAAATCACTACATTTTTTTGTATTAAACGCATTAAATACAAAATAAAAGTAAAAATAGCTCTTCGGGTGGGATCTTCTTCCACTCCTGAGTGGTAGGGACTAACCTTACATTTTAAATTACTTAGATATTTAAGTGAACTCAGCCTAATTATGCAGATTATAATAACTTTAAATGAAAATAAATATCTATTTTTAAAAAATTTAACTGCAAATAACATATGGTTTATTTTTCTGATGAATGATATTGCAATGTATACAATTTGCATGTTACATGAAAACGCCTTACCTGCTCGTTTCTAAACCAGAATAGTTCCGAACAAACTATTGTCTAATTAATAGGCCAGCCAACTCTGAACACTGTTGACGCGATCCAGCCTCTGCATTGGAGTTCAAGTGTTTTAGTACGGAATTTAATGCCAGATCCTAATATTCGAATTTTGAAACGTTCAACAACTCTACAATGAAGTCAATCCCTTAAGGTTAGAGTAAGTGAATTCAGAATTCAGAGGAGATAAAGATTTTAAGGATGAAATTCCCTATTTGCAGTTTCAAGTATCTCACTAGGCTGTTTTGCCATAATCTGAAATGTCATTGTATGGATAATCCTAAAATAAGACTTCAAAACTAAGCATTTTGCAGCTCTGAGGATGTGAAAAGTGTGATTACGAAATTGTATCAATTCGTGTAGCTCTATATGTACATTTTCCTCCACCCTCAGATGACTCAGAACCGGTCTGGGAAATACGTGAATAGATAACCCAGGTCATTCTAGACTCAGTTATTGCACAAACACGTTCTACAATACCAAAATGTGCAGGTACTGAGAGTTTGACCATTAAAATCCTGAAAAAGGCTACCTTTAACACTTTCATTAAGTTAACTTTTATGTCCTGAAAAATTGATGGGAATAGTAATACATTTGAATAGTATATCAAATCAGGTAATTTGTATTTCTTACTAACTAATGGTAAAATAATTCAAATATAAATGACAAAATAAGGCATTCTTTTAAATGGTTGTCGTTTAACGCATGGTCACCAATAACGACACCAACTGTTTGTCCCTGTCAAAATTCTTCGTTTTTCCAAACGCTCCTGTGTGGTCCCATCTATAATAAGGGAGATTGCAAGGAAGGGGTAACGTTCCATTTTGGGCACTCTGTGTCATGATCCCCTCCCAATCTTAATGTAAAGTATTATCAAATGGAAGAGAGGAGGGGAAGGGAGAATTTACTGCATGTCTGCCCACGAAGGACATCAATGTCTGGTCTCAATAGCACCAAATTTCCTCTCCCCCTCCCTCTGTTATTCTTATTTTCTTCTAAATCCTTAATGGATTGCATGAATAAGAAATACAAATAAGGGGCCTTGAAGTATGCACTCATTTAAATGATTCATTCAAATTTTCCAAAAACATAAGATTTGTACAAACAGTTTTGCAATTATTCGAGTTTAATAGTCACTTTATACCGGAAATACTAAATAGGTAAATATGGGAGAACTCGGCAAATAATAAAATTAACATTATTTCAGTTTAACTTGTGCGTTGGTTTTGAAATTTTACGTACCACCTTTCATCAATTTAAATTTTGAAAATAATCAATTTAGATATCAGAACAGAACAAGAAAACAAGCACAAATGATTTTCAGATTGGTGAAGAAAATGACAAGGAAATATATTTTATAAAATACATATGGTCACTCGCTTACTTACACATCCAGTATAAGTAAAAGAGGCAGAAAAATGCACAGCTTTTAGGTTTAATTTTGGCGAGAGAATGGGGCATTCGATCCGAAGGACTTGAGATTTTGCTTTTTCTCTACTTAGCTCGAGCTTAAAGATACGGCAATCTTTTTTCTCTGTTTTAAAAGTTTAGTAAATTCATTCGGGGGTACTTCGAAAATTGACTGGCATTACATTTAATGTCAGAGCTGGATGACGACCTAATCATTCTTGTTGGACTTAGGGCACCCTAAGTTGGACACTTAAAGTAGTCACTGATTGTTATGCTTGTGGAACGGCGATCTCCGTATTATTACAAAGCATTACCTTTTTTCTGAAATTTCCCTGAGGTGAATTTTACAGTTTGAAAGATGAGAGTCGATCTTGTCAGGCGTTTGAGCCATGATTTCATGAAAATTTTTCCACTTACTTCTCCCTTACTTTTTCGTACTCAAACATGTTTTAATAATGCCTTTCAAACACTAATATATTCACATCTTTAATTGCAGACATGGCTAAGAATAGAACACTCGTTTTTCTAAATATTCCAAATCAGATTTTACCTTTGGAACATCGTTTCATTCATAATTGAAGGTGCACCACTGCCATAGGAAGCCTCAAACCTGTATATATTAAATGAGTCATTATAATACGTCCACGAATGGGCACTGTTTCCATATGGCCAGCCGACTGCTCAGGTCGGTGTCTGACTATCCCATGAGAATTGGCTGAAGGACGCTGACTTCCGCCACGACCATTACTGTGAGACAGTCAAGATTTCATGTTTATAAAGACCGTCTACATAAATAGGACAGTTAATTTCTTCCAACTGGAATTAAATACCATTAACTTGAATACTCTCCTTTTGGCACGGAAAATAAAAAATTTTAGTGAAGTAATTGCAGACGTAATTGTCTAACAGCTTAAGAACTTCCAGTCGAACATTGGTGAAAATAGGAAGTTGTCAAAAAGTTATTTGGTCAAGGCATATGATTATAGGGGAAGTGAAATTCATTGCTTATAATGAAACTGATAGTTTGGTGAATTAAAATTTCTATCCCAATAAACGATTGGGAGTCGTATGATCAGTGAATATACGAAAATAAACTAAATTCAACCATCTCAGGCAAAGGAAAATAAAATATGAGGAAGAAAAGAAATATTAAAATGTTCAACATCATAAATCAGGATTAGTTCATTTTGCTGAGCGTTAATTGGCGAATATATGGTTCATACTGTATAAGTAGACCTTAACTGGATTAAACTGGAATTTGAAAGTCAGATTTCCCATTATAAAATCTTTACGCAAACATGCAACGAATTGAATATCTATCTAATTGCCCGAGGCGCTCATCTGCCATGTTAAAGGTCACGGATTAAACTCTCATCGCCGAACGCTCTGTGATTTTGTCTGGTTAATATCGAGGGTGACAGGATTCGGATCTCTCACCAGAGAGGCTCTATGATGCCACTCTCTGCCCAAGTCGACCATTGGAAATGCTTTCTCAAATAAGCTTAAGAATTTTTATAATTATTATCTATCTAATTATTAATGTACTTATTATCCCAAATAGTATTACTTAGATTGACTCTTTACAATCCGAGAATTACGTTCAACACATGGCTAGAGGAGACATATCTCATTCCAGAGTTTAATAATATTAAGTGAAGCTATTAGTTTTCCAACTACCGGAATCCGGGCCATCAGGAGTCTAACCTCTACTGTCTGTTGACACACATGCAATCACTGAAGTATTGATGCATTTATTTAATTTCATTTGTAACACATCTTGCAACCTGTACTCCCAAGATGCGTATCAACTAAATTCAGTTCATGGAGTTTACCGGATTTGGCCAATGCAACAGAAAAATATGTGTGAGTATCTCCAAAATTCAATACTGATGCTGGAAGTTATGTCCAGAGGTTATGAATTCAATGGCCATCCCAGCAAGCAGAATGACGATCCGTATTGATTAAGTCTGATTAACAATTGAAGGGGAGAGTTGAGGGTAAAATTTAAGTTTTTCAACGGGAAAGCTTCACGATGCAAACTTTCTACCCATGATGGATATTAGAATACGCCCACCTAATTAAGCTTGGGAGTTTTTATCCCATTGGGATTCGGAATAATCACTGAACCTTTACACAAAGTGAAGCATTCAAACTAAAACTTTCACGAAATTATGCAAATACTGTTTAAGGTTAAAAATATGTAACAGTAGTTAATTAATTACGCACGAAATTAATAACTAGGAAATTTAATCAAACTGTAAAAATTTACGTTATAGAAAAAAGAAAAATTTGTTAGTATTTTTCTCCCTCTTCAGCCGTGCCGGAGCGGGAAATGTCAAGTTATAGTTTTACATGCCAAAATTTGACTTTTCTTTCGATTTTCGTTTTTTTCTTCTCTAAATCTGTAATTTCCGTAAACAGAGAAAAGAAAGAATTTGCGATCCCACTCCGGGGATGAAAATAGATTAATTTACGTGTTTCCCTTATTTCCCATTATAGGAAACATTGTCTAAAATTTTGTCTCTGAAAGTAAAAATTTAAAATTCGAGCAATTTTTTTGTTTTTCAATTCTAATATTCGAAATGACAATTTAAATGGGTATTTCACCAACATAATTTATGCAATTGCTTCAAAATTATTCATTTTAGCAAAGATTTTGAAAATAAGTTGTTCAAAGTCATATTTATTGCAAGAATAAACTGATCTAAAACAAATAAATACTGGGAAAATGTTACAATAAAAATATTTTTTTTATATGATACATATGTCTGAACTCTTTCAAACAATGAATGAAAATTTTACCGTTAGTAGATTTGCTTATTTATGTGTGCCTTTATTATAAAGATACCATATATCGTACTATCCGGACAAGCAGACTCACTGCTACAGCAGGGGAGAAATAGTTTTGGGAAGGGTTTGGGGGATAGGGTCCGTGAGGTAAGAAAAATTATTTCTTCTCTTCTCAGCTCGGATTAATGTACGTTGCTACTTCCGCTTTATACTTATTGCAACGGTAAATGATATTGAAAAAGTTTATAAAACGAAAATTTGGCAACATTTTAGCTGGTATCGAAACTGAAAATCTGAGCAGTTCAGCTAAACAACAGCTGTCCTTCTCTTTCATAAAAACGTTATTTTGAAAAGTTTTACATCCTCGCTGTCCAAAGCATATTTTCATTACAAATATCAAGTTATCATTTTTCCAGTCATATGGGTCAAATAAATTAATATGTATTTTAAATAAGGTGCCTCTATTGCTACAAAACGAAATCCTTAAGATTCGACGAATTGCATGTTCGATAATCATGGGGTTGAATTAAATTTTCTATAATTTCGCATTTTTTAAAATAATGTTTTAATTAATTTTAGACACCGTCATTTGTCACAAAATTGCAATTAATTATTTCAAAAAATTACATAAGCCTACCCAGATCATCTGTCAAAATTTCCGCACACACTTACTGACCCATAGGATCACAGCAACACTTGTATCTTCGCGTGTGGTCCGGGCGACAGTTGGTTCCATACAACACCACTCATGGTGGTCGTATCGGGCACCCCATTTGAATGCAATTAATCACTACAAAACAACAGACATGGGCTACAAAAGTGACATTCGGATGTGGTATTCCAACCACAGCGCTAATCCAGGAGGGGGGAGGAGTGAGAGGAAGTAGGGCATTTTGGACGTCCAAACCTGGGACTGATCGAAGACCACCCACAAAGCTGGCGTGCGACCGCCTCGCCTCCCTAAATACCTATTCTTTTAGGAATGTTTATTCAGAGTTAAAGACCTAGTATAACATAATTGCTGGATTCGTGAATTATTACCGGTTTGTAAATATTTCAAATACACTCACGTTCATGTCAGTTAAGCGCAATATTTGGTTAGATTAGGCTACTTTTTAGCAATTAAAACATAAGTGGATTAAAAGTATCGTACTCTTCGATTTTGAGAGGAAAGTGAATTTCATTCTTAATTGATATTTATAATAAATGAATTTTATTGAAATTTATCAGTAAAACCACATTTTATTAAATAATCATTTAGTAATAATTTAGTTGAAACATAGGATTTTAGTGTTTTTCATTTTCAGATTTTGAGAAAATGGAAATTTTGTAGTTTGAATTTGCATTCTCCCAGTTACTAGGATGTATTTTACCTTTCAGAATATTCTTTTATTAAGCAAAATAATGTAAAAAATTTTTTTTACGTAGATGAAATGGGCATTAAATTATAGTAGACGAATTAAAGTATTTTATTTTATCTCCATATTATGGGAAAATTATCTGATTTTTCTCTATCAGTTTTAATCTTAATAATTCCCCAAAATAGCCTACACAAGATGAAACTCAATAGTAATACGGGATTAAACAAACTTTCATAATTTACTCAAAATTATGCAGCCCTGCAATTCCATACATTTTAACAAATAGAAAATATTTGTAATAATTAGTAATGAAATTGTTTGTTTTTCTTGGATAAAAAATTATTCAACACCTCCCCGATGAAAGTTGCTCATCCGTGATTTTGGATGCTGGTTCCACTTTTAATGTTCCCCGAGGTCTGGTCGATAATGGTATTGGATCTCCGAAGTTGCAAGATTCCACGGTGGGAGGAGGTAACTTGCGCCCGTTTTCTTTACGGAAGTTAAGGCTGCCTACCGAGAACGGAGATTTTACGATGGCGCACCCTGACTTAAACACCCTGACTGAGGCGTTGTCTGGTACCTAAAGTGTAGCGATTAATTATATATTCCCCTGTCTCCACCCCTTGCGATACAAGAAACTGCCCTTTCGCATTGTCAACAAGTTGCTCACGCAGACCATTGAATTTAGGCGGAGAGTGAAAATGGGAGATAAGTAAGAAAATGGGATAAGAATAGTACTCAAATCGAGTGGAAGAGAATTGGGTGACATTTCCTGACATAATGACTTTTGGTATGCTGTGAGGGTACCGAGTGTGACAGACTTAATGAGTGTAACCTCAAGCCATTTTGAATACGGATCAATCAGAATTAGATAAAAGGTTTCCTGGATCATGTAAATTTGACTTGAGAGAAAATAAATTGAATCTTGGAAGAAATTATTGTAATAATTAACAATAAGATTAATCATTTTATCCAACAACATCAAATTGATCAAAATTTGACTAAAGCTGATCTAATATTTATGGATCTTTAAATCAGTACCGGTGATTGACCCATGAATATTAAAATGGAGGAACATAAGATGAAAATGCGGATTTGCTCTACGTCCAATTCACCGCTTTCCAATAGATAACAGTTCACGGTAAAGACTTGAACATTTTTATTCGTTCATGATATGCGAGCACTGTATTAATACTGGATATTTGTACTAAGATAACTTGACCAACTTTGGTGTCCAGTCTATCAGCGCTGAACGTTTTTGACATGATCTACCACTCAGAAACTCGAGAAGTAGTTTCTAATGTTGGAATTTTTAAACATCAGGCAGATTTCAGACTCAGTTAAGTTTGTCAATGGCATAATTTTCGCTTTCTCTGACTCAAATGTTAATTTAGATAAATCTACCATTCTTTATGTTTAGATGCTTCTGCAATGTTAGTATTTTGGATGTTTTGCTTGAAAGGCAAAGTCAAAAGAAATTGCTGAAATAAACAGATCAAATGACAAATCAATGACTATATTTCAATTAACAGTGGATTTGAAAAAATGTTAAATATTCATTAATTATTTAATTAATTTATATTGCCGCAAATGTTTCAAATATCTGTTTGGTTTTTGTTTGTTGTCTGCCATTCAAAGCGTCCATTCGAAATACTGTTTACGTATGGGCGATATGGTAAAGATAGATGAAGTCAAGTGTAATCATTGAAAATTATGATTGAAGGTGGACCTCACACGATGGCTGTGGTCTGTCCGAAGCTGAGAGACATAACTAGTCAGATATATAAACACCTCCCTTGTTGAAATGATCTATTTGTTTATTGTGAACGTGCATGGAAATTCATGAGAACTATAGTCTCTTATAATTAATGTTCAAGACTGTTAGTCAAACGGTATCCAGTAGGTAATGATAAGGACTTTTCAAGTTATATTTACCAGTTAATGAGAAAAAAATGAAGTAGAATGCACAGATTTGAAGTGATTGTATGCCGATTTTTACCACTTTTCGCCGTTATACGTATAACTCGTTCCTCTGCCCTGAAGACGTTTACAAATTTCTTCTGTGCTTTATATCGCCTGTATTTTGAGCATGCTTCTCCCGGTTAGTGACAATTTTTGCTTAATCAATACATAATTGCCGTCTTCTTTATGTTCTCCTTTCACTTAATCCGCATAGCTAATGGTTAAAATTACGTTTTTATAGCCCAATCCTCTGGTTCCTTTGTGAGTTCTTGTTTTGGATAGTTATAACTTATTGATTTAATTAAGTGGTTAGCTACGTCTCCTTGATTTATCTGTGTCCTCTTACAGCTATAAGCAAGTAGATGAGACAAGAAATTACTGTTATTACTGCCCATGGTGGCGCAAAAATATTATTTAAACGAGAGAATGCAGCTAAATAAAGAGAGTAGTCGATGAGTTTACTAAGGTATGAAATACAGAAGGGCCCGGTAGGAGCACCAAAAGTCTTACTTTATCGGAATTACGTGAGCATTGACAGCGCTCTCATAGGGATCCCAACTCCCTTTGCAATATCCTACTATTCAAATTTCATAAACTGACTCCCAGATGCATAGGTGAGATTATATTCAGAGCTTGTTGATCAGCCGGGCCACCCCAATTCATTTATTGTCTTGTTGTAATCACTAGAGTTAACTCTAGGGTACAATTTCGTCAATTTCTTCGTTAGAAATCAACAAGAAACCATTAAATTGTCAAATTTTATGCAACGCAAAACCTTTATTATTAGAAATTATCATATATGTATATATATTTGCCTTATTCCCATTCTCTCCTTTTCGCTAACAAAGTAAGTATATTACTTAAATTTTGAAACGTCAATTCTACATTAGCGAGAAATAAGTTCTAAATTGGAATGAATCATTGAAATCACAAAATTTCAATCTTCCCTACCTACGTGAAAGTTTCTTTAGTTAATTTGTTCTTCTGGGGATGGCCCTTGTAGGAGCACGTCTTCATCAATATTTTACATTACAATGTTAGGCTGATTCATCTGCCCTTCATCTAAATTAACAAAGTATTCAATTTCTGAAACCTCAAGAGAGTGCCAGAAGACCACCAACAGCATTAAATGTTAATAAAAAAGAAACGACCACGAATTTCAAGTCTCATTTGGATACGCAAGATCCGTCCAACACAAACATCGCTTTGCCAGTAAAGTCAAGCACAATTAACCATAAACAACTGACAAAAAGCCAAGTCTCAAGAATTAGCCGAAAGAGCCATGTTGGGTAGCGTGGAACAATTCATAACCGACGCGCACCGCACACTAAGACTGCGAAAAGGCCAGACTAGACGCCCTTAATAGTGTTTAAGTACGTTTACTTCAGAATAACATGAACTGTCCAAAAGATGATGAGGATTAAGGTTCAAGGATTATTTAACTTGTTTATCTCTAATTTTAAACAGATTAACGTTTGTGATTTGCTGAGCAAGTCAGCTATTCATTCGTCAAATTGACAGTAGTGAGAGATCTAAAAAGTAAAGGCAGAAAAAAATGGTAATTGCAGAAACATATTAAATACTTTCCACGGGGAAAAAAGTTATTTAAGTGTGTTAATTTCTCATGAGTAATTACATTATGCAATTTATCCCTTTTGTTTGAATTATCTGAAGGTCATGTTTGCATAAAATTTGTCTGTTTCTAACTAACTATCGCTATTTCTGACTGAAATATCTGAAACAGTTTTTTTTAATTTTTTTAAGATTTTTGATTAAGTTCACATGACGGAGGAAAGTTATAGTTAATTTTTTTCAATTTCAGAAAGCCTGGAGAACAACAAGAGAGGAGAATCGAGTAGAGATAGTCTACTTGCAAAAACTGAGCAATTACCAGCTTTGGATATTTAGAAATAAATAAGCTATAGTTTTGTAGGGGTAGAAGCCATTGTTGATCAAAAGAGTGAGTTCTCACAGGATTGGCAGGAGAAGCCACTAGATCTGACAGTTACCAACAACAATCGACAATTTGAAAGTAGAACGCAAAAGGTGTGTTGAGTGGTTTTGCATTGAGCTAACCGCGATGAAGAATCGAGACAGAAAGATAGTGAGTGATGAGAGTGGGAGAACGAATGAGAGAGAAGAAGCGCGAGAATCGATAACTATTTGGTTGGTAGGTAGGTTTTGTATAAAAGTGGTTTTTGTATTTTTTCAAAGAAAACAGACATAGCTATGGTGAAATTGAGGTTAAGTGACACTCATTTCAAGTCTACTTAATTAACTATTTCCGCTAATTAAAATAAACCACTGGAGGATGTCGCTACAGTAACTTGAGGTTACCGCAGAATTAAATGTCATTGTGAGGACGAGATAAGTTAGGTCTTAGGGATTAGTAATGACTTAGATAAAATTCTGGAAACGAATGGTGATTCATTCTTCTTAAAAAAACAATACGATAACCCGAAACAGTTCATAGTGAAAGACCAAATGAGAGTTTTGGTAACCTCTTAAATGGCGGATTTTCAGGCATTTAGAAAGGATAGTATTCATTTTGCGGAATCAGTTTCAGATTTCCTTTCTGGCACATTTAGCGAAGTAAGGTTGATACATTTTGTTAAGAAAATCGAAAAATGTGGATCTATTGGTAATCTATCGTAAAATTATATTTAAAAACATACAAATCAAAGTTTTAAATGTGTATAGAGTCTACTTATGTACAATTTTATCCATTGGTTACGATTTGCGATGTCATCAATGTTTAATAGAACTAAATCGGGTTGATAATATGAAAAAAGCAGGTGATTTTACCCAAAAACAACTTACCATAATTAAAATGCGTTTAAGAGCTTTAGGAAGTAGACAATGACATACGACTTTACCCATTTCTTGTAACCTTAATAAGGCGTTGTAATAATTCCATGTTTAAAATTAATTAGCCATCATTTTACCAAGGTGTAATCTGGCATGAAGATGTGCACATTTTTGAAAAGACACTAAAAAGAATTTGTTATCTTGTAAGTGTAAATTCAGTTGATAGAAGAAACCCCTTAAGTTGTGGAAGGGGGTGAATTCCCCTAAAAGCATGAATGAAGAAGTGTAATGGAAGTAATCTAATCATTAAATTACAAAGTGCAATTTATCATCCAGAAAAGGATCACTTTAAGCCATGATTTATTGTAATTTCATTCATCATTTTAATGAAACTTGACATTTGAAGTGAAAACAATTGTTAAAATTGTCCGTAGTTATGCAAAACATCACAAACATAATAGGAACACAGCCTTATTTGTATCATGGTGAATAAATATGATATGCTATGTCAAAATTATGTAAGCTGGCATCTCGAATATTAGAAGAAAAGCACATCTTGAAATGGCATTATCGACTTTCCAAATTGGTCGATCAATCACTGATCACTGGGTACCACGGCCATGCATTTATTTAAGCATCTAGAGGTCAAACCGTGAAAGTTGAATCTTGGAGTGCGAAGTACCCAGTTAATCATCAACATATACTCTGCAACCTGAATCCGAAATTTAGCTAAAGTAAGACTCTTTGCTTTTTTCAATTTGGTTTCAACTCCTTAATTGTTTCTATCCCTCATTCGTCCATTTTCCACTACCCTCAGTCATGTAATTTAACCTTATAGTCAATTTAATTAAAGATGTTTATTAATCGGAATATTTTGATATAATTGTGTAAATGAAATGGTAACTCCACCGTCGTTCGACAAAGTACAGTAAGTTTACATTATCAGGCAAATGCTTACATAACAAGGAAAGCGTTTCAATCTTGTGTTTTATCTATGAAAGTTAATTAGTAAATTCTAGAGTTCATAAATATGTCTCCATTAAATCAGTGTTTACTTCAACCGGGATTAACTCTGTTTTAAAGTTTAAGCTATCACTGCTCATTATTTATTGTTAATTCAAAATTATCGGCACGGAGGGATTAGATTGCTCAGTTAGGTTCTCCACTTATACATTAACTTTATTCTCTATCATAGTCTAATATCCAGTGAGCTTTATTTTCTTCTAAATTTTTGCCCTCTTTTCAAACTTCCAGACTCAGTAGTCCTGAAAGATATGAGAGGCTTGAATATTGCAAATGATCCATCACTGATGCCTGTGTGTCTAAGTTAGAAGGTTTGTTTCACTCATGGTAAAATTGATACTTAGCTTTTGAAAAAAATCAACATAAAACACAATGCATAGTTTTGCATGAATCTAATTACACGTTTTGGTAGCTTAGGACATATTCTGATTTTGCTAAGGAGATATCTATTTCGAAGAGGGGGAACTTATTAGCCCACCGTCACTGTAACCTGTATAAAGAAAAGAGAAAGGGGTGGTAGCAGAATATTTATATTAAGAGAAATCAAAGAGCTTTAATAATAAAATTTAAGATTTGGATAACAAGGAAAATGTGATAAACAGCTTTGTAGCGGGTGTTACACCAATAAGTCTTTTTCCTACACCTAAGTAATCCTTCTAAGCAGTCCGAACAGCCTCTAGCAGAGTCCTCTATTATCAATTCACTCTCAAATTAGCTAAGCTCTGCCCAAAGTGGTAAGAACAAGAAAGATGCTGAGTAGAGAGGGTTTACTGACCACTTCGTTGTTTTTGTGAGTCAAAAGCTTAGTCATTAAATACAAAACCATGCTGGGCTGCAGGGATCTTGATTGCTGATCGGTTGAGGAGGTCTCTGCACACACGTCCGCGTTTGTTCTCAACGCGACCGATTACATCTCCGCACTTCCGGTAAAGTTCTAGCGCACGTGATCCAATCAGCCTTGTTAGCGTTGTGAACCCCACGGCTTAAAGATAGAAATTTAAATCATGAGAAGTGCCACGGAACGCTCAATATTCGGAAGAAAGAGCACCCAGCAGAATTAATGTGTAAGTTGGATAAGAACTAAGGACATTACAAGTATCTCTGAAAGAAAATGTGATCTCAGGCTTAACATTTCCACAATTAGGATGATATTAGAAGAAGTGATAATTGAAGTAGTCCTTACCGTGATAGGAAATGCAGTGTTTGTGTTTATTTGCAATAAAGTTATTTTTTATGTAAAAATAAATTATTCCTCTTATAAAGCCAGATATACTAGAGGAAATTAGTTTATTTCTTAAATAAATAATTAAACCAAATAATCTCTTTTACTTCAGCAAGTGTAATTCTAAACGGTCTTGACACATGTTGTACAGGAGAATGTACACGTTGTGGTATATTCTACTGACAAAATATCTACCCGTTAATTTTTGTCTCGTTTCTGTTAAAGCGCCTGGAGGCTGTGAAATGTAAATAGAATTTCTACCTAAATGATAAGCTAATCGAAGTCATTTCAACCTAGTTGTAGTCCATATTCTGTTCTTATTCCCATAAAAAAGACGTAATTAGCCTCCGTCAAAGGCATAGTAACGAGGATAATCAAATCAAATCTGGACATTTTTGACTCGGACGCGAGTAACTGAGGCCAGACAGATTTGAGTCCTAAAATTCGGTCGAATGTTGTAGATGCTCGAGAGGTGAGACTTCCATAGTGGGCTCCATTTTACAATCGGTTGCTGATAAGATTACCTGATTACTCTTTAATTAGTAAAATGATTGTAATTATATATTAGACTACTGAATTATACTGAGTTAAATGACATAACTTGATCATCGAAATATCTCTGAAATAAAAAGCTCGACATTTTATTTAAAATCTTATCTTCGAAATACGTCAAGTGGAATATTATATAGTCATCGAATTTGCTTTGTTTTGGCAATTTAAGGGAATTCAATCTCACTTAATTGCGAGTGAATGATTTATTTCGACAGTAAGTTTAATATCTGCCAATGTCATCTCATAAGTGACTTACAAGAAGTAATTTGAGCTGACAGTTAGTATCATTAAATACATTCAAAATGTACCGTTAAATTTAAAAATGAAATTTTTTGTCTAGATTGGTGAGTTGTCTGTAAGAAATGCAAAGAAGCACTCAAAATTAAATTGAAATCGTTTTATTTTTGGCAAAAAAATGATAAAGCATTATAGTTGTTTTAGTTATTTCAAGTAGTGCTCCAACCAGAAATACAAGTTTGACCCCCTCTGATAATAAAATATTAATAAATATTAATAATATTTTATTTAAAATAGGAAAGTAGCGCTTAAAAGTAAATTAGACAGTTTAAAGGGAGAATAGGAGACATAATATTTTATATAATCCGGATGAACGCTGTCAGGAGACCCGAAAATGTTTATTTAATTAAGAGCGAATTAATTCAATTCGCAACTTCTCACTTGTTCAATTTCCGGCTTGAGTTAAGTAGCTTCCTTCAGTCCAGATTTCTCTGCTAAATAAATCATGTAATGTCTTAAACGAGATCATTTCAGTTACAAATAAGCAGCGTTTTTAAATCAAGATTGATTTTTAATCCAATATAAATTTGAAATGATACTGCAGTTTTTCGCGGGGTCAGATCATGGATTAATGAGTTCCATGTGTTAATTGTGTGAAATAAACCACAAAGTTATTAGAAGTCGTTTAAATACTTTCATAAAAAAGAAAATTTCGAAGATATTTCCATTTGAAATTAATTCTTCAAGTAAAAATTCTTTAACATGACATTTGGAACACATCTAGATAAAAAATAACTACCTCCAACAGTCGGTCAATACAACTTTGAAATTTATTTAATTAGAAATATATTATTTCTGAGAATATTAATATTTCATTCGAATATTTGTTTATTATTGACCTCCAGGTTAAACTTTGTTAAATTGTCTCCATTAAGTCTACGAAAGTAATCAGAGATGTTGCTACTGAAAATATTTAACATATAATAGCAAAAAAATTTTGTTTATCTCTAACCAGTCGACCAGTGGCCTGGATAAAAAACGATCAAAACAAAATGGTCTTTCTATGCTATATTTGACAATTTGAAATGTTTTAGGCATCGAAGTACTTCCAATCTAAATGACCATTTGATAGTGACATGTTCATTCGACCTATTTTTGCAGGAGGCATTTCGTATTTATTTATATCAGTCTTCTTCCTAAAAGCGTCAAACTTAGCGATAACATTTAAGAGATCGACATTTTTTAACACAATATTATCTGAAATGGCGTCCAACTTATTTGCTTTTAATCTTGAGATTAAGGAAAAACAGAAGAAATTGGCAATGCAACAATTTTTCTAATACTCTGCGTGTTTGTTTTATGAATTGAAAGGAAAAAAAATATTTATGAATATAACCTTGGAAATCAAAATTTTCAACTCAAAACTGGAAGTGAATGTCAAAGTGCGGAAAGATAATCGCAGACTTCCAACTTTAGTGCACTCGAATTTGAGACCTATGCACCCCACTTGTCCCACTCGTATATTGACACGACCTTTGAATAATTCGACTTATTAATAAATAGCATAAAAGTGAAATACTGGTAACCTACTCTGATTTCTGAAAATTCAAAATTGTTATCAGTAATGAATTTATAGACTCTATTACAAAGAACAAAGTCATTTTATATTCTGAATAGGTCTAAAAGTAATACAGAAATATTTAATACAACGTGTTACTGATTAATTAGAGAAGGAGGTGCTATGTAAATCATTTTTGACGCAAAAGTACATCTTGTATAATATATTTTTAATTTTTCAATGAGCCAATTATTGATCCATTATAATTTGACAGCACCTAATGAACATAAGGAAATTAGAAGAGAGCAGCAATACCAATTTAGTGATGTGAAATTTCGATGAGTTATTTGTCAGCGATGTTCATATTTGCTGAAAATTTTTTAAAGGGGTTTTCGAAGTTCAGTAAAACGCCTGATCTTTAATACAAAGAGCATAATGTCCAACCTATTTTCTAGTCCTAACAATCGACTAATAAGCCATACTTATTTCACTTGAATCCATTATCTTCAATCCCATTCTCACCCCCTTCTCCCCTGTGTTTAAATGCTTTTTCATTTCAAAAATGTAAATTCATTACTTTCTCAAAAAAATAATATTAAAAAAGCCATTATTTTGCGATTTACTCTTTGATTACTCATAATTTAAATAAATCGATTCAAAGCTTTAATAAAACTAATCACAATCGTTTAAGCGTTCCTGTCAGGAGTTCAGTCTAAACAAATCTATCACTTAAATAAAATCATTACAAATTAGAATCTTTGGCAGGTGATGGAAAAGTAAAATGACATTCCACCAATTATTTGAAAGTGTTTTAAACTACACTAAATTGCAATAAAAAATTTATTTAAATAGTCATTAAAATTCTGGTGCTTTTTCAACGTATAGCCAAAGGGATCTTTTTAAATAATATGAAATTTCTGTTAATTTTTTATTTTATTTCTTTTTTTGAACTAAGAAGTAATTTTATTTAATCTAATTAGTGAAAAAAATAAAAGTAAGGTAGAAAATGAGCGAAATTTGCGCTTAGAAATCCCTGTCTAGAAAAAACAAAATTTAAAAGAGGAAAAAAGTCCGTTCCACTATTTTGTCTCGAGGCCTCCATGTCAACATATTTTTCTACGATAGAGACGCGAAAATTTGAAGGAAAATACATAGTCGATCACTTTCGCAATGTTGAATAAACTAACGTTTCACTCCGGAAATTGGGAATACTGCTCCATGGTGACATATAAAGAGGGCAACCTTGGAAATGCATATTTTTCTGACATACACTATTAATGTATGTTGTATTTTAAGGCAGATGAAATAACAATTTTTGTGGATAACAGCGGTCCGATGATGAACAGTCAAACACGTGTTTTTTCAACAAAAAAACACCAATTTTAAGTTCGGAAATTCTAGAAAGAAGAAAGTATCCAATTTTTTATGATGAGAAAACATCTAAACATCTGTAACAACAAAATATGCCAAAGAAGGGTGTAGAGGTGGAAATCTGTTAGACCTGAAGTAAAATGGAACTCTATTTTGTCGCTAATTAAGCCTTCCCGACCCGATTTAAATTGTGTTTCCGAATAATGGAAAAACAAAACAAATTTTACTTGTCAATGTAGATTCCATAAAAATTTGCATATGATATTATATAAGTTCCCTTTAAAGGATGTAAATAAAACAATAACCTCAGAGTAAATAGAATTCAAACACTTATTAAAGATTAAGAGTTGTATAAATTTCCTAATGGAAAGCTGGATATACCATTGTGATTGGTTTTAGAAGAGTGGATATATTGTGATTGGTCGAACGAATAATCAATACACTAAGAATACCACATTAGGGTTTCCTGAGCCTAAATTAAAGGGCTTCGTCTTATTAAATCCCTTCTAAGTCCAATATGATTGAAATTGATGTGCTTTTGTAAATTATAATATTATATTTGTAAATGTATAATATTTTTTTAATTTATGGAACTTCTTAACCTTCTTTAACTTTCCGATATGATAAATCAACTTTTACGGTATGTAAAGCTGCCCCTTAAGTAGGCAAAGGCCCATTTTGTTTACATTCCAACTAATAGTAATCTTTCTCCTTTTATAGAAATAAAAGGAGATATAAAATAGATATAATTATTTTATATCAGAAAACTTCTTTATACCATTTTTCCACAAATTATATTTTAACATATGTTCTATTTTTATTAATTTCTGTACGAAAAGCAAGTCATTTCACCCTTCATCTTTCCATTATATGCCGACAAGTTGATTTATTCAAATCTATTAACTAGAAGAAATAAATTTGTTCATTCACATGTACTCTCTTATTCTTTGCTGATCATTACTTGACGATTAACTAAAATATTAGAGATGCCATAGAGGTGTCAAGGAAGTCACCAATGTATTCAGGAGAAATTTTATTTGGTTGACATCATTCCATACCTTTATGAAATTCATTACAAAAGCTGGCTAGATACTGGTGTTTTGAGGGAAAGAAAAGGCGCTAGGTTACGCTGAAAATGTGGCATTGATGTACGAAATAAGGTCAGTGTATGTAGGCACAATAACTTGGAGGACTCGGGAAGTAAATTAAGGCAAAAAGATGATTCACAGGTGACAATGATTGAAGGCTCGTATGCGGTAGGTATGCATCTGGAACAAATCGATAAACCAGTGAACGGTGTTCATACAACAGGTTTAATAAATGCAATTATTGGCCCTGTGAAACTAATGGTTATTTCCTAAGTGATATATCTTGTAACCACAGAAAAATTTTCTTTAATTTTTACTGAATTAGGGAGTTGCCTATTTGAACCCGGCATACGCAACTTCAAAAAAATCTCTTTTTTTTTATATTGGAGAGATAAGAACTTTAACATCTATAGACCTGCTTGACAAGGGGCCACAAAAAGAAAGAAAAGAGAGTGAAGGAGAGTATTCAAGAAAATGTTTCAAAGAGCGACGTGGGTAGTCCCCAAAAAGTGTCCTCCTCCTCCTCAGCCTGCATCCGGCTGCCCCTTAAATGTCACAGCGCTGAAATGGCAATGGGGTTGGGAGATTGCCTCTGGCCTACGCCCTTACCTTTCCATATTTCATATCCTTCCCTTCTTTACGTACTTTCATCGCTCGGACTTTTTCTGATTATTCAAAGAAATGAAAAAGATTGAATTATATGAGGAAGAAATATCTAAGATGATTGAAGATTAAGAACATATTTATTAAATAATTTATATGGCCCAATCATGAATATGGTCTAAACAAGGAGTATATAGCTTCATGATTGCATTTTCGGAAATAGAAGCGAATTGTGAAATCTAGGGACCCTCGTTCTGGAAACAAAGCTTTCGGCATAATTTGACTTGCAATTGACGCCGCTTTGTTTAAAAGGTAATCAGGAACTGAGTGTTTGGACGCATTTCGCTCAGATAAGGTGTAGCAAAAGATCCCCTTATGGGAGGTATTAATATTGGTTCTCAGGATTGAAGGTTTATATTTCCTGCAGTTTCGTAAGTTGGAGTTTCATGAATCAATTTTCATTAATCTAATCTAATCTAAAACAAAGATTGAAGGGTAGAAAATGCGCACCAAATTACTATAGAGATGTTAGTTGACATTAGCAAGAAACCGAGATCGGACAAATCGAATTAGCGGAGGTTTGCTTTGTCGATGGATAATTTTTTCACCATGAAAATATTTTTTATTTGTTTCATATTTTCGGTCGTTTCTGTTCTATGCTTTGAATGCCATTCTGTTAGGGCATAAGATAATAGCATCATAGATTCTAATCAGGATTCTAATAAAATGGTTGGAGCATTTTTATCATTAAGACTGGAAAATAGATTTGAGAACCGAGTTATCAATTTATGGAGCTTGATTTCGCATCAGAAGGAAACTTCACACACTATAAATATGCTTACAGTTCATTAATATTGCATGGGCTATATTTAATGAATTATAAGCAAACATTTTATTGACATCTTATATTTTTTTCTAGAATGTTCTTATGTCAAAAGTCATAATTTTTCTGTCACTGGACTACATTAAAAAGACCTTTAAAAGGGCTCTTTTTAGTTCCAGCTGGGTCACCGTATTGAGATCACGCATTCCAAAATAAATTCTCCAAAAACAAATGAATGGGCAGTAAAGTATTTCAAGTTGTTCATTTTTGAGAAGGTACTCAACGGACCTTTCTGGAGGAATTCAAACTTTTTCCACCAGAGAATCCAAGGTAGTTCATCGGACTTACTACAATATATTTTAAAGTATACTATAATAAATAATCGCTTAAATAATAACTGATTTTAAAATAAACATATCAAAACTTATTCAATTTCAGTTTAAATTGAAATAAATATTATAGATTTGACGTATTTCATATTTTTTATACCCAATTATCGATTTTTGATATAATTTGCAAGGATTCCCTTTCTTTACATTTTTGCATTTGCACAATGCATTTAGCATAAAAGATATTAAAAATATCATAACTTCAGTTTATCTTCTTATTTCGTTGTGTATACACTGGATATTAGTAAGAATAGTTGATAAATTCCCCAGGTAAAATGGTGTCCCCGTGCTGGAAGCCAGGCGACTATTTGGGAGCTAGAAAATAACTGCTATTAACCATTTCTGAAAGGTCAACATGATATACATAAACTAAAACAGATTGAAAAGATAAATACTGACAGAAAACGTGGTAAAAAACGGTATTTTGATAACTAATTTTAATAAATTTGAGTGAAGGATTTTATGATTGGTATTCCAATCTTCTTGAATGTCCTCGATCTTAATAAAGATAATGCGATCCTTGGAGTTTGAAGTTTCAATCATTAATCTAGTTTATTTCTCACCTCCAAATTGAGAATATTTCCACCTTTTTTTACTATTAATTTTAACCATCAGTATTCCTTAAATGGGGTTAAAATTGTGCCTTCTTTTAAAAAACGCCTTTGGAGTAAATTAATCTTGATCCAGATCAATCAAGAACTAATATTGACATTCCGATGGGCGATGTCCCAACAACTCCTACCTGTTTAGGAATTTGAATCTCCAAGAAACGGGTATTCATTTCGACTTATTAATGGTTTATATCTTCAAATTACTCACAAAATGAAGGTGAAAGGATTTCTCGTTTATTAACATTCATTTCTGATGTTATGACGTCGAAGTCTAGTGTTACAACACCTACTAGGATTGGTGGTATTAAGATGGAAAAAATTGGAGGAATTTCAATCAAGAAAATTCACTTTTATCAGAATATTTTATTTTCCACAAATGAGCACTCGAAATTTGATGAATTCTTAATTTTTTTGTTTATGATCAAAGTGAACCACCATAAAATAACAAAAATGTAAATAATTATGTCCTGAAACGAACCTATCTGAAAATTGTCTTCTTTTTAATGCATAATTTTAATTAAATCGATAAGCACCGTTTCAATGGCTTTTAAAATGATAAAGGGTCGAAAGTTGTTTAAAAATGGTTAAAATATCTTTCATAAGGAGCATCGGCCCATTCAGTACACATGATAATGGCCACCATAAAATATCTGTCACACGATTCACTACGGTAGTTCGGTAGTAAATGATAAACTTCGTAAATTAATATTTTTATTTATTCCTAAAGACAGTATATATAATACTAATCGAACAAGCGGTGGATGGGGGAGTTGGATCGTAGGATTCGGCAGTTTTACCTCTAAGCTACTCAGTTCAGGCAGAAAAATTTATGGCGTATTTGTTTTTAACTTTATAATATTTCCTATTGCTATTAATCTGACAAAACAAAAAACAATTTCAACGATTTGCACATGAGCACGCAAATGGTCTGAGATACTTATCATCATCAATGCCCAGTTAGTGGGTCACCTCTTGTTTTCTTATCGAAGCTCAAATCACTGGAGGCAAAGTGTCAATCATTTTTGACAGATGAGTTGAAGTGACTCATCGGTATCCCAACTGTTATTTTTTTGGGCTAATGGAGATACCATTCACTAACCAAAACATTCCAGCAAATCAAACTTAATTACTACGCTAGAGACATTTATTTTATTTAATGTTATTAAACCCCTAAAGATTTTTTATCTTGAATGTACTAATGATGGATTTCGATAAGATAAAGCCATTGTAATTAACATTATTCAACAACTATTCCTCCATAAGTGCTTTGTGCTGAAGTGAAATGAACAATTTTTCAAAGGGATTAGCGGATATCTATGCTATGCATTCATTCAGAACTGCTATAAAATTCAGAAATTTACTGACACTCTTCACAGGATCATTTGTCATGTAACCTGCTTAATATCTTGTAAGATCATTCCATTTTCTCGACCTTTGGAGGAAAAAAAGGACTGAAATAACAAAACCTACAATCATGAACTACTCGTTAGTTAAATATTGTACAATCTGACTTCAAAAACGAAATGAAGTATGAATCTTTGATACCTTGATGTTGCTCTCAGCATCTTTTGATCCCCTCCTCTTTACCATTTGTTGGACCTTCTGTTAACCGATTTCAGTTGCATTCCTTTAATGAAACATTGTAACAAATTTTTGCCTTAAAATAAGAACAGGATTCAGTATCTAAGTTAAGCGGTCAGTCTAAATCTGCTTGTTTTTTTTTAAATTTAATTATCTAGAGAAACAAAACGTAATTTCAGAAAAATAATACATGACTTCCTACTCTATTTCTAAATCTGAAGTCCTCTCCACTTCAACGTCCTGTAACTTTGTTGCAATCCTTTAATCCTTTATAAAAAATAACAGGCTGTTCGCATGTGAATATCTCGGGCGCTCTCAGTAATTAAAGGAGCACAACTACTCTCATGAGTCTCAGATTCAAAGCATTTCTTAAAACCGTGTGTGAATAAGAGCATCCCGTTTTTAATCCTGACTAGGATAATAACTACCTCTCATTACTTTTATTAGGGGGATATTTAGACTATTGACAAAAGTAACTAAATTAAAGTTAACCGAGAATTAAGGCATCGTGTATCCCTACGCTGTATCACTCCCACAAATACTATATCCAAAGCTGACTAACAGTTGATAATAAAATTCGTTGATTACTTTTATTATTGTCAGTACTTTAACTCATAGCTCAATGGAAAGAAATTGAGCCTGGTAATTTCTTCGTTATTAAGAGAAGATTGTAGTTAAGTGTTATGACCGATCATCATCCGATCATTGTGTTCTGAACATCACCCGGGAATTTGGGGGTCGAATTCAAAAATCTGGAACACAGTGGACCGCGTTTATTTGATAAAATATTCATTACCTGGATCCCAATATTAAATGGAGCAAGATTCTTCTGATACTCTAACTTCATTCTCCACCAGAACTCGCTTCCTTTATTGCAACCCGTTATTAGGCCTGTCAACCACTTTTCAACAATTTTAGATTGTCTTGTCATGAATAACAATAATGTTCCCCGTTAATAACTATTTTATATTAGTTTTATTCTTAATTATTTTCTTTAGTTCTTCAAAATTTCATTTAAATTTGCAAATCCGAGGAGGAAAAATTGGTGTTCGGTTAATCGACTAGTCAAATTGAATCCTTTAAGTTTTACCAAAATCCTTTAATGGCAATTTAGACAAAACGACCAATCTTATTCTTTACCTTCTCTCCTCTTATATTATTATAAATTTCTTCGCTCCCAAGACATAAATTATGTGAAAATTCATTGGCTCCCAACAATTTTAAAATTAATGGGTATGCGTGCTAGTTGGAGAAAACAAGACATAGGAATAATTAGTTTGTCGCTTGTGGAAATGTTTATTCTCCGTTTTGTAATGTCATGTTGACACACACACACACACACACATACATACAGAAATTTTTCCAGCAATTAGAACAAGCATAAAGAAATGACACAGGGACAAGAGTTAATTTGTCGGTGAAATAATAAATCATAGAAGGGAGAGAGAAGACATTTTAAAGTGTAATTTAGATGATTCATTTGTTTTTAGGTCTTCCAAAAGTAATCACGACATGATTTGTATGATAAACTTAATTAACTTATCATCAAACTGAATTTCTTATTTTAAAATCAGTTTAATAAGGGACCAATTTGAATGAACTCTAATGAACTCTGCTTTCTTAAAGTATCCTGACTAGCGTCTGCTAATTGTTAATTGTCTGTTTGAACTGAAATAGGTACAGAGGAGAAATAATTGAGTCCGCAATTTTAATCTACCCACCAAAAAGCTCTTTAACTGTACTCAACAAAGGGTCAGATCCCAAAGCCTGTATCTTGGGACGTTAAAACAGGAATCTCTAGCTGATAATTAGAAAGAGGAAAATTCTGAATTCTCAAAACTGAATTCGACAATTTAAAACAAGAGCAATTTATCGAACTGAATATATTAATAATACTTAAGCCCATGTCCAATTAAATACTCGAGTTCTAAAAGTAATCTGAATGAAATAGGCCACTATAGATATGATCTTTGGTCCTCCAATGTCCACTGGTGAAGAACAGCAATGGTTCAAATAGATTTCGAATTTTAAAATTCAAATTAAATCGACTTGAAATGTTATGAATAATCCCCAATTTAGTATATATCATGAAGAGCTTAATAATACTCTGCACCTTGGTTCGGTTAGCGATTCCTGATTATTGAATAAATTAAATTTCAATGAAATGCTTTCTCAAAAGTCATTGATCAACAATTCATACGAAATTACTTTTAATTCTCATAAAACCCTTCTGAAGATTAAAAAACAAATTTCTTTTGCCAAAAATTTTATTCGTTTGCAGATTCACTTTTTTACCTTTGGCAGACATAACTCAGAATTTTAATGAAGGGATGAATCAAAAGTCCGACACTGATCAGTTTTTTGAAGTTCTTTATGTGGTGAATAAATTATTTCGTTTTAGTTCAAGAATAATGTGTTTAACAGCCTCAATACTTTGTTGCAGCTAAGATTAATAGGTGTCAGCTAGTAACAGACAATCACAGTTTTCAGAGATTCTGGAAATAATTTCGAAAGTAAAGCAGAATTTGTTATACAACAACGATTGAGAATAGAAAGAGATAAGGAGTGAGGGGAAACGGAGAAAGAGAGCAAGTAAAATATGATGAGGAACAATGACCAGTTATTAGAATTTACAGACAAAAACTGAAATCTGAGAAATTTTGGCGAATCCTTCAGCCCCCTTCCAATTTTCAAATCGATCACTGCATCCATCATCTCTTGGCACCCGGAACAAAAAACTTGGCTGTGATAATCCAAAGACATTTAGGACATGCAAGATATTCATATTCCAATTAAATAGGTTTAATTTGCTCACAGCATATATGTTGATCGATTTCGAACACGTATCAGCTGGTAGGGCCGTTGCCATTCTTATTAGTTGGATAATGGTATTATTCACCTCTGATTAAAAAAGATAGTTCATATTTCATTTAATAAAATCTTACTAAATTAATTGTGCTATGTTTCAAGACTCCTGAAATAATATTTTTCATACTCTCTCATCATCTACCTCTCCTCTCTTGACGTGTATAGTTGTTCAGTCTCAACTTGACAACCAAATCACTAATGTGCACACATCAACTCTTTCAGGTCAGAATGTACAGTTGGATCAGAAAACTCTCATGTTGCCCCTTCAGTTGCATCAATCGGCTTCACTGCAATAAGGAATCACCGCCACCACAACTTTAACCATCCTTTCAGTGCCGTCCCACCACCATCACCAACAGACCATTCAGCAGCAACAGACTCAGCTGATGCACATCCAGATGTAATCGTAAAATCAACAACGGTGGAAAATGCAGAACCACCAGCAGAAACAAAACCTTAATATGACTCAAGCAGACGCTGCAGGAGATGGCGCAGGTGATTTCAACGACGAGAGAGTAGATATCCTTGGGCCCTACTTAGTAGAAACCTCTTATCATTGCTCGGGACCAACTAACACTTCTCGTTTGGAGAGAGGGAGCAGCAGCGTTCTATTAAAATAGCTCTTCTCCGCTGCCATGCCTTCGTTCACCTGCAGTAGCCACCCTCGTTGGGTTTCGGTGTTTTGGGAGACACCGATGATAGCGATAATGAAGGGAGGGTAGGGGCCGCGCCCGACACCTTCGCGCCTCCCACCGAAAGCCCTTCATTATTCACCCCCAAATCCACACTCACTCACACCGCCCCTACCCCAAAACGCCCCATCTCCCCACCTCTGAATCAGATGACTAAACCTGGAACTGATGTTAGCAAACGCTACCATGTAAAGGAGGACACTTTGGTGGAAAAGGGTGCGGACAATGACTCTAAAGAGGGAGAAGGTGATTTTGGATCATTTGTAACCATGACACTCGTCGCTCATTGAATTGAGACTTCGGGAAACCAGGAACTGCCACACCAACCACCTCACAAAGGAAGCTGAGGGCACCGAAGGGGAAACAGCAAACATCCACTGAACATGCTCATATTCCTAATCTACCTCCTCCAGAAAAGTCTAAGACGGGGTCAAGGAAGAAGGGACAAGAAGGTGGTGTTGATTGTGCTAGCTCTTCAGAAGATAGTAGAGGGGGAGATAAGAACAGCAGTCTAGCAAGGCCGAAGGAACAAGACGATGATGAGGAAGAAAAGGAGGAGGAAGACGAACCGTTGAACTCCGGCGATGACCTGACCACTGAAGATGAGGAGAAGCTCTTTCAATAGGAGAATCTCCTGATCTACTATTACGGTAGTGAGTGTAGAGATAGAAGCAAGTAGCGTTTCTGGTTGCACGACGCAGTGATGGAAATCAGGGGTCGAGATCGTCTTTTCCAGAAGATTATTGTCGAAACGAACTGGTTAGTTGATGTCTCATTTCGGCTTTAATCATTCTCACGGTAATCTTCTGCAAAATCATCTCACCTATCTCTCTCTTCTCTTTTCCTATTTGTCGCTCTCCCATTGCTTATTGATATCGCTTGGTCAATATGTCCCGATCAGGCTTTTCGCGTTTTTAATTTTATTTCAAGTGTCTTGAATTTAGTGATTTTACTTTATTTTTCTTTTTCTTTCACGTACGCACTGTCGGAGAAGAATCGCCGTTTGATTGATAATTTCTAACTAATCTGCGATGTTTACTTCAATCACTCGTTCCAATATTAGGAAAACTTTTCATTTTGTCTCGTTTTGCTACTGATTGTGTCTATCTCTATTTAATTCTTTTCTCTTTACCCGGTTTTGCGCTATCTGTCTTTGTTTTGCAGTAGATTAATTAATATACAATTTCTTGCCCAAAAAACAATTGTAAGAAAATTTTTGAGAATCTCCCAATTTTCTTGCAAAATTGCCGACCAAAGAGCAACATATTCTATTTTACTGACTCATTTATAACCATTTAATGAATGAGAAAATGACTCACTGTAGATATTAATTTTAGTAGTAATTGAGAAGTGGTTTTTATTGGAAGTAAGATTATTAGAAATGTTTAGTGTATGACTCGTCCATTTGTTTTCACGCTTGAGTAATTATGAGTTGTAATAAACAATATTTCTGGTAGTGAAACAATAATGATCAGTCCATTTAATTTAAGATCGCTTTCACACTCAAGTGCATTGAGAAAGTAGCATTGGAAGTCTTTATGACCACCTTTTCTTCATTTGAATGCTCATTTCCACCTTTAAATAGTAATAATTGATTCTCAGGGTTACATTTTCAGAGACATTTTCTCCTCATTTTGTTGAGCAACCTTGAATTTGGAATAATTATAAAAACATGTTTATCCGTCAGCGCAAAATTTAGAAAGACCAGTTGCATGGCTTATTTCTTTTTACAATATAAAACATTCTAACACTTGGATCCGTACAGATGATTCGAAGTTCCTGCATCGTAAATGGAGGAGACTTTGTCACTTAAAATTATTAGTGGTTTGAACTATTGTATTCGTCATTTCTTCGGTGTGAAATTTTTCAAAAGACTATTTTGAAAACTCTTTTTCAAGATGAGCCTTGAATTTTCCTTTCAAAAAGAATATATAATACTGATAACTTAGTAAGTTCTTTTCTTGGTGAAACTAACCCCAAATTTAAAATTTTTATCCGAATAAATGTGGTAAATAACGTTTGGAATTGATTCATTGTCAGGATTTTCAATGAGCTTCCACAGAAGTTATAATTTCCTTTTTCTGTACAGGGACATCGGCTTTAACATCATACCGGTTGCGAACTTATTGGAAACTAGTATTTTAACAACACTGTTGTTGACCAAACGTAATCAATGCAACTGGCCATCCATATCACTGAATGCACATTGATGAGGAATAGTGTTGTAGCCTCTGATTTGACAGGCAGGCAATTTTGGCTTCCACTAACGAAAAAATAGTCAGTAATAATTGTGCAAAATCAAGGTTTATAGATCGTGTACCTTAGACAATTAGGACCAAATTATTTTCCCCCAATATTCAAAATAGTACCCCAAGAATACATAAATTAAAGCATTTTCTACCTGATTTAGTCCAGCCTAAAGACTAAGGCTCTATAATATCTTACCAGTAAAGCAATTTCTCTGCAGTAATGGTCTTCAACACTACTGCTGCTCCACGGTACTAAATACAAGAACTGCATTAGAAAATAACAAAGCTTAGTAATGTATTGTCGATTGCCGTTTATTCAGGCTGTGTGTGGTCTTTCCCTCTCCAGGTGTATGTACAATGATAAATCGCATATGAGATTCCGCCCTCCTGCACTGACTGAATAGAGAGAAAAGTGTCTGCTTCTTTTCTGATGTAGAGAGAGCGAAGAAGGTAAAAGAGATGAATAGGTGGCAAAAAAGCCTTCGGACGACGGACATACCCTCTTAAAAGTTGATCATCCATTTCCGTAAAGAAAGGATGATAAAAAGGTAGAAGATCAAACAAAAGCACCTCTAAATCCTTTCAAAGCTCAAAGTATGTCCATTTTCGACCACCCATGTAGTGCGTGATATCATGTTACTGGATTTCATTTTGGATGTGAGAAAGCTATGCACAATCACCAATGTATTCAGTTTTGCCTGGATGTGTATCTTTTTATCCCTCCCTGTGTTGTAGCTTTTATATATCTAGGTCTCCTTTCTTCATTTTGTTTTTTTTAGGGGCATACATATCAAAACACCAACCTACCTCGAACCTACCGCAGACTGTCATGTCGACTAAAAGCATGAGAAAGAGAAAAGGATAAAAGAAAAGGTACAATGTATTAATAATGGGGATAGTGGTGAATTAATAAAAGGAAACTGAATCGCATGATCGGGCCAAATGGAATAAGTCAATTATTTTGAATTGTGATATAAAAAAAGAGATTCAGGCCTCGAAGACTGAGTGATTATGATTTCAAAACCTGGACATATAGTAAAATAAATGGAAATTAATTTAGTTATTTGTATCATTAAAGTGTTGTCTGAATTAGCATTTTGCTTGGTTATGCTGAATATAAAATATTATGAAAAGAATAGTTTGAATACACACTTATCTGACGTTTTAATGGAAAAGCTGTTTGGGAAAATAGGATTAAGTTTGTTGAAGAATTGAAAATCATGCTCAAATATAATAATCTCAAACTTCAATCATTCATTTTGGCTATGAGAAAGGGATTTTGAAGTCTCTGATTTAAGAACGAAAAATAGGCAATTCCCTGGTTGTTCGGCACTAATTAATAGTCTCTAGTCCGTAGTTTTTAAATTGGTGGATGAAAATGTCTTCTTTTCTTTCATTGGTATTACATTAATTAGTTTGTGTTACCTTAAAACCAGGACATTTAGCTAGTAACAGATAACTGGCTATAAGAAGAAATAAATATATCATTATGGGCACGAACAACTAGTTACTGCAAATTAAAGGGCAAAATTCTGAAGTTTAAATTTTGCGACGTCATGCTTTTCTGATACGACCTCAACCCTAAGTAACAAATCAAGAATTTAGATTAATAATAACTACGTCAGAAGCTAATTAAAGAAGGCTTTGGGAACACTAGACGTGGGCATAAAGAAAGTAGCCTGGGGTTGTACTAGTGAAAAATTAACATTTTACCACTTTTCCTACTGACTGGAATTAATCAGCGCGGTCGGTCATCCACATCACTGAATGAGTGTCGATCTAGGGGCAGTCCACTGGGCAGATATGCACGCTGATAACTGTACATAGATGATGTAAAGTCTGTTTGATTCACGGAAGTTCTTTTTCTTCTACTAACCTCTTAGCACTGATCTAATTTATACCATAATTATTTTGGCATGTTCCTGTTACCGCCTATTACTTTTATGCAGCTTCAAGAGCGACTATTCCGTTTTCATTCAGCTTTTCAGTTCAGAGCTCACGTTAGAAGCACTTTCTTTTATTTGGCGTGAATCATCCACCGGTTTTTTAAATATTATTTGTATTCATATGTTCGGAAACATGATAAGTATCCCAGTAGAAATTCACAAAAAGTATATCTTATCGAGCATCGAACTTTTATACCATTCCTAATCAAGATAAATGGATCTGCTGCTCAAATGGCAGTTTGAAAAGTGTACTTGTATGTTCAAAATAAATAGGTACTGATCTTACGTCAGAAAGTCAATGTTTCTCATCCTATTTGAGGGGTGAATTTAACTCTGTGTTGAAGTGAAAATATATTTTCTCTTAGGAAAGTAAACTTATCACTGCTTCTCGATCAGTGAATGTCATATTGCGTGATGTGGTATTGCTGTGAGTAAAAACTACATTTAAAAAGATTTCTGCATATCCAAGGAAAACGTGTTTATGTGTACATTCACAAATAAAGGTGTATGTTAGTTCGAATTGAAGAGCAGATCGTCGTGTAAATAAATATTATATCATATATATTTCGTTGACATATGGTCATTTTGAATTATCCTTAATGGAGTCATTTGACTAAATTTTGCTTGAATATATAAAAATAAGTATTATTAGTTGAAAAAGGAATTTTACAAGATATTCAGATAATATTATTCCAATTGGGATCATTCTAAACATTACTTAAATAAGAACAAACTTCAAATAAGATTTCAAAATTGATTTCTTATCGATTGGCCTGTGAGAACACAGTATATGACATCAAAATATTTCCTCTTTGCAGCCTCCCTTAATAATTAACTATTAATAACAATGGGTTGTTAAATCTGTCTCCTAAATGTATGCACCAGTGATGCGGTAGCAAACGTACTCATCTGTGAAGGCAGAGATCACGAATTAGATCCCGACCCAGTGATCAGAATCACCAACCGTGCCGTCAAAATCTAGCTTTTAATGAAGACAATGGAATTCGAACTTTTCATCAGAGTGGCCCTGCGATACTACTTTTCTATTCATTATGAATTTTAGAATAAACTTTCCTAAAATTATCTAGGGAATCACTATTACCCAAAGGAAAAATAACGACTAAATTATTTTTCAAAATGATATACGTGAACTGAAATAATACGAAAATGACATACTGGTTTTAGATCTAAAGAAACTTAGTAGTCCCATTGCGAATTGCAATACCTGGCATACTCAATACTATAAGTACATATGCAACTCTACAAAAATTAATTTTGTTGATGGCTGTAATTGAAGTAAAAATTCAAGTTTTCTTAATGAATTTCAAGCTTACAAAATCCCATCTTTAAAATTCCCCTGTTTTCAAATTATTTTAGACCATCATTAGACAAGTTACCTAAATGAATTGGACGATAAACCCCAAAAGAGAACTTGTCAGCAATATCCACTCACCCTCTATACTCAATCATGGGCCTCATTTGATACTGTCATCAATTCAAACAATCACATTCCCATGCGATGGCATTTGTTATATCGACCCAATTCTCATGTTTTCTACTGTGTCCCCCTATTGGTGACTTACCCCCACAGTGGGTCTCCTCAATTATATTTGTAAGTATTGTTTTAACCCAATTCCCATCAACCTATTTAGCCTACTTCCCAGGCTTTACTGATACTCCCTCTTGTGCAAAAGTTTATTCATTCTATTCGAAATACATATGAAATTGGCCGTTAAAATTTTATACAAGTCATTGCTTTGTGAGATAAGATTCAAAATTTTTTAATTTGGGTCCGGTTTAACAATGCATGATGGAAGATCCGCATCGAGTAGTAGAGTGATCACTTGAATTGCAACGCTTCTTAGCTGAAAGAATTAATTTTCAGATTCGGTCAACCGCTATCAATAGGGGCATTAGTCATGCCTATTACTTATAAAAGACAATAAAGTTATCACTGCAGATAGTATAGGTAATAAAATGCTTTTCAACTGAGAGAATTCGAGAGGAAGTTGTTTAGCGCGCTGCAAACAGTTTGCGAATGTTCGTGGAAAAGAAAGCAATGCTCTTCCGTTATCGAAGAGATCATTGTTTCTAAAGCGTAAAGATCAACGTGGACATCTATTACCAAATTTTCCGTTCTTGTCATAATCAACGGTGGTAAATTGTTACATATCAGAATACCATTTTTAAAGTTGACATCTGGTGCAATGCGAGTTTTTTCTTTTGAGTTGAGAATAGAATAAATGAAAATTCCGCATCCTGTATAGCAATTCCCTCTACCCCTTCCCCAAAATACTTTCCCTGTGAATCCGTCTGTTCGAATAATATAATACATACTATCTTTATTAGTATGCGGATATGTTTATATAATTTAAGGGAGTTCACCTTGTGTGAACTTTGGTTCGCCTTGTTATGTGATATGCCACTAGTGTTGATAAAAAGCGTCTACTGGCTGCCAAACAAAGTCCCAGTATTTAAAGCCATTTTTACTACCGCACGAATGTAAAATGGTTTAAAAAAAACAGGAGGTAATAAAAATACAGATAAATACAAAGTATTCGATAGAGAAACCCAATATCCATTGCAACTGTCATCCAGACGCATTTAAAGTTAGCCTCCAGCTAAACAAAAAGCATTCTTGAATACTAAAGCGCAATTCTATAATAATGCAAAAAGCGGTTCTAGTTGGGGGAAAAGTTTTGTTTCTTAATGATCATCAAATTGCCGAAAAACACATTTTCATAAATTTCTTGTTGTGATTTATATCCTGTTACATTGAAGTCTGCCTGCAGGTTCTTAAACCTCTTGGGACTTCGTTATACTATCTTGACAGTTCCCGATGATATTTGCATCAATTGAAGCAACTTCTTGAACTATCCTTTTTTGTATTTGTGAAGAAAAACCTTCGAAATTTCTATTACATCTATAATTTTAACATTTTTTAACAACTGAACAGCTTAGTAATCAACATAATTGGCTAGAAAAATAAATTTTAAATATAATTACTCAATACAATGGAGAATTATTAAGGGTGCTTCAACTGAATTCAAACTATACTTCATTCTCTGAACCATCTTTGGCTGTTTGGACAAAACAAAACTGAAAATGCGATTCATCATGAAACGTAATCCTTATAATTGAGCAGAAAAGGATTTATTCACTATCTCATTAATATCCGTAAACAAGTTTCAGATATATAAGATATTCGAAATTTATATTTCAATTGCAGTACCCCCATTTTAATATACTGGACAAATGCGCATGTCATTTATAATGCGGTGATAGATATTTAAGTCATCTCATCACTGTACTAACTAACTTATCTAGACGAAAATGAAGCTTCATTCTTATTGACAATCAAATTTGATTAATATTGCAATCACAAGTAATAATTTATTATAATTTAAGTTAATGTCATTTAATATTTCTATTTGGAATGGTAAATCCACTCCTGGGATCGATTTGATCTTAAAAGTTTCGCTTCAAATTACTTTATGATTTTTCGATCGATTGTTAACTCTTATTGATTTGTTTTTTTAAAAAAAGAAACCCGAAAACATTAATTTTTTCTTCTTTTCTAATAATTATTCCTTGGATTACTGTCATAATTAATTTAAATATAACCACGATAATGAATTAATTGAAATCGATTATTTATTAGCCATCTTGGCAAAATTGGTTTAAAGCGCAAATCTACCCAGGAGAATTTTAATTTTTAAAAGGTAAATAATACGATTATAATTTTATTAATGCCACTCCGGTTTGTTAATTAAGATCAAATTGAATTAATTTTGAATTGTTAAATTATAGACAATTATATAATCCAATTTACTATTTTGCAATTTAAATATTAGAAATCCAAATTCAGTAACAAATTACTTCTGATCCCAGCTTTAAAATACCTTGCGTAAATTTAGGCAGACTCATCGTTTTATGTTTTTATGTTTCCTAGTTCGAGTTTCTAGATTTCAGAGTTCAGATCGGTAAGTTTCAGAGATAATTAACCAATCGATTACTCTAAAGGCTGACCTTGGCACCCCAATGACTGCATCCCTTTTGAAAAATAAGAACAGCTTTGTGATACTAGATAAAATCTTCATTCGCATACCACAGCTCGTTTTTATCGGATTATAGGTTATTGAATTAATATAGTTTCCATCTTTATGAAAATCAATAAGCTATAAGTTGTGACCCTTCAGACCATCGCAATGATATAAAGATAAATTAACTATCGTAATACATAAATAAATCAAGAAATTAGTCGTAAAGTATTATCTGACTCTTAAAATGGAACATTATTACTTGAAGACTTCTTTGTCTTAGATCACAATGTACAATAATCTCGGAGGTACAATATTGTAAGAGATAAATGCCTTTCATGATATTTGAAGCACCTTAATCGGGGACTTTTATGAGATCATATTCTTGGTTCAAAACTAGCAATATTTGTTCTTCAATTTAAAATGCGTTTTGCAGAATGATCGTCCTCAAATAAAGTTTCGAGATTGTTTTCCTTACGATAAAAGCCGAATTTATTCGAGAAAATTTTCATTTAACTTTCACCTGATTTTTATTAGCATGTTTTAAGATTTCCTTTACAAATTAACAGAATTATGTCTTAGTCGGAAATTAGAATGAATCACATTCGAGAAATGTTGGTTGTAATCGACGCAAAGGGGTAAAAAATGCACTGTTGTGGATATTTAAGCTCGTGAGTCAAAGCCTGAGTCAAGGAGTTCTACCGCTAGGAAAGATTTCCGTTCCCGATAAAAAATACATCCTACCTGTTAAATAATAAAATTCGCTTAATTCATTTGTGAGCAAAACTTGTGGATAATTGAATTTAACCAAATGACCAATCATACCTAGTAGCGGAAATTCTGTTAATTTAATACAGGTCACTTCTACTAAATTAAATTATGAAAATGAAGATCACATATGAAATACATAATTAAAAAGTGAAACCATGAAAGTTTAAATAGAGATCTGGTGTTAAATCAAATTTGCTCTCGACTACGAAAAGGTTTTTCTTCCCTTCTTCATTAAATACCTATTAAATGATCTTAGGGTTATTATTTCAGTCATTTCTTCCTTAGAAAAATGTATATTAATTTACTTATCTGTGTAAAAATCAACACTTTTACAGTGTGTTTACTACACACCAAGATTATAGATTAATTTGAGTCTGAGTGACGGCCGCCACTGCGTATTTCTGCAGTTTTTAAAATGCTGGTTTTTAAACTTCTTTGCCAAACTCGGGTATTCAGATATTTCAAATTGATTTTACGAAGTATTCTAACGTTTCGATCCACTTGGACAAAATTATTCTCTCCTATCAGCTTCGTAATTAGGTCTATATAATGATTACTACCCCAAAAGGCAAAAAGGGTATATCTGTTCAAAAATCATTACTGTCATTCGCCGTCTCCCCTCGTACCAGAAAATAAACTGATTCATCCAGGGAGAGTTTAATTGCCAATTTCTGAATCAGGCGTAATATTATGCTATCCTAATTAAAGATTAGTAGGAACGTCCTTGGGATATTACTCAAGGTCATGTCCCAAATTGTGTTGAGGTCTCTGATGACTCATTGTGTGATATGTTAATTAAAAGGAATTGGGACATTAAAAATCTTGAGATTCATACATCTGAGCGAATTAGTTTCTCGGCGTGAGACGTTTTCTCATTTCATTTGATCTAATTCATGTCAGGGTTCTGATAATGTAATAGGAGCTGGAGTTATAAATATATATATGTATAAACAGGAGGTTCACGTATCTAAAAGAGTATAATATTGAAAGCTCATCCAGTTAAAAAAGATGAAATTTAAATTTAGTATTTTTTCTTGAAATACATCTGAAATCGTTGAAGGATTTGCAAAGATATCCAATGTTTCTTTGATGTGCTGGAAATAATGAGTAGGGAAAACGGTTGGAAGTATATCTTAACTTAATCAAAGTGTGGTTTTATTTATATCTGTTTAGTTAACTCTTATCTTCATCAGAACAATCCGTGACCATAGAAAATTAAAGTTATCTGAATTGGTAATCGTCGAATTCACTTTCGACTCGAGGTAGAGAGTTGATTCTTAATGAAGCTTCTTTTACTTCATAAATGTTTCGTGGACAGAGTGTCAGTGACGTTACCCTACCAAAATTGGTTGTGATTTGAGTCTACACAACTTGCTACAAACTTTCCGACTCAACAGATCTTTTAAAAGGAAACATGATATGTGGCTTAAAATTAGCTAAATTTAGCTAATTACGTATTTCAAGAAAATTTCCATCAAACGTAGCAGCAGATACTTAACCGAACCTCTTTTAGGTAATTATTTCAAAAACATATACAGAAAGTCAACATTATTTAAACAGTGTCACTAGAGGAACACTATTTATAATCTCTTTTGTGCTCGGGATGGTATGTTATATGATATTCGATGTTCGTAAGTCATCTTGGAAAATGAGGGAATTATTTTAAGCTTTTTATTAAAAACAAACAGGTTACATTGAACAGTAGTCTAACATTTTGCAAAGTAGTACTTTATATATGGTCCGAGAATAACTTCAATGTTTGGAGATTTGTGGATTGACCGGAAGGCAAATCCCTGAAATGATTTCGACATAATATAAAATTCAGAAACCTGCTGTTCAAGCGCGGAGACGGATTATTATATAAATGCGTGCTCATATTGACGCAAAGTTGGCTGATAAAGGAATTGATTTTGAAAATATGAAAATACTTCTTAACTGCATCCTGTAGTTGCTTCCCTTTCTTTTAACCGGAATGAAATATTGCTGTTAACTCAACTAGAACACGTAATTTTTCATTGTCAAAATATCAAGCTTACAAGGGATTCTTTTAAAAGAATTATGAAAAGACTGATTTTTAATTTGTTTAGAGATTATTAATAGTCAGTGACTTAGCTTGTCACAAAAAACAGTAACGGAAAAATTATTGATGCATAAAATTCCAAATTCTGGACATCCGCAAGTCTAATCTCAAAGGTAACGCCAAATTAAGTAAAATATAAAATAATACCTTTTTAAAAATTTTCAAGAAACTTCTTGGTATTTTAAATCGTAAATTAATCATTTCAAGTGAATGGGCCTGTTGAGTTCGCGTGCAGAGGCCTCCTCCTCAGCCAATCAGCAATCAGTATCCCTGCGGCTTAGCTTTGCTCGTATTTAAGGACCAAGCTCGTGGACAGCGACTCATAAGGAGCTCCGTTCGCTTAAAATTCTTACTATCTCATCACTTATGGATCAGTAGACCCTCTCCACGCAACAGCTCTCTTGTTCTCACTACTTTGGGCGCAGCCTAGCTAATTTTGGCAGTAAATTTACAATAGAGGACTCTACTAGACGCTATCTGGACTGCTTAGGAGGATTACCTAACTGTAGCATCTGCTACAGGTCCATTTCTGAATAGAAAAGACAATTGATTTTTAATTAAATGCTTCCCGAAACAAATCTTTTAAAACCACTTGCAATCGCCTTTTTCATTGTTTCTTTCACAAATTTGTCATTTTAAGTATTTTAGTGTAAATGTGTTGATGTATTTCATAACAACAGAGGATATTGCTGTTTGTTGGGCAAATATTTATTAACCACCATCCACTTGTAAAGGCAGAAAATTCTATTTTGGCCAACTACGTATAATTTTTTTGAAAAGTTGTTTTAGGAGATTACTAGAATAATTTGCGGGAAATTAGCTTATTTGTTTACACTTTTCCTTAGGAGTTAATTTTTAATTCCAGGAGATAAGCAGAACGATGCCTGTACTATCAAGACATAGGAGCCACAACAACCGAAATCAGATTTCGTTTTTGAACAATCTTGCGAAAATGTATACTAAAGCATTATATGTAATATAAAATACCATTGTACAAACTCTTCAGGTACTTTAATCGTTCAAAATCAAACCGATAAATTGAAATCATAAGTCAGAATTTCGTGAAAATTACGATGGTATACCCTCAATACTAATTTGTTTGATTTTTCGACAGGGGCATATTTTACTAAAAAGGAATTCAAAAAGGAAAATATAGAAAGGTATATCGTGCAGATATATTAGTTCTCTCTAATCTGTAAAAAGTTCTCTAAGTCTGGTGTATCTTTCCCTGTCGTAGTAATTGAGTGACGTATATTCTAACTTTTGGAAAGGATCATTAAGTGTTTTCTTACTCTTCAACTCAGATTGCCCATGTGATACTTATGCAATGACCTAGAAACCTAATTTCTATTCATTTAATTTCTTATGAATGGCCTAATTCTCCTCCCTCTTTACGCATATACCAATACCCCTCTTTCTAATACCGTGGTGCATAACTATATTTCCAAATACAATACAATACGTACGGTTGTATCATCCTTACCGTTTTAAATTTCATTGTTCGAAGCATATCATCTGGGGTTATGCAAAGTAATACCTTATCTTAATCATCCTCTCAAAGATACTGAATCTGAGCACTGCAATTTCTCTCGAATCAGGCACGTACTTCTGGAAATAACGGATAATCTACCTCATTTGCATTTTATGGACTGAAAAGCTTTCGCGAGAGATATAATACCAAGATATATTTGACGAATTTGTTCTCGAAAATCCAAAGGTGGATTTCATTAAGCCTAATGTAAACTTATTCGTTAAATTCGTATCAGTTCTACTTAAATTTAATTCAAATAAAAAAATGGCGGAAAATTGAGGAAATTTACAATTCCTAAAATTAAGGAATCCCTGCTCAGCATGTCACAGTAGCTGAGTCACCTAGCAAGAGAACAGCGCACACATATTTCTGGATAACTTTTCATTTCATTTCGAAAATACCCCTCATCCAATTTTCGGCTTTTGGCACGTTTGCGTTTGCATGAGTCGCAGGGTTTTGATGCTGTAAAACAAGAATAAAGGATAGCTGTTATTCCACGAGCAATATTTGAATCACCTTATAGACGTGAAACAATTTACTGCTTTGATTTCGGACATTTCCATTCTCTTTTGCCCGATTTTGTATAACATTGTTTACAGAGAATTTAAACAAATTTAAAGCATTTAAAAAATTTATACTTTGCAAAGTTTGGTATTTTGAATTATTAAATTACATTATTAATAAAATAAATAAAATTTCACTTCAAAACAGCTGTTTGAATGATCAAATAAGAAGTACCGCGCAAACAGAATTTTAACAATTTCAAATGTTTTATGTTAATTAGACTTAAAACAACTGCAATAAGTTATATTCAAGCACTCGGGATATTTTATCTGAATGAAGCTTACGAAGTAGTTAAAATTTTCAATATTAATATCTGATAAAATAGGGCATTTAAGATATTATCTTCTCCCCAAATTTTATGAATCACCTACGACGTGGTCATTTAAATCGTCCTTTAATAATTGAAGTAGTTTAAAAAGTCTAATCCCTCATCTTTCTCTCCCCACTTCCTGAGTATTTTACCTCAAATTCTGGCTAAAGTGGTCCAAACCACTCTGGATCTTGACTAAACATTCACATGCCTTGCTGACTTGTGACCGCCAGTTCTGCGCTGCAGGTTAAGTAGAGAGGGAGAGAGGGTGTATGGGGGCACAGTTCGGCCACCCACCCTGTTGTTACGGCTGCAGGCAGCGCTAGCGGAGGCAGCGTGTAAACAAAAAAAGTGATGGGGTGACACGGAATTGGACATTCTGTGTGCCTGTATTTCTCCTGTGTCGTGTTCTAGCTGCAGATAGCATACGGCATCAATACTGAGTGCACAGGATGAGTCATGGTTCTACCCCTCCGTAGCCACTCATCGTCAACTCTTTTTAGAACCTTCATATTATAACTTAAACAATTTCATTGTAATAGCTGAGCTTGGAGGAAGGGAGAAATAATTTTACTTAAGTGGGTGAATTAAATGAAAGTTTGGGCGGTAGAATTAGTTCCAAATTAGCAGCTAATAGAAAAATATTGATTAATAACTCTACACTAGCATAGTTAAAACATTGAAGGATCAGATGTTAGACCTATTTGAAACCTATTTTAGAATCTGTTTAATTTTCCACATAAAGACAAAGTATGAAATAATGACTGAAAGATGAATCCAAAGCGAAGAATCATATGCATTTTCCATTCATGACCAACAAATACTCAGTTTTATAGGTCCATGATTTTTGAAGGCATTCACAAAACTTAATCCACTTTGAGTTATCAGTCTTTTTCGACTTCGCTTTCATTAATTAATGGCTTTGAATCTTAAACTCTTATAACTTTTAGTGACTTCTTTTGAATATGCACCGTCTTTAATACCTGGATCCAAATATTACATTTTTTTTTATTTTAAGGTCTCTATTACTATAAGGTCGACTGAAGCCTCATTTGAAATAGGTTTTACCTACAGACTCTTTTACTATTATACCCTGTCTAGGACTTTTAATCTGCATCTTAAAAATCGACATTTTTTAGGGTACAAGACAACTGATACGAGACACCGACATCACGCATATTTTAACTAGGTTCTTTTGTTTTTCTCACATCACAACTGTGTATGTTTTTTAAGTCTGTAGTGGTTCTCGAAATCGTTCTTTTAATCTCTTACTATCAAATCGTCCCATACGTATCTTTTCGACTACACTTATATCAAATGCCTCTATTCTTTAGTGCTCCAAATATTTTTGAACATCGCCATTTTTAATCCTATTTATGTCTTATAATAATTTAATTTATATTAAGGCGGATCTTCTGAATTCAATCCAGTTGAATATTATTGGTGAGGTATCAGGATAAGATTAATTCGAAGGTCGAATTCTTACAGATCGGTAAGAGATCTGCAGTAGCATTTCGCCACTTTATTTGAGAAGTTTTAATTTAAGACATTTTTGTAAAGTGAGATTCTTTCTGAACTATTTTAATATCAAAAGACTAAATTCTGCTTCTGGGATCTGTGTATCCGCTAAATATTGTTAGATTCCAGTTGACACAGAGCCGGAGAGATATGACGCAGAAATACGATTACTCTTAGCCATTTTATAAGGTCAATAAAGTCTATATACATAAATATATAAATGCCTTCAAGGTATTAATGCTGAAGGTCGAAACACCGTCGAACTAATAACAGTCTTCGTCCGAATAACTAAAGCAGCATACACTCTCATTTTCATAAGAGTAATGGACAACTTAGGGACCACCGACTTATCCCAAGACAACATAAAATCTGCGGCATCCTGTTAAATATTAATTTTCAAAGATACATGCTGATAGCTAGAGATGTTCAATGATGCGGGTATTATTTGAATGTAGTTATGTAGCTACTGAAAACCGAAGACATCGTTGGAGAAACTGGTGTGTTCTCGAAGTATGCAGTATGTACAGCATTTATGAAAAACACAACAAGAAACAGGTTAATGTGAGAAAAGCTTTTGTGGAAATATTTTAGGTGGGTGCTTTTTAAACTGGAATTAAATACCAGAAAGAATTTCCAATTAAGGAGTCAGAGATTGGGTAAAATCCTCAAATAAATTTGATTGGGATTAAAGAATAATATTTAAAATATGATACATAATTTAATTTACAGTTTTGAGAGTTGAATACTTCGTCCGAACTAATTATTTTGCCAAAAATGCAGTTTCAAATCATAGTCGACTTATCGTTACGTAGAAGGCGGTAGACAAAGTGAGTCACTGATATTGCCGAATAAATCTTTCTAATCAGTCGATTCAACTGATCCCCCGACACACATGATTGCCGGCATTCGAAGAATAAAAACTTCTGAAGAGAAGAAGAGGAGGAAGAAGAAGAAGAATAAGAGGAAGGCGGGAAAAGATTGGTTGGGGGTGCGTTATTAAGGTCCGAAGCGAATCATGTAAAATGTCACCCTTATAGTGAGTGTGGATTTTTACTGGTCAAGGGTGGCCATCCTCGAAGTGAACGACCGGACAGATAATGTAAATAAAACCATGATAAATTTGGACGGCGAAGAGGGAAGTTTCTTGTCACAAGAACTACTTGATCCAATATATTTCTATTTCCCCCAGCCTGAGATCAATCTATTTTGATGCTTGATGTCATAATGTTGGTAATAAAATCCAGTAAAACATAAACTGAGTGAATAAAATAATTATAATCTTTATATTTAAAGCTCAAAATAATTTTTCAATTATTTCATAATATTTTTGTTATTTGTTTAAATTTATCTGAACCATATATCAAAAAACTTCCGTCTTTCTCCAAACCCATAATAATAATAATATTATAAACAATTCCTTTTTCAGGTAAAGCTCGTGGCATATAAACAATAAAAGTGATGGAAATACTTTTCTCGCCACTCCTTTTCCCGATAAACAGACCTACAGTGCGAGGTCGCCATTCAATAACATCATTATTCTGGTATTGCCAAGAGCATATCAAAACTCTTTTGAATTAATGAGGAAAAAGAGGCAAAATGAAGAGGATTTGGAGATTTATTTTCATCTCAATTTCCTTTTATTCAAATGAAATCAACCATATTCGGACTTAAGCTCTTATTTCATTTTGAAATTAATTGTTTTAAAAAGTTTACACGGAATAATAGATTCCAGGTAGTTTTTTCTTTACGATCTCTTATATTTTTACATGTTACTCCTTATGCCAGCGTTCGTTTATTAAAACTTCAATCGCGCTGTGAAAAGTCAGTGGTCAAAGTTGGATGTATCACTTAATTTCGTGTAGGTTGGAATTGATCTCGACTTTTAAATACTCAAATTGCGTAGATGTGCATTCAAGCGATTACCACATTGACTATGGATTAATAATGTGATAATTTATTTGTTTGATCAAATCCAAACATTGAAAGTAATTTTTAACCTTCCAGTTGGTTAGAGAAATGTGTATGTATTTGAGTCCAGAGTTTTGATTTACCAAAGCTAATTTCCCGCAAATGTTAAATGATCAAAAAGAAGACCCTCATAATTAAAGTGCTTCGTTACTTTATTGACAGATTACTCCGAACCCCGGTGTACTTCACTTCACCGTATCCGCGCATTATTAGTCGAATCTACTCTATTAATTTATAATGAGGTATTAACATTTTAAATTAATATTCAACTTCAAGTAGCTAATTCGATTACTGAGTTTATTATTGTAAATTCGTTTTGCCTTCTCAAAAATTGGCAGAAAAAGTCGATTGAACCCCTAAACATAGTGAACAGGCATTTGCTGCAATTCAAGGGATGAACCATGAAATTCAAATTTTGGAATGCGAGCGACCCATCAGTACAATCTATACAATCTGAACCTAAGAGTCGAACGAATTAAGACTCTTTGAAACCCTGATGTTGCTCCCAATCTGTACTAGGTCCCCTTCTCTTTATCATTTATTAGATATTCTGTTAATCGGTTTCAGTTGCTTCTCACAATTGACCTTATCAAAATGTTTAATTGTATTCTAAGGTAAGAACTTTATTCTTTAGACCCGTTAATTACTGTGAAATTGAAGTTATGGCTTTATTTAGCTTTATAAAATTGCACAGTTTGAACATAATGAAATTTGGAATGCTAAATCAATTTTGATAAAAAATTATCTCTGAATGAACAAGTGCCAAGGTCCCACACCCGTTTGAGATTAGATAAAACTTTCTTGCCATATTGGGCAAATTTCCCCTACATACCGATTCTGCTGCCATGTGAACAATGTCCTTCTGTGCATTGGCTCTTAAAAAGCCCTCAATGTTTATTCTATATCGGAGATTCGGTTGCGCATTCTAGTTGTCTCTATAGAAGACAGTATGTTGTAAAGAAGATCCCTACCGAATTTTGGAATTGCGCAAGTAGAATAGTAAAAGATTATTCCTAAATTAATGTCATTAGCTCTCAGGGTTCAATTTCGTCACTTTCTATTGGTAAGAGAAGCTTACTATTGAATGAATAAAAAGTCGAAGGATTATAGAAGGTTTCGGTTTAAATAATTACGTTTTCTTTCATTCAATCACTTATTGCCTTAAATTCGACCTGGAGGCTTATTAGACTTAGTTTCCTTTGACTTCACAATCATTCTCAATTGCACTGAGTTTGTGGCTCAAAAGTACTTGAAGAAAAACCAAATCTAGCTGATTTATATTCTAGGTTTAGGCTAGCCTCGGCTGGCAGGAATTTCTTGCAGCCTGATGTTACACTACCGCTCTTACTTGGATCATCTGCTTCTGAAACCCTATTTTAAAAAAATCACTCCCTAAACTTACTTTCAATATCGTCTCTGCAAATATGATCAATTGACCATTAAAGAACATCCAAGGACTGAAATTTCTAGTAGAACTTGAACTCTTGCATCTCATTGAGATATTTACCGATAAAACTGGTATCTGTTACCGACAGAGATAATTATCAGGCTTTATTGTATATGATCATCAACTTGCAAATCACTTTCTTCTCAGCACTGTGCCAAATTTAATGTAGCCACTAAAGCAGTTGTCATGAGGTTTTACACTTCCACTAAGAGCTCTTTCATTCTTTCAGTAACACAAATTTTCTCTAAATTATAAATGTTTTACTAATGATACTTTCAAATTTTCCTATTTTAACAATGTGCCGTTGGAAGGGGATGGAATTTACATATAAATGGGAAATGCTTTATAGTTTGATTTCTAATTAACATGGCCATTACCATAACGAAGAGGTCAGCGATTTTTCATGGTCCTGTACTCACTAAGCCATTTCGAGTGCAAACCAATTTTCTATTGGTATTTTATTGATCAATAAAGACCTGCATAAACTAATGAAAAACAGAAATTTTCCAGTAAAAAACTGTGCTATTTCTATTGGATTTACCTGGTGGCGACTTAATCGTTAGCAATATTATAAACTTTGTTGTCGTTTTTAGTTTTACTTCTCTGGAAGACCATTCTTTCCTTAAAAATGGTGAATGAATCAAATGTAGTTTTTTGCCTATTGTACCGCTTTTAAAAGGGTAACTAGGGGCCTTGGATACATTGCTCTTCAATCTTACCAACTGACTGATCTCAGATATTAAATGAGGCAACTGTATAGAGTCAGGAGAAAATCAGCCCCCTCATTTAATTAACTGATGAATAAGTTCGGAGCATCGTTAATTATTAGCTAGGAGCCTAGGTTGAAAATCACCATCAAGTTTTAAAACACAAGAACGTGACACAATAAGTTATATCTGATGAATAAATGATGTTTGAAGTTTAATCCTTTGTTTACCTGATCTTTTTGCGACTCTTCACGATAGTCGATTGTCTCGTTGGTTCTTGTATTTAGATGCCTTTCTGTGATCAAAACTTTAAAACTCTTTACATTGTACTAATTAGTATTCATTTTATAAAATGAAAACAGAAATCGAATTCAGTCATTACGATTGGAAACCTATTTTAATTTAGGTGTGTGTCTAATTTTCGAACATGCTTTCTGGTACTACGTAACAATATGATATGGCGATCAGATAGAAGCAATTACTTTCTAATTAAAACATCCAACCGAGCCTTGCGAATTCAGTTTGAAATGTTGCAGTCTTGTTTCCTTGTTTAGACTTTTTCATTCGTTTATGAATTTGAAGATGTGGAAAAAATTACTGATCCGAACTGACAGCTGAAATTTTCAGGCAGACAACAGGCGTTAATCTACACTTCATTGCAGTCTGGCGTTTCATTAATCATTGATTAACACTTTAGAGACTGAAATTTAACAAACTTCTGAAAAGCTGTTATCTTGAATTGTATTTTCATTTTTCCTGGGTGAAAGTCACCGAACAGAATTGCAACCAGTATTTAACGTCTAACTTATCGAATCACATGGGTTCAAAATATATCGGTGTAAGCTGAATCATCCACTTTTATTATTGTCGCTCTTAAAAGAAACAGTCTGAAATTAAGGTTTGTATACTGTTTGAGTATTAACTCCATATAAAGATCTCTCGTCATTTAAATGTTCTAAAATGTGCCAAATTTTCAGCATGCCATGAAGTTCGGAAGCTAATTGTTTAACTACAAAGATGATGACGGATCATTAGAAAAGTTTTTGATCAGAGACTATCAAGAACTAATATTCAAAATCCAAGTACAGAACCCATTACATTAGAACCTCGTGGGGTTCTAGAAACATCAAATGAATAGGGCGCACCAGTAGCGCAATGATCACATTTGACAGGTCAGAGTTCACGAAATCAATTCTCATCGATGCACACTCATTAACGTGGAAGGTCGGCCCTAGTAGTTGATGGTGGAATCCGGGTAAAAATGACTTCAATATATATTTTCACTACCCAAGTAATGTGAATGCCTTCTTTTATGGGCTTGGGAAGTCAAATGTACAAAAATCGAAATTCAAGTTAAGCTTCTTATTATGTTTGTCATTCTCATTTCCCTTTTTTAATTGATAAAATTAATTAAATTAAATTAATCAATTAATATAAATAATTCAAATATTTTTATACAAAAAATTGTGAGCTATTTCCCAATCTCCCTCCTTTATTGTAATTTCGGCTTATCTGTTATCAACTCAGCTGTTGACTTGAGAAGGTATGTTTTCAGAAATGAATATGAAAAGATGTTCAAAGTAGAGAAACCACGAATTGAACAGATTCTAATAGAAAATTGTAAGCTGTAAGAAATTCTTTCCTTTAGCTGTCATTTTAATAAAAGGGGTTTTCAAAGAAATCGTTTTAGCTATTGAAATTCTCTCAAAATGAGTTACGACTAAAATAAAGATGCAATCATTTTTAAAAATCAGACAGCCAAGTCTTTGTTTGTTTTAACGCCAAATAGCAATACTGTTGTCACAACTGTCAGAGAGTCAATATGTTTTAACTTTTCAGAGTCCAATAAAAATAGATTAATAATTAAATAGCGTTCTAATTAACTCAAACCCTCTATTTTATATTATAAAAGTTAGAGATTGTAGGTAAGCCTCTTCTGTTTACTATCAGAAAATTTAAGTTTATTTACAATTTTCTCATTAAGTGCTATCACTCAGTGCTGACTACTACAAAAGGGGTGTCAGATGTTAAGTCGCTGACTGCGTTCTCCCCCTTACTGTTATCAACTGCCATTAGGTCTCTATCACGGGCGCAGATTGATGCTTTAAGGCCGTCAGTAACAAGATTTATCACGTATTCTGGTTAAAACAGGTCCTGAAGTGAGAAATAAGTGTAAAAATTCATTTCAATCTGATGACTCCTTTTCCAGTAACAGTTTTGTTGAAACTGGACAATGATACGAGTAAGATTGACCATTTTAGTGCCTAGTCAAAGTGGATGTCTCGAAATTTATTCATTGCGCTGCATTTCTGAAACATTTAGATTTCATTGTATATCATAAAAACATCTGTTAATTTTCCTTTTAATCTTTTCTTTTTTAAGACCTCTTGTGTTTTACTCTTAAAATTAATTCTCCTTTTCTCGAATTAGCATCTGCCTTTGCAGAGCCGACGTCTTCTAACTGATAGTGTCTTCTTTGAAAGAAAGTGCATTATCCAAACACAACCCCGTCTCAAAGTCAAACACACACTGTGATATATTGAAATGCAAATCAAAGGGGTCGGCGTGCGGCCGTTACTGCGTACTCAAGTCTCCGCGATACACCATCAACCCATGAGTCATATTTCTCCTTCATTCCCAGACACATTCAATGTGCGAATAAATGAGGGGTTAATTAAGTCACATGCGTGGAACCGAGGCAGGGGTACGCCGAAGAACTCCATAAAATTTCTGGCCAGACATATCAGAGGCGGAAGTGCGACACAATTAGGATGTGCGCTCGTCAGCAGATTGTTGATTCCCCGAGCATGGACTCAATCGAGTAGTGTACTCGAAACAAGTGTTATTGGGGTTGTATAGGAGGATTGGTTGAGTCATTAATGACTAAGTCAAAAGAAGGGAGGGGAGATATGGAGATGCTTTGCACATATTCAGTTTTGTCACCCTCCCCTTCTTCTCCCCTTTAATTGCCATGTCTGAAAATGGTTATGTCTTTGTGTCAAATAATAAGTGAGTGTGCATTTTTATAGAATGTCACACTTTATTTTGAATTGGAGGGAAGGGGAGGAGGGGGAAATTGGAGAATTCCAATTAAAATGTCAAATTCATTTTCTATAGAGATGATGTTACGGTCGTATCTTAAGGATCTATCCACGTCAATCAGGGAAATGGCAAGAGCTCAGACGGAAACGTAGATATCTGCTTATATGATGAGGGTAATGTCAGACTTAGCTATTTCTCTTCATGTGATGCAATTTTAAACTTATCAAAAGTGTTTAAAAAAAACTTAGATAGAAAAAACTTTCAGCAGCCCGCCAAATAAATCGCATTCTACCGTTCCTCGCTGACGAGTATTAACTCGTCCTGTTGGTAATTTGTGCATCGATTCCTATCAAATCTGTGATCTCTGCAGATCTTAATACACTATAGAATGTAATTATAAAAACCTAGGACTCACATAACCGTGAATTATTGTTAAGTTCGGCAAGGGAAAGTATCAAAACATCTGGATAGGAGGAACTGCATAACAGTCTAATGAGGAATTAAGGTGAGGGCATTGAATGGCAATTGAGAATCTCACTTCATTTGATTTTTGAATTTAGGGTGCGCAAATTTACTTGCTTTTTTGGAGATGAAGAATAATCAAAATTTGTTGAGCAGCAGCCATAAAAATAGAAAGAAAGTAAGAACAGCTACAGAATATTTAAAGTATAGAATTAAATCGTAATGAGAGATTAGTGCAGTTTGTGAATCATATGCTGAGTGAGATAGAGTTCTGTGAGTGAATCCCTATTCGCAACGCCCAGATTTCATTGATTAATTTAATAATATTGATCAAACACTTCTATTGGTCAAAATAGTGGAAGGCGAATACTTGCTAACACGGTTTTAACATGTCATGACTCATTTGAGTTCACCCTAGATTAAGATTAAAGATCTTTCTAAAGTCTAGCAAATAAATATAAGACTTGGACTTAAAACGTAGGTCAAAATGTATATCATACACAAACAACATGAATGAGGTTAGCAGAGAGAAATAGAAAAAGAGAACAAAAGCCTTGAGATAAGAAGATAGAATGTATATGTACTAACCAAATTGTGATAGGCAAGGTTCAAATTAACAATCTAAGATCTTTCATCATCACATGACAGTTAGAATACGGACGATATGGCTCAACATGATAGTATCATATTCAATCTTGGCGAAGGTTTCAAAACACTGTGATATATTAAATTTCTGCTAACCCCACTTGCCTGCTCCTGACTGCAAGAGGATAAAATTGAAACGATGTGACATGATCATTCACTCAATTTAATCAACTGGTCAATAAATTCACAATATCTTTGAACATGGATTTCTAATAACATTAGGGCATTAGACAGTGAACTATCACAATTTTTGACAGAATTGTATTAACTTAAAATATCCATATTTCATTTCTCCAAGCGACCTCAAACCGATGTTTCAAATCCCTAAGATATTATTTATTAATAGCTCACTGAAATGGATCATCTTGTTAACGTTTTAAACCCGAACCATGTAATAATGCAGTTAAACACCTTCATCTGCTATTTTCTCAACAATTCTCATACTTAATATTTTCATAATTGTAATTGCTTCGTTTAATTTCCAACGCACTCCCCAAAACAAGTGATATTCGTAATTGTTAATTTAGATCTACCCACTTGACTCCATTCCTGTTTATGCTAGTTAGTAGCCTAATGAATAACCCTGAATTTCTCGATGAGAGAAGCTAGAAAATTTGAAATCTAACCTCATGATTGAAATTTTCTACTACACTAATCACTAGATGCATGGCAGAATAAGAGTTTCTTTATATAAGAAGCCAATAGCAAATTTTTCCCCAAGATGAAGATTAGAAAGCATTTATACTATGGAGTTGGAAATTATAGAGTCCATTTACCAAAAAATGGCTTCCGCTAAACAATTTGGGCAGGAGGCATGTTGTTTACAACACTGGCTGAGAGGAAGAGAAATCGAAATATGATGAAAACGGGGATCGGTGTCCCTTTACATCAATAGTTTGGGATATTTGATAACACACTAATTAGTTGCTTGTACCAGAATTACCAAGATTAAAAGTTTAGGCAGTGACGCCACTCCCACCTTTAGGGTTAAATAGCCTCATATTATGCATCTATGGTAAAGGCAGAAAATAAAAAGTGAAAACGAGATTGGCTGTCATGCAGAGTTTTAATTTGTTTTCAGCATGAATTCCTCGCTCCCTCACACAATCACTATTGTTATCTCTTCTTACTATTCTTTTCTCTAATACAAACAAAGTGAGTCACTTGTTTTGTTCTCTCCCTCGTTCTCTATTGTTGGCATTTGTCAGTATCAGTCCAACTAGGGCAATTCATGAGCTGTTTGAATTCTCACTAAATGTTTTGAAAGTAAATTTACATTTTGTCTATATATAATGGTGAAATTAATTTTATTTTTTAGTAATATATCATATTCAGCATTTATATGGATTATATTTTCAATTAAATATTTAAAATTAAGCGTTTATACAGTGCAATTTTTACCCCGCGTTTTCGTAGGCTACATTTTAGAAAATTACTTCAAATGGTAATTTTCTTAAAGAGTCTGATATAATTAATGGAATATATTTTTAAATTAATTAATATCAGTTAATTCGAACAGAAAATAAAATTTGAATATTTAAAAATACCGATCCGATGATTAAATCTCTGGGATATTAAAAAGAATATTTCCTAATAGGAGAGATATTCACGGATCTAATTAGTAAAAGAGGATTTTATTAGAGTTGTTATGAGAAATGGCATGTCAGACCTGCGTCACCAATATTTATGGTCATAGTCCAGACACCGGAGCATTAAAAATATGAGCCACTCCCAACATAACGTTGATTTATTGCTGGCATTTTTTCTGTCATTTTTTTGCCTCATTTGGCGTCATGGTTGAGTTTAGACCATGACGTACTTCTTATCTATCCCTTAAAATTCGTTCTTTTCTTCTTTTTCCAATGATATTTACTGAACTATTACAAGGTAGAAAAATATTTTTCGCTCCTTTTTTTACTTTAGATTATTTCGTTTTCACTAATTTAACTGACATTTCTTCAAATAACCCTTAAAGAGCATAATCCAAACAGATTTATTCAAAGACCACTCCCTCTTTCCTTTTAAAACCCCTCCTCCCTACCCCAGAACAGCTTTCGAATGTCAGAAGAGGTTAATCCCTTCTTATGGTAGTATGCTAAAAGCAAGCGTCTAACAACTAGAGTAGAAATCCCCTTTCATTAATTCCCCTACCGGAAGCCTTATATCGTCTTTGACACTTTCCCTTTACTATCTAAGTTGGCTTCCCTTCATTCTCTAGGTGGATGAATATTTGTCATGCTTATTTGGGCATGCGTAAATATTTGTTTGGTTGACATGAACAGCAGATACCGCCATTTGGAAACGTCTTCAATCTTAATTTGTCAGCTTCATTTTGAAATTATTTGAGACGTTGAGGTGACAATTGTAACAGTGACATTTGAAGGTATAAGAAACTTCTGACCTTAGGATTTTATGCATCACTTCTCACTAAAAGTGATAAAGCCAAATTTTACTTCCCTATGTGGGTGCTACAATTAGCATTTATACAGTTATTCACAGTAATATTTCGTTAACTACTGTGAAAATCCTACGGTTAAGACCTCATATATTTAGGTACCTATCAATTGATAGCATGGAGATAAATTGGAGCAAAGAAGACACGAGGACAGTTTTTGAATGTCAAAGGGGATAAGAAAACACGAGAAGAAAGGGCACTTTCATGGAGATAAATTGGAGCAGAGGACACACGAGGACAGCTTTCGAATGTCAAAGGGGAATAACACAGGAAGAAGGGGTACTTTCAAATTTCTAAGTCAGGTTCCCCTCCTTCTCTTTTGATTGATGCCTATTTTTCAGTTTACCTGGGCGTATATAAGCATTTTTTGGCTGACTCTCATTAACACCCATACAAAGCAGATGCCGTCAGTGGAAGGAGCTTTCAATCTTAGTTCATTTGCTCCCTCTCTCCTGGATATGGTCTGATGCACAGAGAAGGTGATTACTGGAAGAAGGAAAGAAATTGAAAGTAACTGAATGATAAGAGTATATGATTTTAATACTCTCTTTGCAAATAAATGATGTCTGTTTCATTTAGGTAATAATTGTCAGCGGAATGTAAGCTTTGTGGAATTTATAGCTGTCAATAGATCTAATGTCTGAATGAAAAGATCAATTGAAACTGACATTGATTTAGTAGCCAAATGATTGGTAGATTTTCTCATCTACTCTTCAATATGGGCATCTTTCAAGATTACATCTTATCAGACCTAATCGATGTAATTTCGTAAATATTTTCCTGGTTCTGCTAGATGATTGAAAATTAGATATGTATTGAAGAAGTGTCAAGTTATCAACTTACTACGTATTTCGAAAGCAAGTTTTTGCAGTGCAAAGATGATGGTGGACTATTGTAGAAATGCTTACTCAGAGTGTCTCACGAGAAAATGATTACTTGTGTAAAATTCAATTTTTAGAAATAACCTCGCATTATATTTGTTTTCTTTTAAAATGAAAGTTAATAGTTTAAAATAGAGAGACCCTTTTCAATCATCCTATACGAGAAGACATCAGAACGACCATCAGTTTGGTAACCTAAATTTTAAAAAAACAAGACTGATAATAAAAGTTACTTTTTCATCGAATATCATCGCCAAGATTCCAAGAAGTGGATGGGACTGTTTTCTTTATGAAATTCATTGAATAATTGAATTAAGGGATCTCAAGGCAATAGGAAAAGCAATCACAAGATTTAAAACTGAGGGAAAAGGGAAGATCATAATTTAAAAGGGAGAAGATGTAAGAGGAGTTTGAAACTATTGTTCAAAATTAAGTGGAATTGTTAGATGAAAAGTGGCTTCTCAAAATGGTCCACAAATACTTAAAGAGACTTTCGTCTAAAATAATTGATCCTTTATATTCCTCCTGACTTTCCCAGGATTAGGAGTTGAAAAATGCATGCGGTTTGATAAAATCGTCGCACATTCTACTGTGCAGACTGTGATCAATGCATTTTATCATTGGGCTTGTTGCTCTTTATGTACCTTTGGACAAGAGTCATTGTCTGGCTGAAATATTTACCTACTCACTACTACTGAAGGAGTGACTGTCATAAAACCTAATTAATAGGCAAACGCTTAAACACTGGCATTTAGCTGAGTGTGTTATTAAAGAACTAAAATTAGCAAATCGTTATTCATTTAACTCACCTTCGAAATCGCCAGTTTTATTGATGTATATTATACTACAGCAAAGCCTTTTACTAAAGCCTTGGCAAAAGGCAAAGTTGTAAAAGTTATGTCTCCTTGCATGTAGTAGTATCTATTAAACTCTGTTGATCTGAATGCAACTTAGCAGATATCTTGCAGTTTCTCTATGGCTTTCTAGAGAGGTAGCTGCACGGAGACAGTGTGACCAAATTCTCGTGCTGAATCTACCATTCGGTCAACTCCGAATCTAGGGATCATATCCAGAAGTTTATTTGTGTCTGCATATAAATGAATATAGTATATAATGTACTCTTCGCATAAGCTAATGCACAGGTACAATTTGGAAAGAAGTTAGGGAAATTCGGTCCTTGAGATCCAGAATAATTCCTTTTCTCTTCTTACCCCGGGGAACATATCTTACTGTTCTTATCTTAAACGATCTTTTGAAGATTCTTGCACTAATTCCGATATTTAAGTTAAGGATGACATTCCAATATGAGGAGTTTCAATAACTCTTGTCTTTAATAGCGCTTAGTTTGAAATTTGGTGCTGAAAGTCCTTGTTGATCATTGCGACTGAGAAACAATGGTGAAAGAATATTGCTTTCTATTCACCTTTTAATTCGTATACAGTCGGCAGTTTCACACATCATCGTATTTGCTTGAACTTCCCTGAGATGGGGATTTACACTATTAGAAGCAGGAGTTATCGTTGACTGTTGACTGTTTTAGCCGTAGTGGCTTCTCCAAACCGAATACCTACTTGGCGTCCTGGTTGATTTTCCTTAATGTAAACTTTTCTTAATTCTCCATGGAACCAGATAACTCAAAAGAATCTTTCGGGTTAGAGAAGTTTGAACCACGGAAAACCGGCTCAAGAAGCAATTAACTATACCTTTAAAATTGCAAGGATCTCATAATTGTAATTTTTCCGCTCCGCAATGGACAATAATTAAACAGTGGATGGAAATAACTAATTCTAGTTAACTGAAAACAACGTCGGCATAAAATAGGCAACAACCTTCAGAGAGATGAATATTGCAAACTTTCAGGAATACAACTCTTGTAACCCTTCGAATTCTCCACTATCGTGTGCACTCCAATTTTGTTATTAAAAAACTATATAGCAGTAAAAAACGTTGTTCAGAATGAATGAACAGCTTAGAGAGTGGATGCTGATTCAAATGAAACTATGGCAATGTAGTACTGACTGCTACTCGGGCGCTCGGTTAACTTATGAGTCTCAATATCAAATACACCAGGCGTGCACAAAAGAAATTGGCTATACAACAACTCTTCTTGGGTTTTTTTGCCTTCGGATGTGTAATTTCATTCAATAACTCAAAATTTAAGGCTACTCAAAGAAATGAGGCTAAAATATTACCTTCAAAACTATATCAAAGCTGGAAAGGAATGCCGAAATACAGAAAAGAAGACAAAAAACCTCGCAGAACTCTCCCTCTTCATTGCATCAGAGCTAGAATGTTAAGCTTGCTATTATCCTATTCCTATGCTGTATAGGCTCTTTAAATACATAGTATTAGTATTTATACTGATCAATTGGAGATAGGTGTACCAGCTGCTTTAGGACAGCTGACATGTATCTTTCAATTTTATATTCAAAAGATGAAGATAGGTCATTTCTTGCAGCTGAAATCAAGAAAGTCAGAAGAAGAACTTCACTGAAAAAAGATTCACTGTCAACTTAGAAACTGAATAACAAATAGCCACAAATAGCATTTGAATACTTCGTTCGACTAATTGTTCTAGTCCCCAAATGCAAATTTCTTACTGGAAAAAATCCCTAATTAATTTCTGAGCTATTTTGGGCTGGAATTGCGTCCACTTGTTCATTTATTTAATGGCGTCGCACTCATAAATTTAGAAGAACTGATTTATAAACTTTTATAAATCTTAATACTTTCTCATAACGTAAGAGTGCAGCTTAATTATAAACCTTTCGAATAAAAATTTGTTTTGATGTTTATTCAATCACGTCAGCATTCCCATTTTGTTTTCTTAATCATTTCCTAATTTCATACTTCGGGTATAGATATTCTTGACCTCTTCTTGATTTGTTTAAAGCACTGTTTTGATAAATTAAAATAATGAGTTTTCTCTGTTATTTGCTTGTCATTATTCCTTGTGTATGCAATCAATTTCATATTCATCATATAATAACTGTGACGTGTATTCAGGCATTAAATCATTCTTACTGTCAATAACAGCCATGAATTTTAATGTGTTGTAGTATCCGCTACAGAGTTGGTGACCTTGACGTGATCTGCCCAGCCTGACATAATCCTTCTCTCTCTGAGACTGTGATTTTCTCTCTCTGCATAACACATCTGGTGATTCTTTCCTTTCTCCGATTACCTTTACCAGTTTTTTCTATTTGCCCCTAAATTACTCTCTTCAGCCAAAAATAATGTCCAATGAGCCTGTGGTGAACGCAGTGGCCGCTCCTATCACTTATCATGTCTTCCACCCAAAGAACCCATACTTCTGGTTTAGAGAACTAGAGAATAGTTTTCGGGTACGGTGCATTAACAAGCAGAAAACAGTGCTTCAACATGCTTTTTCTGCTCTCGCAACCGATGTCGTCTCTCAGGTCATCGACATCATCAACAAAGCACTAGAGGGGAACCCTTATAACAAATTTAAAAGAGCTGTCAATGATTTTCCCTCTGATTCTCAGGAGAAACGTCCACAGTAACTGTTGTCACAAGTCGAACTAGGAGATCGCACTCCTCAACCTCTTCGTCATATGCGATCCCTCGTTGGTGGGACTAAGGTAGATGACATGATACTGAGACAGATATGTATGAAGTGTCTTCCTGTAAATGTAGCGACATATCGAACTATCAATGCTATCAGATGGACTCTTGATAAATTATCTGAATTGGCAGACAAAATTCAAGAACTTATCGATCGGCCATGTATTTTTATGCGGTGAGAACATCAGCTGCTAGTCCCGTCATCGCACAGCAGCCTGATGTTTTAACAAAGTTGCTGGAGAAACTATCTGCTCGTGCCAAACACCTCGCAACGTGGTAGCAGACAACGTTCTCGTTTCCTGAAACGATTCGGTAGCTCTTCTAAACATCGAAATCAAATTTGCTACTATCATAAGACCTATGGAGATAGCGCCAAGAAATGTCAACCAGGCTGCAAGGCTGACACGATGACTTCTCAGGGAAATTCCATCCGTTCTGAAGTCAGCGTTATCCCTCGTTCTGAAGAAAAATGCTCTCTTTAATCCACCGGCCTGACCCTGCAAGCAACAACCAATCATATTTTCAATCTTCATACGCCTCTCTATGTTATTTAAACTCCCATAAGCCATGGACTTGAACACGACAGAATCTTGAACCTAACTGCGAACAACCCTCCAAAACAACCAACCCAGCGACGGAATTCGATACCGAGTGGTTCCAAATTGATATACGAGAAGTCTTTCAAGAACTTTCGGAATAACCTGAGGACTCTAATCTTGCACAAGAGGATATTCACGACTTTCTACTAGAACATCCTACCACCTCCCGCAAAACACAGACAAGCGAAGGAGGAAGATACCAAAACCTACTGCAAAACCGTCCCAATCGGCCACCCAACGCAAGAGTCCCATACACCAGCTTCTACTACGAAGGATGACAAGGTGCCAACATTACCTAATCCACATTAACCTGTTGCTTGTTCCCAAACTTCATAACTTCACCAGAAATGGGAGTCTGCAAGGATCAATGCTACAAAGCCGATCTCCATTAACACGCCAACCTCTTCACAGGATCCATCACCGTCCACTAAACTCCAAATCATCAATCCTAAATTGCAGCCCTCAGACCTACTAAAAGAAACACTCTTGAGAAAACTTGACATTTGAAACCTACTTGCAGTTAATGATGCGTCAAAATCCAGCATGAAGCAGATGACGGAAGAATAGACTAAAGATGCATGAAAATCTCAATCCGGAAATCAAGCAGCCAAACCGCCAACATATATTGTCGACGACTTACAGCTTGTAAACTCTAATTCTATACTTCCTAGCCCTCCACTTGCTGTGCCCTCTCATAATATATACTAATCCAACACTCCTACTCAGCCCTCCTCTAAAGATACTGTACAGCCTTTCCCTCTTCCAGCCCAGTCCCCACCCCAAGGTACTGTTAACATTGCCATTCCACCTTATTGATAACCTCGATACAAAATTTCTCGCATTCGTTGCGGCCGAAGAGTTACTTTGCCTTCCCGACTGACCCGATATGTACAATAACTAATTATCGAGCGTTTTTTCTACCTTTCCGCTATCTAACGACGCTCTAGAGGGGAGTACTGTAGAGTTTGCAACACGATCAGAGCTGATTAAGGGAATCTCGCGTATACTTGAGCATTCTGAAAAGTACGGCGATACTACCGATCGCTTAGCAAGCAAGTGCGGCCGTACGAGCGGAAGTCTTCCAAGTCAACCTTCAATCAATATTCCTACACCGTAGTGTTGATTATATTTAATGACTAACCATGTGACATTAAACCAGAGTTTGCGATAAACTCTCTCCACTCCATATCTTCTTTGTTCTTGCTACTGTGGATATATTCTGGCTAATTTTGGGGGCAAATTCATACTCGAGGATTCTGCCAGAGGCTAGATGAACTTCTAAGAGGAGTACTAAGGTTTAGAAAAATGGCGTATTTGTATAGCATCCACTACAGTGTTATTTCATAATTAAACAAATCTTGGTGTTATTTAGTTCCATTGGGTTTCTCGATGCTGTATCTTATTCAAATACTCCTAGTTGTTAAGTATTTGCTTTGGAAAATTTCATACACTCATGCAGGAATTGAAGACTATTCTATTTAGTTAAGCTGTCATCAAGATTCGTACTGTCAGCTACCATTTCATACATTCTATCGGATCAATTCTAATTTCTTCGATAGATGACAAAAGATGACAACAGAAACGAGGTTCCCTTTGACTATTACCCATAATAATACAAAAAAATTGCAATCTTTAACTGCGGGAAAAAGCTGAAGTTAGTTCAATAAATGATAAAGGGAAGGGGATCAAAAAGATGCTGATGGCAATGTCAAGGTATCAAATAGTCTTACTCTATTGGATTATAGGTTTCGAATTGTATAATATTTACTAAATGGGCAGTTCATGTCCCCTGTAATGCAGTAAATGCATGTCTACTATGTCCATTTACCGGCTACTTTAATCAAGGGTGCCGGTCTTGTCACTCCAATTCATTTTTTCATCCAATGGTTGAGAAGACGAATTGATCTTCCATGATATTAAGCAGCTAACAGTCTTAGCATAGCTCACTTTCAGTACTTCAAATTTTACTGCATTACAGGGAGATGTCTGTGGAATTTGGCTGTTGCCCTTCGAGCACTTGATGTTACCATTCCTAGGATTAATTTCTCTTGCACTTTGATGTGCTGGTTGTAATTCACATTTACGGAAGTTTTTCAGAGATGTTTATTTCCGCTCCATTTCGCAGAGCAGCCTTGAATTGTGAATAACCATAAGAAAACTTACATTTCAAATTTCTTCTTTACAAATTTAGTATATTGGTCATGAAGTCTCTTTTATCTAACAAGGCTCACAGCATTGGAATAGTAGTGAGCATTGTTAATACAAACCTCAGAGGTTATCTTTTATGATCTCCTTTAAACCTCATCTTCAGCCAATTTTTAAACCAATTATCCACCTTAATTACCCAATACCACATATATCGTGAAGCAGAATCAATCGAAATGGATACTGCCCCCTCTTAATCAGTTTTATGAGGCTTGCGTGATGCTTTTAATCCTCTTTTTAAGTATGAAAAGCTATGCCGTAAACAGCCATCCTGTCCCTAGATCAACTTAAAAATGCGTGAGAATCAACAAAATTGAAATACATTCAAAGTTGGATAAAAAGAAACAACCAGATTGCAAACACAGATTAATAAATTACTTATCAGTTGTTCGCATCTACGGTAGTAATGCTAATAAGTTTAATTAGTGACTGGTGCAGGTAGAATTTCTATTAAAGATTACCAAGTTGTCACTTAAAATAAAATAGCATAATTATTTCAAAGGTATGTATCTAGCTACAAGAGACGTAAACCTATCACAGATTTCAGTGAAAAGACTCGATGTTTGCGCTTCCAGAGGACCAGAATATTTGAATAACTTTCTGGGAAGACTCTTGATGGAAATTTTATTTCCGCAATTCAACAGATGAATATACGCCTTAGAAAGACTTAGAAGCGAGTTTCCACCTTTCTTCGGCTAGATCAGAAAAAGATGCATGGCTTAGATTGGGTGAAAGAGTTATGTAACGATTGTCTCAGTAAATTGTACCATTTACTGGTACAACTGGGATTTCGACTCAAATACTACAGATTTCAAACTGCAACTTTTCAAACCTTATTTTACATTACTTCTCTGGACATTATTCTCACCAATTCGAGCAGAACTCAGTATAAACTTGTTAGGAGGAGAAGGGAGTTTTCAATTACTCTTCAGATGGAGAGAACCATTTCATCTATTCGGATTCCGAAAATGCTTTTTAAAATCAATACAAGTACAAAACATTGCTGAAAGTGTATTCTGGATCCACTTCTTTTAAGACTGACAAATGTTTCAAGTTGAAAAATGTTGTGTGCGAGGTTAGTATAATTCAATGGGATTTGTAAACCGGTTCTTTGAATGTTAAGCTACTGGAGGATCATTACAGATCCACAGGCTCAAATCGATCCTTAGACCAGTGAAAATGTCATGCAGAAGTCAAGGCCACAGATACCATAATCTAGTCGGGAAAGTTTTAAGAAAGTGTAGACAAAAAACGAATACAAATCAGTTTTTAATAAAAACCTCGGATATGTGCGTCCTTCTCATATTCTTTTGCTATAAAAATGCATAAAATATTAAATTCGCCGATTGTAATAACTGAAACTACTTCTCAAGCACCCTGAAATAATGTCTTTTTCATTTTTTTTCAGTTTTTTGTTTCGATGTAACAAATAATTTCAACTTGAATAAATCCCTATCCGGTTACTCAAATTATTTTTAATCACTCCTTAGCTGCTCCATTTAACAATGATTCAAAAATTATTTTAATTTCAACTGTGCGGCAAACCGCCTTCATTCCACAAAGTTAATCAACTAGACTATAGTCGTTTTTCAACAACCCTCATAAATAATTCACTCTGGTTAGACTTTATGATCCTGTTGTAGCTTCAACTAACTTGAGAATTTAAAAAATGAAAAATAAAATGAGTAAGTGTAAATCTTTTTTTAATTCTGGAAGAAAGATGGGGGATTTATCCTAATTTCACGGCCTCTGTTCATCTCACTCCTCAGTGAAAAAATGAGAGGCTTAATAAATTAGAAATTACATCTTTTATTCCTACTGCCTTCTTTTTGTTCATCTAAATTAAAATTTAATATCCTACAGATTAGAGACTGCTTCGTTAAAGCATCGCCATTTTTTATGCAAAGTGGAAATTCGGAATGAGTTAAAATAGTGGAATATATATATATATATATATGTACTATAAATATGTCAATTCAGTTTGATTTTTGACCTAGTACCGATGAAGATCTCTAGGTCGAAATCTGACTTTAAAAGTGCGTCTTTAGCAATCTTCTACTTTTCTGGGTTCACGTCAATCAAATCATGTAAAGTGATTTACTAATGTCATCAATATTAGGTTTAAATTGCGCTATTAACATTCCGTGGGTAGTACCTCTGACGGTATGGGTTTTAATGCACTCTTGTGCTTTTAATAGATGGTTAGCTATTTCTCAACGAAAAAATCATTAAGAATTTTATCTCAGATTTATACGCAGCTGCATCTCGATTTATCTCCGGTTTCCACCTCCTTCACGGAGTCTTTAAGCTATTAACCGATTTTCTCTGTTACCCCTGCTTCTCACATAATAAAAGTTGTGACAGTCTCTGCCACCTTTCTACCTTCTGATAATAAAGTTCTACATCGCCATCCCCTTAGCTGTAATCTTTGCCTAACAAACATCTTTTAGCTTTAGTTATAAGCGCAGTGGTTTAAATCATCCACCACGAACTCATTAAGGCAAGACAAGAACGGGACAAAGAATTGAACAAATGCAAACGTTACAGAAACCAAAAGTGGAACATCACAGTGTATGCTTCTGTTGTTTTGTAATGAAAAGAGATAAAACAGGAAATATTGTTAACTAGCAGAAAATTGATAAAATCATGAACTCACTTGTTTTAACTAGCAACGCATGCAGGCACGCAAATGAGTGAGGAGAGGCGATCGAGAATTCACATGGGAGCATCTCCCAAGGGAACTTTGGAAAGCTAAGAGCAAAATCGATAAGAAATGAAGCTCACAGGTTCTTCCTGCCTTTCCACCCTGAATGTACTTCTTGCACATTTCTATTCCCAATTAAATGAAGCCGAACGAATGCTTATGGGAAAATTTTTAATAAAGATGGAAAGAGTGAGACTGTACTCATTTCTGTGACCTGCAATTTGTACATTATTAATGCAGTAAAAATGAATGAATGAAAATTTTTATCGTTATAAAAAGGATTTATTGTCTCAAGCTCCGCGTTGTTGAGACCTCTGACTCTATTTTAATATCATCATAGGGAATTTATAATAATTTTGTGATGCATAAACTTATGAAATTATACATTCACTATATAGGAATTTATTTTTCTTGCTGTACTATTAATAGGATGTTAAAGATAAATTGACGAAGAATAGACGATTCTTCTTTTTCTAAATTTTGTTTTATTATATTTGTGATTAAAACACAATTAGTGTTAGCATTATTACTCATGTCAAAGCAAAAAGACTTACCTATCGTAATCATGCAACAGCATCAGAACTCGGGTAACATTAAAATGGTTCATTGAGGAACGAAATAGGAGGGGATTGAGGAGAAGTGGATTTTGAAATTAGAATATGAAGAGTTATTTAAATTCTGGAAGCACTGAATTGTGATTTTTATATAATTGGTGTGGTTTGCTTTGTTAAATTCAACTGTTTCAAAGTAAAATGTTCAAGATTTGTCCCAATGGTTCATGAGAGAACTTATGTCTACGACGTTCAGAGTTTTTCGACCAATTCATCCGCTAAATAGATGTGTCGTCTTAGATAGCAAAAACTGTTTTGCAATGCTGACATAGTACATTGGAGCTCACTAGAATTCACCTACCGATGAATACACGTCTTACAAACGATCATTTTTCAAGCTGTTGTAAAAGATTTATCTCTCTTTATCATCAGCAGATCAAGTCTGACTGATATTCTTTTATCTTGGAAGTAAGATAGCCCAAAGCCATCAAAGTCTGAGAATTACATTTTATTTACATTTTCCCATGAAATTATGAGATTGCATTATAGCAATGAGATAATTTTTTGTCAAACCTTTTAAACACCAATCCGCATCTCACTGCATTTTGGGTAAACCTAACATGAAATAAACTCTGTTTAGAATTTCTATTTGAAAATTACTCGACAGTTTTACTATATTTAAATTGTCTATTGGTTTACAAAATAAATTGAAGTATTTTTTAATGTTACTACTACGTTACTATGGCAATGTTCAATTATTCCATTGTTGCATCCAAAAAATAAATAGTAGTTTTTAAATAAACCAATTTCTATATTTAGCTGATTAATTATTTTTGCAAAAATATATTTAGGCTACAATTTTGGAAAATTAGTAAATTTGGAATGATTTACAAGACAAAAATTGCTCCGTCCATGATAGCGACCTAATGATATCCTGAAACAGTTATTAGACACGAAGCATTGACCCCACAAAGGGACCTATTAAATGAATTTTAACATGTGGTTTATTGATAGGTCCAGAAAAGTCTAGAAATGTGTATCTAAATTGGATATGTATCTTCCTAAAACACAAACCAGACAGTTGGTTTTCATCAAATTTTCACCGGTAGAATGCAGAGGGATAGATAAATAATCGCCCCGGCTACCTAATGTCATAAAATAGTGAACTAGAAATCGGATGAAACGTGCTCTACGTTGCACAAAACGTCACCGTAAGCGAATGCCTCCATTACCACGCCCAGCCCATGAAGCCCTATGAACAGCCGTCCGCATGCTGATTGGTCTACTACGACACTGGCAGCCCACACTGATTGGCTGTATCACCCATGAGCACAAACCAATGGCTATGCACCATGACTCTGTGCCAATTAAATATCTCTCTAGGAGCCAAGACGGCATAGAAGGTCCACATCAGATCTCATTCTGTCACATGCGAATTTCTAGTTCGGTTCCGCGTTTTTGTGCTTGAATTCTTCTCGGATCTGGATTCTAATTGTTCCTAGGACTAGTAATTATATTTTAACTGGTAAGCATGCCAACTTCATATATCATGCGTACATTGTATTTATTAAGCATTTGTATATTTTAGATGCTTTATAATCGAGCTATTTCCCCCGTTTTAAGATTCTAAATTCGTGGGTTATATTTCATTTTGGGATTCTACTAAGAACTTTTGCTATCTCATCTAACTAGTGTGACTCACAAGATAATTGGAGTTTCATTCTGGTCTGTGCCAGCTTTCTTTTTTGGTCTTAATAAGCCATTTTTCTTTGCAAAAACGCAATCATCAATATGTCAATGAATTTCTCTTATCTTTTCTTGCTTAGTTTACTGGCAAACTGTTTCCAGGCTCTCCAATTTAGTAAAATGTATTTGCCTGTTTTGGTCGAAGATGTTAAGATTTTCACGTTATTTAATTCGGGACATAGTATGTTTATAACACATTTGGGATCCGTCATTTAATTTTCGCGAATTTGCGTGACCTTAATCTCTCCGAGGTATCTGACAAAGTCATTAAATTCCAGGTCGTATCAATTTTCACTAAAATCATAAATTCAAATTTCGCGTTCTTCGGTATATATCAGTGTCCTTTTTATCTTTTTACAATTTTTTCTTCGTGACTTTCCAGTGTGTTTTTATAAATGGGTTTTGTAGTAAACACTGTGTCGTAGAGACTAAGCGCTTACAGATAACTGCATCTCTTTAGCATATTTACACATTTCTCGTGCTTCCTCTTCTCTTATTAATTAAAAAAGAGCTACAGAGTTGCAGTAAAGTAAGAGGGAATAAGAAGTTGAGGTAAAGATATAAAACTAAATTGAATAAGGGCTGTATACGTCTGAAAACGGTCTCTGTACAGGTTTGAGGTAATGGCATTTGTGTAGAAAGATTCCTTTATAATAGGAAATTGAGAATTTTTAAAATTTCAATAACCGGTAACTGAGCTCCTGAAAATTTATTAAGATCACAATCCCATCCATGCGAATAAGTTGACCAATTAACCAATCAGTAATCTACCCCAATTGAACCATGATATACGTTGTGGATTTTAATCTTACATTTAAAGGAGAAGTCTTTTAACCACAGAGGACTGAAAACTGAGTTGATTGTAACGTGATTAAGGGTAAAGGGAGGGGTGGTTTTTGATCGCGGTTTAGTGGTCACAAGGGCAGGGAGTCAACTGAAGACATCGTTATCTGCATCTGTTCCAATGTTTACTACACATCTGCCATCAAAATACGGCACTAATTCCCACCATATTCCACCTAAAAGTGCGTCACCTTGAATAATACTGGCACAAAGAGAAGTTATTTGTCACCTCAATGATGGTGTCTGATAGTCATTAATCTCCCTAATGTATGCGTGCCCCCTCCCCTTCCCTTTCACCTTAAAGAAACACCCCTTTCCTGCCCTTCTATGTGTTTTTGAATGTCCCTCATTAGAAAACGGAGACACAACCTCCGTGTTCTAATGGAAAACTGTTAGCATCAAATCTCTCTTCTTTTGGCTTGTGTATGAATATAGCATGCACCTATGCGTATGTGTAACAGTTGTCGATTTCCACGCCCTTCCAATTAATCAAATTTTAATTTTTTACATCCTCCCTCGTCCTATCTTCAAGTGCACTTTTGATTGTTCCCCCTATCTACTCCTTTGAACGGCCAGTGTGGTATAGTTTACCGGTAAAAAATTCATTTAGAAATCCTTTCCCTACCTCCAAGATAAGGAGCATCCTAGATTATGGAGCGCATGCGGGTGTCCAGTTCCCTATGGTTGTGTCGACATGTGTCTCGGAGATCGCAGCGTGTGGTACCGTGTTGTGGCATATGTCCCCCATTTGAGACACCCATGATTCGTTAGTGTTAGCGGTTATCACTGCCTTCCTCTACCTCCCCTTTGTGATACAACCCGTATATATGTTATGGGGGAAAGGGGGGGGGGGAAGGGGGAGGCAAGTTCTCTTAAATGCCAAATTACTAGCAGGATTAGGAAAAGGGGTTGATTTGACACCTCTAAATTACGACGAGCCACGGCAGTTGTTTTTTGGTAAACATGATCGTGGTAGATGTCCACTCGCATGGACGAGAAAAAACCGAAATTATTTAAGTCTGACTAGTGTATGTTCGCGTTACTGCCACTACCACCAGTAACCCGTGTTTGTGTGTGCTGTTACCACCCACGGTGTGCACATTTTTGTATTTTTATATAAAGAAACTAACCGCACTGGCACAATGATAGGCTTTGACATGAGATAACGTGAAAACTAACTTCATTTTAAGACAAAATTGCCCAAGTTTAAATAAGCTTTAAATTATAAACTATAAATGTTAACGAAAAATTGAATTTAATTGCGCTACTTTTACAAGCTAATTCCAGCATATGTCAGTTACGAAGATTAACTTTCGAATCGGGTTTTCGTCAGTTCGCGAATGGGCACCTGACGAAAAATCGACAAGAAAGTTAGTTTTCGTATATGCGTGTACATTCGCGATCTAACAAAAAATCCATACACAAGTTGATTTTTACGTTCAAATGCTTGCGAAATAGCCGTAATGAAAATCGTGTTTTGTTAACAGTTATGCCCCTTAAAATCGCAGCTTTAACTTATTCAAATTGTAGTAATCTTGTCTTAAATTGAACCACCAGGCTTTTTTTGTTAAAAGCCTGGCAATAATTGAGAGCAAACTCTCACTGCTACTTTTATCTACCTCTAGGCGGGTGGGCTTAGTGGAGACTTGCATAGACTCGTTCTCTGCTGTATTCATGCTGCCGCAATTCTCTCACAGCAATTTGTTTCGCGTACTCTACATGTGTGGTCGTTGTAAACGTAGTCCACGGCTTCCTGGTCCTTTTTCAGGTCTCTTGGTTCCTGTTCTGGTGCCTTTTTTGTATCTAAACTTCTGTGGAATCTTTTAAAAGGGCAGAAAACGGATTACAGGAGTAGATTAAAAAAGATTCGTCAATTTCAAGCGGAACTATTTTCTCTCTTCTCATGATTTCTCATGACATGTTGGGAACGATCTGTCAGCCCATTTATTTGTTGACAGTAAATCATTGAATGATTGACATTAGAGTATCGAAGTAATTAGCGCATTCCTCCTTCTATTCGTGTGTGGTCTCTGGCTAAGTTTACGACTTGTCTGATTGATTCGACGGGATTTTAGAACACCTTGACGTAAATGCATACAAGGTTTGACACTGCTTAGGTGGTCTTTGGTGCACGCGTGCATGTATATTTCGCATACACCTCTTTGGGGTAAATGTTTATGCTACCATATTTCTAATGGTTTTAATGGGCTCTCCGTGTTTATTTCTATCCGAATGAAATGTTCTCTCTTTTAACTTAAGATGTGGTGTATAAGTTCTCCTACTCAGTGTAACACAGCCGACTCATGTACATTAGACAATTTATGCAAATTAACACCGACTCCAAACAAAATCACTTCGACTTCTCTCAACTTCTTCTCACCTCATTATAATTCAACGAGGAGCGTTAAAAAGAGTTGATGTCTAGGTTTCATAGAAGGTTACCATCTGTGAATATTTATTGCAGTTAGATAAAGAAAACGTCGTCATTAGGGACGTCTTTACGACCCCTCTGAGGGTGGAATAAATTCAAAATGTCAACTCATACTTACAAAAGAAAGATACCAGTAAAATTCTTTCCTGGTATTAACCCGAGATCTTGGTCATTTCGGGAGGGAAATGCAGAGATTTAAACTCATATCGCTAAACAGATCAGAAGCTGTAGGAGTGCTTTTGTTTTGTAGAGTCCACTCTTCCATACTTGTACTTTCCATCGCTGGTGAACGCACCATGAATGAAATAAATATGCGTTCTGGTCGGTATTTGACTGTCCTGCAGCTTCAAAGCTAATCTTCATTAGAATAGGGTGTTGGAGTTACAAAAAATACCGGAGTTAACAAAGAGCAGTTTCCAAAAGTAAAACGCAGAGTTGCGTAGGCTAAAGCGTAAGTAAATAAACCACGATGAGGATTTCAGAGAGTAAGAGATGAGAGAGAGGGGAGATGAGAAGGAAGCGCACCAGCAGTTGAGTGACAAACTTGCTGTATGTGAGTGGAAATACAAATACAGTTTTTATGAGTCATTTGGACAAGGACACGAGTGAGAGTATGAGCTCAAGTGTACTTTTAGGGAAACGGAACTGTTACAGAAAAAAGAAAAATCAATAATCTTGTCTAGATATGAAAGGGGTTTGGAAACAGAGGCACTGCAGCTTTGTGGATGAAAACCGAAGTATTTTCATAGAGAGTGTGATTTAAGAATATTTATGAAAAATACATAGAATGATCCTTCAAGAGTTTTCAATTATGGAGGTTATGGGCTAAATACAACGTAAGTGGTCAGCCGAAAAGGTCACATTTCTCAAATTCCTAGCGTAGAATCTTATCTTCCCATAGTATCCTCATTTGGTGTCGTGCATCATTTTAAGATGAGGAAAACCGTTCTGTAAAACCGCTATGTGTTCACCACACTGCCAACAATCTGTCATCCACTGCTTAATGGGTGGGAACCGTGGAATTCCTTCCCTTTTCATCAGCATAAGACCCCTTTGTTTCAGATAATCTTCCAAACCGCAGTTTCAAAACTGTCTGGCAGGGAGTGAGGTCAACCTTGACCACCCAGCCACAAGAACTGTGTATCGCCTGGTGGTCCAAATTAGTCCCCCCACGGCGAGGTGGCAGTGTGAAGAGGTCAAAGAGTCACATCAGCGGTGACAGCAACTGCTGTGCTTCTCCATGTGAATTTCTCCACACGTATTTCCTACGTCTTGGCTTCTGTTACTATTCTTTGGAGGTCTTATGGGCAGCATGGCTGCAGGAATTGAGGATTTATTTCTACTAGTCTGTGTAGACTGTTACATGGAGAAGCTTTTTATTTCTTTCGTTGCATTGGCAACTGTTTTAACCCCCGGCCTTGTGCTATCGGAATCCCACTTCTTGACCCTGTCGGATTAAGGGCTTTCCTGGTCTAGTTTTGTCCTTAAACTTCATGATAAATAAACGGACGCATATTAATTAATTATATTTAACGCAAGGTTAAGTTAAGTTCAGACCTTCGTTTGAAGTATCTTATAACACTTACCATTTGTCAAGAAAAGATATTTTTATTAAACTTCACTGATTAATAGCCAGATTATAAGTTTTCGATTGGACAAAGATGCCTATTTTGGTGAGTCTTAAGGAAGGAGAAGTTCCATATTTTCAAATATTCGGAGAAGTAGCATTCTGGAGTCACCTCGATAAAAGTCTAATGAGTTCCCTTATTGAACAATAGCAACCAATATTATTAGTCTTCCCGTTCACCGGCTGAGTATCGACCTTATGACCTCTAAATTGTTTTATTTGGTACAAAACATGGTCCTTAATCCAATGCCAATATGCAGCTAGTAAAAATTGGCCAATTTTCGCATTCTTCTAAAAGCTACAAAAAAGTAGCGACGGAAACGGCTGATTGAAAGTGTAGGTAGTTACTTTTGTTTTGTCTTCTTTCTTACCTTTTTCCCAACTTTCCTTCTTACTTACACTTCTTAGTTGGTCGTCTTTTTCTCCTCGGCCTGCCTAACTAACTAACTAACTAACGAACACATCGTTTCATCTGACTGCCACGTTTTAAGGAGAATGCTGAAGAGTCACACGTTTTCCCGTTCTCTCTCCTTTTTCATCTCTGCGCCTGTGACCAAAGTCAACCCTCTGTCTCCCTTTCATTTCAAGCATGGTTTCTTAGCCCTTGATTTATTACGTATTTCGTCTTATTTGCACGCTTACCTCTTCCCATTTAAAAATCGTGATTTTTTCCATCCCTTAGTGACATTTACATGTCCTTTTTTGCGATGACCGACCGTCCACCTTTTTTGACCTTTAATTAGCTTCACACGTGTCTATGTCGTATTGATTTGAAGCTGCTGACTGAGCTTATAGGTTGCCAATGATTTAAGGAGTGAAATTCACTGGTGTAGTAGTCTATTTTTTTATTCCTAGTAGATCAAAGTCGAGCTTGTGGTTGGCGATGGTAAGCGAGAGACAGAAAGCAGACTTTGTTTTTGCCCTGTTAGGCCTGTCAGCCACTATGTGTGGCTTTCTTGGTATGTTTGCTCCAGGCCGTTTTTGTGCTTGTGTGGACATGTTTAAGAATAGAAACACAGACAGTAGTATTTCATACGTTTTGTATGTTAATTCCTTTAATAATAGCTATTCCCAACTGGTTACTTGTGATGAAAACTGGAAATTAAAGGGTCAGCAGGAGAATAGTCCGTAAAGTTAGAAATTATCAATTAGAGGAGACAGAGTTAAACCAGCTTGAATTGAAGCCCAGTAATATACTAGTGGCATATACGTCCAGTTCAAGTCTGAAACCACTATTCGGAATGACCGTTCCTTACTATTAGTACAAAAGTGTAGTTTCTCAATAGGTTTATTCCTAAAAGTGATTGTCGAGACACACTTTCGAGAATCTTTTAATGGGAATAACTTTAGAATTCGAACACCGAAACGAATGAACGCTCTTGATACTACTAACCAATATGATTTTGTTTTATTCCCTAATTATTCAAAAGATTTATACTCTTTTCCCTTCTTTTCTCCTTTGTTATCATCTCTATAAATCAATCGGCTATTATTTTTCTCACATTTAGTTCATCTTAGGACCTGTTTTAGTTGATTTAAAATTCTCGTAAGATATAAGCAAAATATCCGTCCCTAAGAATATTGGTCAAAATAAAGATTTTCTAAATATTTCAGACAGTTTAATGTCATTAATTAATATTTTAGTTCTTAGTTTTATTCAAAGGACGAAAGTATTCTCATCCTCCCTCCCTGTTAGGGCTTGAGTTTAATTACTAACTTTAATTGCCCACTAGTACAAATCTTGACTCCATAAATTCCCATTTCTAATTGATTTTTCAAAGAGGAGAGGGTTTATAAGGTACAAATTACAATTCGTTTAGTTCAAACATGTGCTTCTTGCTTTATCATGCTGTTAAAGTTTACATGTTGCTGTTAATTTTGAATTAGAACATTGTCGTTGCCCAAATACTACATTTTTATGTTTATTCATACGCGTAGACTGAATTTCTACCTCGTTTTCGCCCTCTTACTTCATCTAATTGTTTTCTTTACCTTCTATTTTAGTGATTGAATCAATGAAATTCACTATTTTGATAGCTAATTGTGTTTATTTTCACCATTTTTTGTACATACTCTACTTACTTGTGAAAACAAGTAGCGTAACGAGCAGTATATTGATTTAAATTTGTTAGATTTCCGTCTCCTCCTGTTGCCATGCTAATAAGAAAATCGATAAATCGAAGCGAAAGTGCGTTTTTGCGTTAATTGAAAGTATATATGAGTCATTATGGCTGTATTTAACATTAGTAAACCTTCTTGTTAAGAATTCTTGCCAAATTTTTTTCCGTGGGGTTTTGTGCTGCGCACCTGTAATCTGATTCATTGGTATTCGGGGGGAAAAAAATCCTCATCGATTTCTACACCATTGTAAAAAATTGGTATTCTGTCCGTCCGTAAAACGTTAACTGACTGTGGAGGCTGGAACTTGGTGGAATAAGAAAGGTTAGACTCGTCATGAAACTACTCCTTTTTTTTTCTTGACTATCTTTTTCCTTCCTCCCTTTTCTCATCTTATTTTTTGGACTGTTTTGAAAACAGTCTATGTCATGTGCCTCTGATTTTGGTTTTCTTTAAATCACTGTCAGGTTTAATCGAATAATTTACTTGAATCAGAATTTATTATGAGATTTGAAAACAGCTATTCGCATTGTGGATTCATTGTCTAACTTCCTGAATTCCGCAGAATTTCAGGAAGTATTATTAGGCCTAAAAGAAGAAGAGGGTACATAGTAATCGGAACGAAGATTTCCTATGTTGCTTTGACAACTGACATCCATCATGTCGGTTAAAAAAGAAGCACTTGTTTCTTGGTCGTTTAGGCAGTCGATTGAGACATTTACTGGTGAGTATATACATATTTAGCCCTCAATTTAAGGCTATAATTTACGGTCTGGTAACTTGTTTCCTCTCTCCCACTGCAAAAAATAAACGACTGCCCTTTTGCCAGCTGCAATAGGGAAGCGAGAAAGTCCATTTAACTATTACTTATGGTGCGGCTATGGATTCTAAATCACTACGATGTTTTAATGCTCATTAAATTATCTTCCCATCGATGAAATTAGTAAGTAAATCTAAGGAAATCACTTTAAATAGGGGGGAGGGGGGATATTTGAAGTCTCCTGATTTTTACCTTCACTCCGTCTTATAATTACCCACTCAGATATGTCTAAGTTTTGTGACATTCAGTAAGTATCCGTTTTCCTTCTTTCTCATTGTTTCGATTAAACTAAATGTATGAAAATCGTACTGCGTTTATTTAGAAGAGAAAGTCTAGCTTTGGAGTTACTTAAGCAGAAAACTTGTAGAGTCTTACCTCGAGATGGGAAGGAGACAGATATGGTGGTTGAATATCTGGTATTGGATGAAATCATCGATCAGGTAGCAGCCAAAATTTCAGTCAATTAGTAGGTGTAACGCAGTCTAAACGTAGATCCTGACGATATACGTAAGAAGTAAGTACGACCGTTCATTTTTGTAAATAGACTTGGACCATGGTTTATGGGTTCCACTCTTGTTCAATGTTTTAAATAGTTTATTAATTGCAAATGGAATAAACAATAAAGGCAGATAAGATGGCATATCACCATATATCTATCTTAATATATAGATGATGAGGATTCATAGTAAGCGAGTTTGAAGTAGGAGTTGAACTATATCGGTCAGTCTTTTAATTAAGGATAGTCATCCCTAAGTATTGTTGTTTTCCGTTATTTTATTATCCGTAAAGGTAAGATTACGTGTCCATATCTTAGAAAATTGAGTTAAAGAAATAGGCCAATTTCAGATAAAATTTCCACTTTTTAAAAACTTTAAAATTTGACAGCCATGTATATCTCCCCCCCCCTGCCCCCCCTACTGCCACTCCCGTCTTTTATCACCTCAGCAGCTATTAAGTCGGATCACCCCTTACCTCCTAGCGTGATGATTTAAAATTACTACTTGAGGTTGGAGTGTAACTGACGGCGAAACTTTCTTACCACCCACAAAAGTCATCCCTACAGATCACCTAGAGCAAGCGTCTGACTACCATTGCGTGTGGTGAAAGTGAAATGGGAGGCAAGCCAAACCCCCAACCACCTTCCCTTCCACAACTTAATTGCCTCCTTTTCGCTTTCGTAACCCATTTGATTTATTATCCAACAAACATAGTGGCAAACACAATGGCCTACCTACCCATTCAACTGTCTCTCCCCGTTAAACACTGAATCTAAATCTAATTTGTCCAAAAGAGCTGCAAGGGAAGGGAGGTTATCTGATATCCCGATGTACTCTCTTTGAAGTCGCTTGATTTCATTAATTCCCCTTTTTTCCTCCATGTTTCTTCCGGCGCGCCCATGTTTAATCTGATTACTTGTTGTGAAAAAAGAGATGGCGACGAGGAGGATATACAGGCTTAGTAGCCATTAGGACTTATCAATTAAACATTACAAAAAGTGCCTCACGTCTTAGTCATTTGTGAAGGGAGGGAAGGGGAACCTTGAAGTGTTTTTATTGAACTTGAAACGAGTGCGATGCTCTCCCTTCTCGAATTAATTACTCATTCTTGGTTTGGAAACGGGTATTCACATGCATACGTTCGAGTATTTGGGTTTTGGTTGTGTTCGTAAGTTTATTTATGGGAGACCTCCCAGTCCGCAAACAGCTGTTGTAAACCGAACCCGGACAAGTCAGATGTCCACATATGTGTCCATATTCGCATTCCCTTTAAAAATGTATGTTATTCTTCAATCTCTTTGTGGCCCAAATACTTGATTCCCGGCAAAATTTTGCTCTATTCGTCTAGCTGCCAGCCGATCTTGTGGCGAAAAGTGTTTGCCAAGTGCTCTATGAGTGGGTGCCTGATTCAAGCCTTGGAGATTAAGGTTATTTTTTAATGTGCTGCTGACGTCTATATAGTGGAAACTGTGTCGTTTGATAAGAGTAACCTCGCGAAGCAGCAAAATTGTAAAACAGACCGTCGAATTTAAGATCAAGCGAAAGCACGTGAGCTTGGGTTTCATGTTTTATGCTTTACAAAATCAAAAATTTTCATGAACTCTTAGCTATCCATTGAACCGATGAAGGAAAATTCAGTTTTAGGATGCACTTCATTAGAAAGTCTGAGGAGCGAGATCCTTTCCTTGCGTTTTAAACAGTCTCCTATCTGATAAATGAATTTATTTTAGGAGGAAGTTCGGATTTAGAAATCACTCAATTAGGATGGAGAAAACAATTTGAGCTGTTGCTTTTCATAGCTTCAAGAGATCACCTATCACAAGGTAGGGAGAAGATTGATACGGTTGAGGAATATCAAAGTCAGCATTGATATTAGTTTTCCCAAAATGTGCCCATTTACCAAAGTAAAACAAAATATTATTACAAAATTAGAAAAAAATGGATAAGCAGATAACCGTCTGGAAACTATGAATTATACGGAAAATTAAGTAGAAATTTAAACGAGATGGATTAGCCTCAAATTTATTTAACCGTAATTTCTCATCTCACTTTCATCTGTGGTAAGAGTTTATATTAGGGAAAATTATTTTATAAATACTTTCAAAGTTAGATATATGTAGTTTTCACCTTAAAAAGGCAAGTTAAAACACTTCCCTTTTTGCGATTTTCTCTTCGTTTCATTACGTCATCCCACGGTACAAATGAGGGATGGTGCTTGAAGTTTCTCTGAAGGCATCATGGGCCTGAAGTATCCTAGATTTCGGTCTGCAATCTCTCCTGCCTCCTTTTCAAACCAGGGGAGATAGGCTCTCCTGGTTCGTTCTTTTCTTCGTAGTTAGAAGACCTAGTTTCCTTTCACTTCAAATCATGGGTATTTCGTAATTTCTGCCGGTTCCTGCTAGACTTCACAACCTCGTAGATGCCAATGCATGAGGGATTTGTAAGTGCTGTACGCGATGACTTGTTTAGATAAGACAAGTCAGGGAGGAGAGGTTAATTTGAGGTAATGCTAGCCCTGGGATGTGGACGCTTTCTTCCACTTTTTTCACCCCCTGGGGTGTTACTTTCCTTGCGCACTTGGCTTCTCCCTTTTTGACCATAAATCAACAGAGAGGGAAAAATAGAGGTAATGGATGGTCGCCGTTGCAAATAGATGACCACTATGTAGCTCTCCTTGCTTGTGCATGTGAACCAATTGCATGAAACTGCGGAAAGAGCCTTTTGATGACTAACCTGCCGTTAAAACTGTGGCTTTCTCACTATAACACTGTAACACAACCTCGGCTGCACATAATGAGGGACTTTAATTATTAATTATGAGGTTCTATATGCAGCTTTCGAAGAGTAATCTAAAATGATTCGGTTAGAAAATAGTCTATTCATGAAAGGTTAGTTTTTTTCTAAGCTCAAATGATTGTAAGATATATTTTCATGGTCAGCTGAAGTGGGTTCGAATTCTATTGTTACCCAGGTTAAAGCAAAAATTGTGTAAGTTCTAATCATGGTGATGCATTTAAATACGGAAGACGTCAACAAATAGTTTCATTCCAGTAAGGAATGAAACGGGAGGAATCTAATAGCAGTAGATAAGGGAGTCAATGCGTCAAAAGTATTACTTTATTTGATTTCTGGAAGCATTGAGTTATCCACTTTCTCGGAACTTTTATATGATCTCTTGTTTTCTGGGTAAATTCATGTCTGCGGCATTCAAGGTTTATGGACTTACTAATTTAATTGAGCGGTTGATGATACCACTTCGATTAATAGTATCTTTTTACTACCATTCAGTGTAAATTTTCAAGCCGAAAACTCGCATCCATCTCCTAGATTTGTGCTCTTAATGCTTGCCAGGAAAAGAATGGTCATTTTGCTTCCTCTTTTTAAGTGGCTGTTACCATGATATTTGCTAAAAACAACAACAACTCGACCCACTTTGAAGTGATAGGGATATCAGCTGTCAAATACCTGTCATCGAAGGAGGATATTTAGACATGTCATTTTATTCAACCTCTAATTTAAATCTGTTCATTTCTCTTTTTTTGTCTTTTTTTGCTTTTTTGTCTATTTACACATTCGGACTTCCTCTAAATGGCCTGTTATTTATACACCCTCTTAACTAACTGTCAGTTATCTGTCAACTGCAGACATCCTTGTTTAGGTCTTAATGAAATCTATCCAATAATGCTCCTAAAAACACTATCTATTAATGTTTTTAACTCTTATAGTAACTCAACAATGTATTTTCGACAAATCTTGCTGCTCATTCTGCTGATAGTCAGTTTATCCCCCTATCCCAATAATGCTCGGTATCCCAGGGCAACGGATGATATGAAGGTCCAAAAGGCCCCAGACACTATTCCAGAGTTAAATGGACATATACCAGACTATATAAGTTTTGACGCAGCAGCACCGATAATCGATAATTCTGAAGAAGATGAGGAGGACGAAGAGGGTTTAGAGGATATGGAAACAGAAGGATCTTCAGGTGTGGATCATAATTTCTTGAGTCCAGAATTCAACCCTGAACAGTGAGTTTTATCAGTACCACCCCTCCACCCCCTTATGGTGTAGCTTTACTTGACCACCACCCACTTATTTCCATTTCAGTGTCGCCTTCGCACCAAAGCCAATGTCACCCACAAATGGTGGTAAGTGTATTGTTCAAGTTGATATTACTGCATTTCCCGAGAGCAACAATCACGGCGTAACTTTTCTTGGTTAACTCCAAAAGGTCATCCGAAAGCTGTGCAGTAAATGTTTGTTTACATATACCGAAATGGCATACACACTTAAATATAAAGAAGGGGCCCATTCACTGCTGTCGCACACACAACATGTCCCCATTCATTTAGTGGGGAAATTACATCACGAGTAAAAAAGTTCTCGTTCCTAGATAAATATTTACATCTATATGATTTTTACAACAGACCATGAGCCTATTGTACCATATTGGGGATTAGGAGGAGGACACAAATAGACTAGAGCACATTGTACAGGTTACAATGGTAGGAGAGGTGCCAAATGTTCTTATCGGGGTCGATTGAAGCGTTTGTGGGAAGAACATGCCAAGAGTTTATCTTACTTCCAGAATTTGGATGCCTGGACGTCATAGTTATGTAATTTACAAAAGACTGAATCCTAGTAGTTCTTATAAACAGCTTGTCTTTGTTATTAATTTATTAGGTAAGTATATAACCTGTTGAGGTTATAAGACAGGCGTTCTAATTGTCAATTCAATGGTATGAATATCAATTAGTCAATCCAATTTATATACTTATCGATTGGTTTTGATTTACGAGATACTTTCCTTAGATGAACTATCTGATTAAAGAATCATATAAGCTGACTAAATTATTCAACACTCAAGAGGAGAGAAGCATAAGGTTTGGGTTTATGGAAACAAGAGTAAAATGACTTACAGTATAAAGAAAAGCAACAAGTATTTGAAAGAGAAAACCTTAAGGAGGCCATGCAAATTGGCGAGTTCACAAATGAATGCAAAATTACTATAAGAAAAGCGGCCGCAGAATGTTCAGTCCAAACTGATCTCCAGTCTTGTTGCCATCTTCAGTTTTGACAGTCTTCGTCCTTGTATACACAAAGTTAATAATTTATTTTGAAGGGAGGTTGTTTTCAATTTACTATACAATTATGTGATACAATGTCTGATATTCATTTAGTTTACTAATCCTTATTTTCTAACAGTGATTCTTATTTCTGCTTCTTCTAACTAGAAAGGGCACAATTATGTTTGCTGTTCGAAGTTATCCTTAATAAAAAAGGTCTTACATAAAGCTAAGTTTCTTGTGTTCTTTGCGTCGTTTTTTACAGCCAAATACGCTGAGACATCTTTTGAACACAGGGACAAACCAAGTCTACAACTGAGTAGATGTCATCTAAGTGTTGATCAAGCCATGCTCTGAGCCCTAATTGCGCCATACCGAAGTTAGTAGTTGTTATCATCACATTCAGTCAGCAAAGGCAAATGGAAATTGAATTCCTGCAGTTATTTTTGTGTCCATACAGCTGAATGTGTATTTCCAAACATGGCGTTGCATGACTCAGGCAGTTGCTTTGGTTTAGCTGTGGCAGTGGTATTTGTTTTCGCGGTTGTGGTCACAAGTTGACATTATTTGAGAGGCAGGCGGGCACTCAGTCATCGCCCTCTCCCCTGCCTCTTTCAAATTTTAGCGAGAAAAATTTAGTAAATTAATTCAATTTTCTCGCTACTTGACTCTCACCTTCTCCTGTGACTCAATCCAACGAGATGGTGACTTGAATTATTAATGAGCAACCACATTCTACTAGCCAACTATATTCTCTCTGCGTTTCATTTCGCTTTGGGAAATACTTGCACGAAATTGTCTCCCCCTGCCTGTGGGCTCATAGGGCAATGCCGCTGCTGTTGTGGTGGTTTATGTCCGCTCTTTGATTATTCTCTCTATCTCGTTCCTATCGATACGTTCCCAGTTCTGTTTCTTTTTTATTGAGGAAGTAGTTTATACTGGCTCCGGTGGAAATCAGCCATTTCAAACAGCTAGGGTTAATTCTTAATAGCTATCACTGTAGATGAGTTGCGTTGCTTGTTAAAGTCCTTTGACCTCGTATAATCTTTACTTAAAAGCAAAGACAAGAAGAGTCGCATTAAAATAAGGGGAAATGAAAATATTGTGATGTCCAATTCAGATATGCACCTAACATTTACTGGCGTTCAAGTTTATAAATAAATGAGTTTGCAGGGATAGTACTTAGAAAGGACACTGATATTAAAGTTACAAATACTCCGGATATTTTGGGTCAAGCACAAAATAATTAATTTACCAAATAACAAGATCTCTTCCTTATAATCCTTGCTTATACTGTCTTTTAATTAACTCTAAGCAATTACTATGATCTGCAAACTGTTAGAAAGAAAACAAGAGGAAAATCTGTCGAAACATTTGATCTCCTTATTGTTCAACATTGGATCAGGTTAAATTCTCGATCGAGGCATGAAAAAATGCTCCATTTCAGGCGTTCCAGGACTATGAAGATCTTGAAGTAATCTTCATATGACATCCTTAGGTAGTTGTATTTCGGTCATTCAGTAGGAAAATTCACCGTTTTAATGGATTACTTTATACGGAGGATCACTCATCCATAGCTGCCATCTCTGAATGAACCACATGCTAAACTCTAGTCAAGTATCGATTCCCGATGAAGAAGTGAGTAATCTGTAAGCAGGCTATCCAGAACATATGAGAAAACTGATTCCACAAAAAAAGATTCGTGGCCAGATTGTTGGTGCAGACTCTAGTAATCGGATCTAAAACCGCATTCATCTGGACAGGTCTGGCCTAGATTTGAGGAGAAGGGGTGGCAGAGAGGAGGAAAATGAAACATTTCAACCTAGCATCCGGACTTATGCAGTTAAAATATCGGTCTATTTGCTTTCGATGATACTGTCTGATTTCAGAAGGAATCTGGCATTTCTATTTTTTGTTCTGAAAGTTTATTTATTGGAGCCCGGCAACAAAGCCAGACAGTGGATAGAAATATGTTCAAATGGAAGGAAAAAACACAGGGAAACCTTGTTTCGTTCTTACACAGGAGATTTTATCATAAATTCAAAAAAAAAGCATCTAGGAGCCAAAATTGCTTAATTTGTAATATATATTGCCTTTGGTGAAGTTGTCAATGTACACGTCTGTTAAGTCAGATATCACCAGATGAATCCCCGCCGGTGGAAATTCACTAATGTGGATGACCAACAACCCTGACTAGTTTTGGTCAGCGAAAGAGGTGATGAAATGTGAATTCCCCATAAGTGACTCCAGAATACCTTCCCTCTTATTTGAGAAGTTTAATCTATAGTGCAAACGTGCATTGGTGACCCCACTAGTCACCATGCTGGTCTGCCATGTCAGAGGTTATGGGTTCGTTTCCCATCGATGCATACTCAATGGCTCACCACATTGATTAAGACTAACTAATATAGATGTAACAGAATTCGAGTCTCTCACTGGAGAGACTATATGATGCCACTCTTTACCCAAGATGAGCGCTGGAATATGCTTTCCTAAATGCTTATCACTATTGCTATGAAGTTTGAGGGCTATTTCCGACTTCAAGCTGTTTCGATGAAGGTTCCATTTTAAAACAAAGTAGTTAAGAGTGATCTGAAGTCTGATAACCAAAATCTTTCGACTATTCATCTTCTTTTTCTACTTTGCTTTAGGCAACTGTTGGAGGGTAAAAATGAGAAATCGAAGAAGTATAAATTCCCAATGTGGCAGTAAAATTACATTAAACCCTGGGCTTACAAAAAATAGGGAATAAAAAGGATAGAATTTAGCTAAAAATCACCGACGTCAGTTAGATGTTCTCCATTTCTTTTGTTCTTCCTTTCTTTTAAGTAGATCAACTCGTATCTGCACTTTCAATTAGGCGTATATTTATCACATGTTTCAAGAGCCTTTTACAGTCTTAATTTATATAATCTCGAAAGGCACCCAGCAGTCTCTTATTCGAGTCAATATTTGCGTATTTGTTTACAGAGGAAACACTAATTGGCGTTCGTTAGTGTTCATGCATACATTGAATCTCCCTTTTACGAGAACTCACAGGGGTGCCAACCGGGTTTCTGGACGCTTTGCCTCTAACCGGGTTCCGTAAACATACGGACAGGTAGGCATATGTGGGTCTCAAATTACTCCCACGTGCCATCGTTTTGTTGCGAATTCACATGAAATCAGCATAATCTACACTGTTCTCTTTTCGAAACGATACATATCTCCTTGTCCCAGATTCTGGGAAGAAATGGAGGGGAGGAATTAAATGTAGATTGTGGACTAATGTATAATTAATGAGGCGAACTACCTTTGATTATATATATGGGGCTCTCAGGGACTATTTTTTCCTACGGTACCCTGCGAAGCGTGGAATCAGACTTTTTGCGGCTGGAGAGGAGTACTTAAAAGACTTCTATAGATTAACTCCAGAAAGGGCGTTAACTAGTACTCATTTAGGGTAAAGGAATAGTCTCAGGAAGTCTCTCTGGTGAGGAACTCGAATTTCGCCATCCTCCTTTGTTAGCCAAACTTAACTAGGCGGTTGCCCATTCCGCTAACTAGAAGTGAGCCGATGTGCATCAAATCCGTGATCTCTGACTGCACAGAAGAGGACGTTAACCGCTGTACAGTGGTCATTAGATTGGGATTGACATGATGTGATATGAGGCTGATCTTTGGAATTAGGCAATGGTGTTTGAAATAGAATAAGGAATTTTCTGGTTTTCTGGTATTTCGTTGACTCTAAATGAAATTAACTAGCCTCAAGGTTTAAGGAATAATCAAAGATGTCAGAACATCTGAAATTGGGTGTGTCAATATCCAAATGCAAAACTCAGTCCCGCCTTATGAAGGTTTTATGCATGAGTTCTTAATGCTGTTCGACAAGTCCCTCATTATTGATTGACAACTGCTAATGAAGTCACAGGAAATTTGGCTCAGTCAAAGGTAATGTTTGTTTGGTTAGACCTGCTAACGCATAGAATGATATGGGAATAATCAATAGAAATTAATCTTTCGCTAAGTCAAGCGGTAAGTTGCTTCCGAATTCTAAATTTTCCGACTCTATTTCCAAATCGTTAAACCAAAATAAAAAAGACTGCGAATATCTAGTAGCATGACATGGAAAATGTGTGCCTCTGTTCTCGTTTGAAGTTGATTTTACGATCCTGTCTCCCTAATTAATTATTAGGGGTGTGCATTTTACATGTGTCTACGACGCCATACCACGACCGGCGCACTTGTGTACTACTCATTTCTCACTCTCACCCCCTCTTTTATCTTTCCACTCCTAGGCTTCATAAAACTGCAAGAGGAGATGCGCAATTTGACCTACAACCCAGAAAACAAGACAGTGCGTTTCTTCTGCGACATCGTGGGTCAACCCATACCCAACATCACCTGGTATCGCAATGATATGCCAATCAAACGTGATGATCTCTCGGGACGGTTTCATATCAAATACGAACTTTGGGGCAGCATGTAAGTTTTCCTAAATAGTACAAACCGGTTGTGATTGCGTTTAACCACAATCTAATAATAGCTATAAAACAGTTAGTTGGTCTCCTAATTAGCATTTTGTCAATCTGATGTGCATATACCTTGACATCGCTGAGGTAAATAAATCATGTCTTTCGTATAGGGAATAGTTATTTATGGTTCTGAGGTGTTTCAAATGCAAACTAGATTGACTATTTTTCAATAATAGAGGGGGGGGGGGGTTTATTTGTAATGTTTTAATTAGCATGCAAATGGGCTATAAAGAAGAATTTCACAAACTACTTTGAATTATTCCTTAGTGTGTCATGCAGTGTTAGCTTTTGCTCTGAAAGTTTACACACGGTCAAGTATATAATTTGACCTTGTGTTTTTGCCGCCTTCACTCCAATCTCCATTTGATTTATTCCTCAACCCTTAAGCTGTTTATCGATTTTTCACCTGGGTTTTAGAGCTTCCCTCTAAATATAAACTTATCACTTACTGATTACAAGCCTACTATTTTGTTTCTGTTCCCTATTAATATATATTTCCCTCACATCTCCGTCTACTTCTTATCTTATGGTATTGAAATTCTCCAAGCTTAAAAAGAAAATAGCTTAGCAAGTTTCTTCCCGTTTTTAAGTTAGAACTTCTCTTATAATACGAAATTGAGAGCCGTTCGTTGATAAGACTCGTCAGCCGCAATAGTTAATACTGAGATAATTTGAGTTTCTCAATCAGAGAAGTGTGTCTTATCTCTGCCCAAAATGAATGCTAGAAGGCACCTTTCTTCGATTTATGTTATTAGGAAATGTAATCTCAGAGTCCGCCCCCTAATATGTATTGTTTCAACGGCCATTAAGTAATCGGGCGATTTTTCAGTGTAATGTGCCTTTAAATCATTGACCTCCCGGCTTTGTATCTGACGTGTTAAGAATTGATTTTCAACTGAACTCTCATCTACGTACACAGAGTTCAAACTAACAGAAGGATGAGGAGATTCTTTTGGAGCTTTTAGATTGAACATTCATGTGTATGTCGTTTGTATCACACTGAAAACTGACTAAGATGTGGAAAATGCGGTCTGTGTGTATTCTGTCCCCCATTGGTCAAGTAAATGAGTCATAAAGCCTGTTTTGAGTCGTGGGTGGCTGTACTGTCATAAAATGCAAACTTAGAATTTGACTTTTTCTAGGGGGCTACCATCTTAAATAGATGGACTTTTAGATGAATAATTTCAACAGCGATAAAACATTCTGAAAATAGTTATGTAAAGTTGGGTGAGTGATGAAGATGTAAAAATCAAATAACCCTTTAGATAGCCCAAAAAATACTATTCGAGCCCATTGATGGGAAGTATTGGCAACAAGTGACTTGGGCAGGGAGAAGGTATCTTAGAGCCGCTCTCCTAAGAAACTTGCATTCCACCACCTCTCTTATTTACCAGAATTAACCAGTATGGTCGGCCATCTACATCGCTGGATATCCATTTATGGACATAAATTTCGTGATCACTAGCTCGACAGGTGTGCATGTTGATCACTGTGCTTCATTTAACACTGGATGTGTTTCTGTTAAACTTTACATGAACTCTCATTAGTATTCTTTCAAAAGTCGTAAACATTCGGCGCAGGTTGACCAGAGGATTGTATAAATCAAAATTTTGTGGGAAGAGGGGGCTAAATTGTAACTTACTTTCGTACATACATGCGAATTAAAACAATCACAAAGGACATGTATCACATCAGAGATGGACTGCGTTTGAATAATAACGAAGTTCAGGGGTCTGAAAATGAGTCATAAAGAAGCCCGGGAGGTTTTATTTGTGAGTATGGAACTAATTAGAGTTATGGGTAATTGTGTTGTTACCTAGATATCATGGGCTCGAAATATTCATAATATATTTCATCGAGTTGGTAATATTTTTGGTATCATTCAGTGCCATTCGGCATTTTTGTTCCAATTAGGAGGGCTTATCAAGTTATATGAAATGAGTGAGTAGAAGGTATAATAAATGACATTAAATGTAATTAGGAAAATCGCTGACCGGAGAATCATCATCAATCCTTGGATGACCAAGTTTTTGCTCACTTTCCTTCGCGAAAGCTTTCTATCTATGCCTCAACCAAACTCATCTAGCTATTGGAAAAAGAGACTTCTTAAGATATAGTTTTTACAAAGTAGAATAAAATCTCATACCTCTAAAACGTCGGACTTTGAAATCAATGTCTATTTGCATAAATTAATGAAAGACAAGTCAAAATATTGAACATTGCAATAGATCGTACAATTTTATTTCGAAACGACATTTCAAAATGTTCATCTTCCATCGCTTTTTGTCCAAAAACTGAACTCGGCCCCTTATCCTTGATGCTGAATAGAGTTCAGAAGTTGATGGCTGTTTTATCAATCATTATTTCATTATTCAGCTTAAGGATGTTCGTACTTAAAAATTAATTTAACTCAGTTAAAAGTAAACTGATGCTCTACCGTGCCCCTCGTTATCCATTTTGTTTTAGTCCTATTTACCATGATAAGTTCTCCATCATTCGCTGTCATTCGGCTTTATCGACAGGCGCACTATTTAGTCTCATTATTTGCCATCGTGAATGTGTATCCATGGCCTGTCAGATTGTCTATTTATCTCTCTGGTCATGGGTAAAAGTTGGCCAGCTCACCTCAGATAACCCAATTTAATCTGCGGGGTCAAGGCTTCAGCTTTCCGGCACAGTGGCTGAGTGATAATTAAGCCCCAGAGCAGTCTATTCAGGTCTCCTATTCTCAAGCCAAAGTGGACTAATTGCAGACCACATATCCATGCGGCCAAAGAAGTAATAACATCAATTAGTTTGTTATTGTTATTATTAATCACTTAAATGTATGAGTCACAAGCTGTTAACTCACCATATCTCTATCTCGCTTCATTCTTCTATTCATCCTCGCTTTTAGCGGTTTGGTGGTTAGAGAGGATCTTTTTGTCTATGGGAAATTTTGTTCATTCATAACCAAGGCAGGGGAAAAGCTTTGGGAGTTTTATTTTTTGTCGTGTCGGATATTCGCCGAGACACTTCGTGTTTATGCATCGGTCTCACTACTTTTTTGGTTAGAAGATTTCAACCTATTCTGAAGAGTGTGATTTGACTCGATTATTTATCTATTAGAAGAATACGAGACCACCTTGTTTTTTATTGCTATATTATCCCTGTTTCATTTCCCATAGAACTTTCATGTCATGATAACACCTACGATTGACCTCATTTTTCACTTCCCATGACAGATGTCGGGAAAATTCACTATTTTCATCATACATATAGGAAGTTTAAGTGATGTTCAGTATTAAGTCATTTCAACAGCTAATTTGGCGTCAGCGCCTTCTAATTTAGCTTTTCAAGTTAAAAAGTGATAGCTGAACCCTTATAGTGGACCATTCGGGACGTCTTGAAATCTACTGGAAATTCTACACGTCTATGGGCAGAACACCTTAGATTTTTCCCTAGTAACCTCGGTTATCAGTAATGTATATCTAAGTAGTTGTACAACAGACTTCATCTACCATATGGTAGGTCTGAGTCTTTTTTTCTACACCTTTGGCATTTTTTTACTGCTTCCAGTAACTTATGCCCACCGAGAATTATCACTTCTGATGGAGAGAGCCATCTGCTCACGCGAACTGTCAATAAATCAGTATTCTTCTACTCGATACATGACTCAACCCACAGAGGTTCGCAAAACGACTGAGAGAATGAGTTATGCGCCCTTGTAGGTTTTCCATTTTACCCGACATAACTCACAACCCATTCTCTAGCAGAGCAAATACGCTTGTGAATCTGGTAAAGGAGGGAATTGTTCTGTCCTTTTAGTCATTTTTTGTGTACGTGTGAGATTGCATGCTTGGCTTGGTTCTCTCAGTTTAGATTAATCGTGATGAACCTGAAAGGACACGAGACGCAGGACATTCATGCACTCCGCTGCCGGCCACCTTTTGCTGTAGTGTGGTGTGGGAGGGGGTGATGAAAGAGTCGTCATCCCCATGGGGGGGCTGAACGTGTGACCAACCTGTTGGGAGTGAAGAGAATGGGCATCGTGTTACCCCTCCCTTCTCTTTTGATTGGCCATGATGGTTAAACACGGTTTTCGTATGGTCAATGCGTTTGCTGAGGAGCGAATCGCTACTTTGTTAAGTTAGGAGGCACGTTACAATGAACTTTTCTGAATAATAATATATGGCATATTGAAGGTTTTATCTTTTTTCCAAACCCATTTTTCCCATGAGATAATCACGTTCTGTCACTCCTCTATCGACCAACTTTATCTAAGACGGATAATCATTTCTTTAAGTGGATACTCATTGAAGAGTTTTAAACTCAGGACTTTAAACTTAGTAGATGTAAATTTTATTATTGATTATGTTTTGTAGCGTTTGAGTAGAGAAATGTCTTGAAAAGCCATCACATTCATTCCCTTCTCCATTAATTCAATGCATTTACTGATGAGGGGATCGCCATTTGATTATTTGGAACGTCAATGTACAATGAGCTTTTCTAAGCATCAATGATAATTCACGTTAAGTTGGATGGGTAACTTTTAAGTTTCCCCAGTTCATTAAGGAAAGTGTTAACAGCACTTAAAGTGAGCAGAGGCAAGGCTCCAGAGGCTTCTTACTTTGAAGCTGCTCAAAATAAGAAGCTCACATTCTGCCACCCCTCTTGCTGATAAGAGTTAATAAGTGCGGTGGGCCACCTACATCACTGAATGTACACCTGTAAGCATAATTTATTGCCAAGGTGAGTAGAAAGGGCCCATGTTTCAGCCTGGGTCTTAATCTGAATTGGCTGCGCACACCTGACACTTCACAATTGCTGAATGGTTCATGGAATGGTTTTCTGAATGGGAAAACATTCCAGGGAGAGAAGTATTGAATTTCCTACTATCTAACCTAGAATCGCAAAAGAATTTCAGAAGCTGAAATTTTACACTTTAATAATATTCGCCTTTAAGGTGCCACGGGAGATGATTCATCCTTCTAATTTTTCAATTTTTTAAAAAAATTTATGCTGTTAAAAAGATTGGCCTTAAGAAAACTATTTCCAAACACTAAAATGAGTACAGTATCTGTAAAGTTGTCAGTTTTGTTGGAAATTTGTGCCAAAACTGTTGCACAAATTACGTGCTATTTTAATATTTGCAAATTTGTGAATTTTGTAGAACGCTCGCGCCAAGAACAAGTATCTCGAGCT
>CAADRB010000025.1:1359210-1369992 GCA_900708905.1 Hymenolepis diminuta | reverse complement strand
TGGAGTTAGTACGAGAAAATTTCACCTTGCCATTATACTTCTATTCCTCTCTTCACTACTTTTCGTTTCTTCTGGATTTAATAATTATTCAATAACAACTTTGGTCGTATTACCTCGCATTTGAGTCAAGAAATGAATTAGAAGAGGCCGAAACTTATTTATAGTCCAAATATATCTTTACTTGGGACAGAATATGGTTCATGCTCTCTTCTTTAAACAGGTCTAAGAATATTTTATAGATAAGGACCTGCAGTCTTTATCGCTATATGTGGAGCACATTGTGAGATGTTAGGTTGACGAATGCTTTACTTGTATTGGGTAAAAACTGTCATCTGGAAATGTGGCCATAGTAATAATAATATTAAGACAGATAGGTATTGCTCTCTGCTGGTTAGGGATTAACTTATTTTTTCTCCCCTTATCTTTTAGTTTACGGATAAAGAAACCAACTCCGGAGGACTTTGGTCGATACACTTGCACTGCTGAGAATCCATCTGGCAAACTTTCAACCTCAGCCTGGTTGCTTCCAAAACAGATAATACAGCAAAGACAAGGTGAGTAGTAGTCCTTTCTCTTTAACCCTCTAATTTTCATATCACATCTCATCTTCTTGCAGAAAGAAAGCTCTCCACTGAAATTTGTAATTTAGCCCCTCTCTCGTTTGCCCAGCTATTTAGTCATTTCTTCATGGGTCTCCTATCTCACAAGTATCAAAAAATGCTTATTTATAAAGAATCGAAAATTTTCCGTTGAATAGAACGTTACTCTGTTTAATCAAGCCATTTAGTAGAGTCCGCCACTTGTATAATGAAAAAGTAAATGGAGTAGTGGGCTGTAAACAGGAGTACTATCCCTTTCGAGTGAGTAAATGAGGATAAATCAGCTAATAAAATTCAGGGTTTCAGCAGCTTTCCAAGTAATTATTTTTAACCAAACCATTTTCCTCGGTTGAATACGAACAATATAAATTGCTTTTTATCCTTCATTTATCATCACCTCTCTATAGGCAAATGTTAGTGAATCAAGGGCATATGAAAAAGTGTCCACCAAAACTTGTTATTTACTCCCTTATTTTTTACAGCTAATGGTTCACTGCCATGTGAGTCTCGATTAAATATTGAAAAATTTTCACTTTTCCATTGCAATCCCTAGAGAGGGTGAGTTCGAGATACACGTGGTTAAGCATGCAGCTGTGAAGACATGTCCAACAGTTTGTGAGTGGTTAATTTTCACTATTACCCTCATTCCTCTAAATTTGAAAATCTTTGTTACATAGGCTGAATCGAAGACTGTTCAGTTAATGGTAAATTCACTCTTAGAATAGGATCTTATTCTGTTTAAATGGATTCAAATGTCTATTCAATTTATCCAGAATATACTTTGTTTGACCGAATTTTCAATCCATAGACCAGCGTCTCATTCGAATCTTTACAATATTTGTTCTAACCAGAAGCGAATTTCTTCATGACTTCTTGGGGTCATGATGCTTGATTATTCAGTCCGAACATGATTCTAACTCATTTCACATAGTTATACAGCTCCCTTCTAGTCATAGTGTAGTTTAGTGTAGTGTAGTTTATGACCCTCTAACTTCTTCCCCTTTCCCCTCCTGTTCCTACTCAGAAAAAAATCAAGAGAGCTCATATGGGAAGCTGTCCACCGAAATTTGTTATTTACTCCCTCTTCTTTCTACCTTATTTTGCCTTCAGCTAATGAGTCATTGATGCGTGAGTCTTCTTCCTTCTCACCATCTCTTTCATCCCTTTGAGCAAATTTGAAAGTGCGGAAGTGTGTGCGAATAGGTGGATAATTTAAAATTTATCATTTTGTTTTTTTTTCTCTGCTTTTAGGCCTTCTCTCACCTTCACAATCGCCGTGGGCGGTCAAAAATACGCATAGGTGAGTGCTCACTTGCAGGATAGCCTTTTTTGAGTAAAAAGAGTTGGTCAAAATATATTTGTTCACAAAAAAATCAAATTCACATATTTTGGGGTTGAAGTCATGTTAACTGGCGGTGCTGTTTAATCCTCTTTAGGTCATCTTAAAATCTTAGTTGTGAGGTGAAAATGACGCGTGCATTTGTTCCCTTACCCTATTTCTGTTCGTAAAATCAATCCCTTGGAAGATTACTTCGAGTTACGAGTTTTGAGATGTCTAAATGTGCTCAAAGAATATTGAAGAACAGAAAGCTGATTATGGGGTTCGGAAGAGAACTTTAGATGCTTACATTCACGGTTCGTAAACAACGGTCCCGAAGTATATCTTTACAATACCTCAAAGGCACTAGGTAGTACCTAGGCTAAGTACATCTTTTTGTATTCTAGTTGGAAATGTCAAGTTACCTGTGATTTTCTCTAAATAAATGCAAGTGAAGAAACTCGGTAGAGGAGAGTTTAAGTTACTGCAGGCCAATTATGAATTAGCCGACCTTCAAATGAATTTGAAGATTTTGTAGTAGAAATCTTTGATTCAGCCAGTTTTATCAATCATCATGCAAAATGTCACTGAATTGTCCACTTATAAGGCTGACCAATTTTAATAGAATTGCTCAAATTTCACCAGGAATCAGACAACAATCAGATCAGCCATTTATAAATTTGAAGTGCACACTTGCTCCCTTTATGCAAATTTGAGTCCAAATTGCATGAAATCGAATGTGCAGCTAGGTGCTAGAATCTTTTATTATTACAAAATATCCTGCTGACCATTGAACAATGTAGCATTCAGTTAATCAAACTTTAGCCTTTTAAATTCACGAAATTCAACAGTTTGAATAACTAAAAAGCTAACATCCTCCTAGAATCATTTGAAGTACCTTGGAATATATTTTTGAAAAGAAAGTGCAGAGCAGCGCAACAGAACTCTGAATCAGCGTTCTTTCTCGAATGCATATGCTTTGTTTCTCTCTCCTCTTCTCCTGCCCACATTCCTAATTAGATGGTTCTAAAACACATCCCCAACTTCTAATACTCCTTACACTTGATGTTATCACCATGAAAGCAGACGAGAGTTTATTTGAAAAATGAAGTTTTTTGTCATGGCGCATAGAGTATAGCAACCGACAAGATCAGAGTTTCATCTTTTTTCTTCCCTTTTTCAGCGGCCCGGAGTCAGAAAATGGATTCTGCCAAATCTTCCAAAGCAATGTCTGTGTTCGCTACTTGAATGGCCATCGTGTTTTCGTTTCTACGCCACTTCATCAAACCCTGGTGGAACAACAAATTTCCAAATGTAAGGATCATCAGATCGAGTGCCGAAGTCTCTTGATATTTTTATCAAGGGTTAAATTGGATGAAATGTCACTATGGTTCCCCATGGGTGGTTACTCTTTGATTAATTCCCGTAAGATGAATGAATTAGAGAGCATTTTTAGTGAAATGAGTCATTGTCACCTTTAAGAAAACGACGAGAGGAATCCGTTTTACAAAAATGTTAAGGCTGATTCCTGTTTCCCTTTTCTACCCCTCCCCCTCTCCTCCAATTACTCACTGGCTGGCTTAGAAGAGGTTCTTTGAAATACGTGTAGACGAGGTTAAATGTGACATGACTACCAGGACAGAACTGGGATAAGACTTCGTCACCTCTTTTTTGCCTGCAGGTCTCACTTTTTGGCTTTAGTGATTAATGCGAATCATCGACGTGAAAATAAAAGCGCAAGTTTCACTTAAATGCCCTTAATTGGTTGAGTGAAAAAGGCGCTTAACTTATCGACTAATAAGCACACAATATTGATCGATCACTATGATTATTGGATGTTTAATTAGTGTTCAACGTTTAGCATTAATTATTAGCCAACTGTTAGGCGCGAATGAATCGATAGAGGGATGAGTAATAAACATAACTGAGTGTTTCCATTGGGTGGTCTAATCTCTTCTGTACGCGCACCAATTAGGGGCGAAAACAGCTGTGCTAGGAGAAAATAGAGCTGGAGATGGAAGCAAAAGAAGTTTGGGGGATTAATGAGTCATGATAATTTCTATCTCCCTGGCTGCTGTTTGCCTTTCCTGTCTCTAAGTGTTGATGTCACGGGTCTAGGTTAGGGGTGAAATCGAAGAGAGAAGGGAGGTTGGGAAAAAGTTAGCTTCTTCTTGCCTCTCATGCATGACTGGATTCCTTCAACAACAGTGGCTGCTTAAGTCGGCATTTCTTCTATTTGTCTCCTTTTTCCATCAGCTTAATTAGGAGTAAATGCTTAATTCAGTTTGCCTGGGATGAGAATTAGCTGGGTACATGTTTGAGATTAAATTGCAACCTTCAAGCAATCAAAACGAACATCTTCGGATCAGCAACCAAGTCTGAGAGTTGCAGTGCCTCACTTTCTTTTGGCCGACCAAGATTTAAAACTCGCGCAAAGTTTATTCGAATAGAAAGTTGTTTTTTGGAAAAAATTTGCGCACATTATTATTTTTGTTAGAAAAAATCGAGATTTTCTTGAATTTGAATGGAAGAGAATTGTATAATATTAGAAGAAGTTTAAATGCTAAGTAAATTCTATTGTTTTGATTGATACTTTTATGATACTAGATTTACAAAAGCTATCTGAATTTCGGCAATTTTCCATTTATTATATATATATATATATACAAGTAAAAGAACATATAGTGCAATGGTAATTTATAATATCCTTTTCTTACAAAATAGAGGGTTCCGATCCAATGGTTAGTTATCTTGAAATTTCCGAAAGTTTAAATATAACCTTTGGAGAAACGTTTTGCTACTTGATTCTTATTTACTTAAATAAAATAATATGATTCAGGAGGAATCAAAACACATTTTCGCGATTAGTCATCTCCTTTTCTGGTTGTTTCAACTCTCATAAAAGCGCAACGGTTAAGGTGCTCGTCTGTGAAGTCAGAGGTCACGGGTCTGATGCTCGTCGTTGAAACATTCAGTGAGCGGAATCGACAACCGCTAATGAGAGGAGCGGCAGAATTCGAGCTTCTCACTAGGGAGGCTCCATGACGCTACTTCTCTACCTACACATTTGGATGACTGACTGAAATGAACGCAGATCTATCTACAAGAGATTTCTGTGTATGACTATATTCAATCGATGGTATTTTCATCAATAAGATTCGAGAAAAACACCCCAATCATCACAAACAAAATTCTTCTTTCCAAATTTAACATATGAAGCTTGTCTAATTGCTATGGTGTAATATAACTCTATAAATAAACTGAAAGTTATTATTTTTTTGATAAGATTAGCATTGTAGTCTGATTTTTCTCTTTTTCTTTGTTTTAGTGATCTCTTCAGCCACAATGCGAAAATGGCACTCGGATGTCAAGGACTGTATGGGCCGCATAATGGAAGCGACATGCTACTACCACTTCCCCATCTGCCCCCCGCCTAGTGAAGAGAGCGCCTCTAAATCCACTGAGGCCTCACCCCGACGTCGCCTTTGTCGAGAGGATTGTCATGTGATCACCGACGGTGAATGCAGCAACATCTACAGACTCCTTCTACCCGATACCCAATCACAAGGTAACCTTGACTTGCGGTCAGGCATTCACCGCCAACCAATTTTGAACGCGCGTATTTTGAAGCAGTAAATCTTAAATCATTGGAGGGAATGAGAGTGTAGCACTGCTTCAACATTTTATTAATGTTTTGCCCAGTCGCAAAACGGTGATTGTAGTGAGATTTTTGGGATAGATAATGATGTGGGTTTGGTTAAAACTGAGATCACTTTGAGTGGGCATGTTTAAATTTAAGATGAAGGGAATTGAAGGGAAGTTGCACACTCGTTCAGAACATTTTTAATAGTGGGATCATCTCATACGAGGACTGGAATATTTATAGGAAATTTAACTCACGTTTGAGAGTTTAAACTGCTTCGGAGTTCGCCGTCCATCACCGCATATTCGATTATCATAATTATTATATAATAGAGAAATAGTTGATGGAGGATTTCTCAAGGTTGCATCTTTTGTTTGAATAGTTATCCATCTTTAATCTTCTCTACTTTCCCACCGAAATTTCGATTTTACATTATCTGTTAATAATTTGCTACAGATTGTTTTCTTTCGTGTGTTTGTGACAGTTATAGCTACTAAAAGTGACAAAAGTCAGGCTAGAAGGCAAGAACAAAGTGGTAATTCTTGTTTTGAAAATGCCCCTATAATCTGTACATACTTTTAGTTTGAAATTTCAATTGTAGACGAAGCAAGGAAATACGAATTTTTCCCCAATCAATCCTAAAGAAGGATGTCCTTTTAATGGGAAACGAAAAGTCTCATATATATCGAAAAAATTTACGGGAATTGTAATTTCAAAAAAGTCATTAATCAGATTATTGTGCCAGTCCCGGTCGTGCAAGATTTATTCTATGCACTCTGTGAAATTTTTTAAATAATCAATGTCTTCACTGTTTGATGATAATTCCTTTACTGAATTCGTCTTTTGAAGTGTACGGACACGAATTAGACAAGACGCCACATTTCATTTTCGAATATCCCTGAGATTAGGTCAAAAAGCTTGAGACTTCCTCTTTTGAAGCTTATCCGTTGCATTTCTCAAAGGAATTTGTTTAACAAGATATTCTAGAGTTTAGTTTAGGATATCTTAAATTTAGCGGTTATCAAATATTCATTTCACAATAAATTATTCATTAATCGTTTCCTTTCCCCTGCAGTTTCAACACCCAAACTTCTCATGAACTGCAGCAGTCTACCACCATTCGATCCCAGTCATCCGGACGCATGTCTTCGAACTGGTTCAAGGCCTCCTGTTCCAGATCTAACTGATCTCATCAGCGATCCAGATCCTGAAGTCGTGCCCCGTCAGAAAGATATATCCGGTCATCAACATCGAACAGGTCAGCCGACTACTCAGTCGCCCGATCTTCTTCCTCTCTTTATCTCCTTCGGAGTACTCATTCTTCTCACGCTGATAATCATCTTGATTTGCTTTGTCTGCCGCCGTTCGCATACTGGATATTCGAATGATGTTTTCGGGGGTGGTTCACGTGCTATGCGCACATTTTGCGGCAAAGCGGCCACTGTTGGAAAGAAGCAACCAGGTCGAAATATGCACGCTCCAAACTCCGTGGAAATGAAGCAGCCGATTGCTGAGGTAAACAACGGTTGTCCAGAGACTACCCCATTTGTATCTAATAGCTACCCCACAGCTACGTCACCGAATCTCGAGAGAAGATTGAGTCCCACTCAACAACAGTATCATCAATATCAGACCCCTAAGAGTGTCCTCATGATTCCACCACCGACATCACCTGCACCTCCGCCCCCACAATCCAGCTACTTGCCCTTCGATATGGCTAATCATCGTGCTTTTACTCAAGTCTACTCATCTCAAATTGATCGAGAAATGGATGGAGGTGAAAAACATTTCTTTATGGCCAATAGCGGTTTGTTCACTCCACCTGCTGAACAAATGGAACAGCAACAACATCGAATCCCTTCCACCACCTCTTCTGATCCCATGGATCGAACTCTCCAGGCTATAAATTATCCTCTCTGTCAAATCAAGTAAGTTCCATGGCGTAACTTAATGTATTCTACTTATAGATGTTAGTAGTTAATCCATATCATTTACTTTTACAGATTTGGAGATAGGATTGGACAAGGTGTGTTTGGACCCGTGTACGCCGGAGAACTACAAGCTTGCAGCGACTATGAGAATAGTAAACCAACACCACTTGTGATAAAGACACTATCCCCTGGAGCACCGGCATCAATGCAAACAGATTTTCGACGTGAAGCGAATATAATGGCAGAGTTGAATCATCCAAATCTGTTGAGTATATTTGGAGTCAGTTTACAGCAACCTCCATGGTGCATGCTCTTTGAAACGCCGCTGTATGGCGACCTTCATGAAGTTCTTCTGGCTGCAAGGCGTTCGTCGGATGATGGAAGTTGGTCTTCCACCAATGGTGCCTCACAAACTTGGCCGAGAAATCAGCCATTGACTGAAAGTGATCGTTTCCATATCGCTTTCCAAGTCGCCTCCGGAATGGAGTATCTTTCAAGGAACCATTTTATTCATCGTGATCTTGCTGCTAGAAATGTCACAGTGGGAGAGAATCTTCTTTGCAAAATCACTGATCTTGGATTGGCCCGTGATTCCTACGCTATGGATTACTACCGTGTTCCAGCTGCTAATAATCTCCTGCTTCCAGTTAGATGGATGCCGATCGACGCTATCCTCTACAGCCGTTTCAGTGTTGAGTCTGACGTATGGGCGTTCGGTGTGTTGTTGTGGGAGATTTGGACTGATGGAATGCGGCCATATCACCTCTACTCAGACGCAGAGGTTATTGATTTGGTGCAGTCTAGATACCTCCTTCCTTGTCCACATAACTGCCCACCTCAAGTCTATACACTCATGGTAGACTGTTGGGATGAAGTTGGAATGAAACGTCCCTCCTTTCAGGATATTCTCTCTAGGCTATCCATGTGGCATCAGGAAGTCTTGGCCTCAAATGGGGTAGATAATACCTTCCCTACTTCTCGTACTATGGATCTAACCAGCACTAACAATACCTGCAGCCATTCTGGTGATTCAGGAAAAACCAATTCAACTGACGTTTCCACGGAAAGACCGGCATCTCAAAGGATATCCTCTGTTCCCATGCCGATCATGGCGAGTTTAGAAGGTGCGCTAGACATGACTTCAAGTGATACCAACCATCGTCAGTCAGCAAACTACTCTCTCGGCCCCCGTCCAGCTACAACAGGAGCTAACAGCTCAAACTCGAAGCCCTTTATCTTCTCCCCTGCCTCAACTTCTGTTACTATGAATGGCGGAAGTAGTCCTCTGTACTCATCTGATGCAACTCGTGCTGTGTAGATGGGAGGATGAAGTCATAAATTGTATAGTTGTTTCTCGTCGTTCACCTGTTACTCTCTCTCTCCCTCTGTGTACATATATATGCAAATTGATCCCTTCCTCTGACCCGGATTTTAGAAATAATTTCCCCTTCCAGTGGCCCGGAGTATTGAAGTGATGGGTTGTATCAGATTCCTTCTTCTCTCCTTCACTGTGCGAATATATAATATACAACTGGTATAACTACTTCTGATCCCTACCTCATCTCATACTTGTCATCTCAAACTCTCGCTCCTTCCCCTCTGACTGTCATCCCCCTCAAATGTGAATGGAAATTTGGGGGAATATCACTGTATACCGCTGTATATTTGGTATGCATGCTACGCTTTCTATATGAATTATTTGACACATTAAATAGACTGTTGTCCTTTTTTAATCCTTTGTCTTTGTGGTTGAATGGCCATGGCAACTTGGTATAGAAATAGATAATAAATAGCGTCTTAAGTTTAATTCAAAGCTCATAGATATTAATTAAATAAAAAATAGTCATTACGCTTTAGTAATTATTTTAGTTCAGAAATTTTAACGAGATTAGTGCGATTTTAGGAAAAAGATTTTAACAGCGGTCAAGAGATCCATACTCTCCTATGCGTATCCGGTGATGTAGGTGACCAACTGCACCGATTAATTCTACTTAACAAAGAGGAGTGAAAGAATGTGAGTATCTTATCAAAGCAGCTCCAGGAAATCTCTCAACGCAAATTATTTGTTAACAATTGACTTAATGGGTTTGGGAAGTTTATTTTAATTTCACGCGTAAAGTGAGGAGTTGGATCCTGAAAAAGGGAATTTTTATAGTTTGATATCATATCTCAGTAGTGGTTCCTCCTGAAGAAAATGGGAACGAGGCTCTTGAAATAGCTGAATAGTTAAATCTGAAGGGTCTGCTAAAGTTTGATAGTGGTGCACGCTTATTATTATTTACGATTAAATAAGAACGATATTTGAATAATTAAATTCAAATGATTGGCCTCAATTGAAGCTTGAGCACTTCAGCAAAGATTATGTTTATTTGAATTGGAAGTTAAGGCCGGAGGTCGAAATAATGAGACATCTTGTTCACCTCTCGACACCACCCAGGATAGACAGCTTATCTCTTACAAATAATAAAATAGACAGGAGATGGGGATTACTATCTGTCGTGTTTAATGAAACCCTCTAAAATACTGACCCAAACTTGAGTAGAAAGAAAAGCTGAAAGAAGTGCCTCGCGGTTATTCATTTCATTTGAACCTGCGCAGAGAAATCAACAAACGAATTCAGGCAAAATAAGCTCAGCGAGGAATGAGCTTGTTGCGTAAAGCTTGGCGGAAATTTGGTCAAATTTTTCGCTATTTACTTTGAGTAAACACAGCTTACGGAGCTCACTGACTTAACATTTTACCCATCTCATCGCTGCTGTGTTAAAATTGTAAGCTGCTGAATATCGTGTAAGATCATTTTGCCTCTCAGCCACTGAAGGAAAAAAAGAATTGACCGATCATTTTGATTAAAAAACGGTCAATAAGCGCTGAACATCATAGACAAGCATTTGCTCCAATCAGGGGGACGAATCGTGTAATTTTAATTTTGTAACTTGAACTATCCATTTAGTAAATATTGTGCATCCCGATTCCAAAAATCAAATGAAGTAAAACACTTTAATATCTTGACGCTGCTCTGTAATTTTTTGATCCCTTCCCCTTTATCATTTGTTGGACTTCCTGGTATTCAATTTCAGTTGCCTTCCATAAATAAAATCGGAAATTTTTTACTACTGTGTAAAATAATAATAAATATTTCATATAAAAAAGTTATGATATGACTTCCGCAACTGAAATGAATGAGAGTGATAAGGATAAATTGAGGGAATTAAGGCTCAACCATCTTAACCCGTTGAGGACACATGGGGTCCAACGGACCCCAGTCAAATTTCAATGCTATTTTAAGTCTAC
>CAADRB010000025.1:1297062-1356093 GCA_900708905.1 Hymenolepis diminuta | reverse complement strand
CTATTTCTCATCGATCGGAAAAGGTAAACATACCTCAGACGATAGTAGCAGACACCGTTTGATTAACCCCTCTATTAATCAGTCCTGTCTGCACTGACCCTTCCTTTTCCTACAATCATCTCGACCAATTAAACACGCATGCAACCATATCCTTATGCGTGTCCTCACCCAAAGTCTCCATTACAAATAGCCTCCATCAGACACACGACACGGAACACACCAAGGGACCCTACCTCGTCCAACGCCTCTTTCCATAGCTCCGTCCTTCTCCAATCTCCTATTTCTCTATTGAGACTCTGTACTGGACTGTATTCAATATAACCTGGTCAACGCAATCCTTGTGTTGTTTTCTTTTCATTTACTGTTAGCCAACTACCGCTACAAACTGGTGAACTACTCCTACCACAAATTGGTGACTCTGCCACTACAAACCGGTGACCCTCAACAATCTGGTGGCCCGCTACAATATCTACTATTTACCTAATTTTGACTTTCCTGATTTTCTAGATCAAAATCGGTAGTATAAATAGGATCGGAAAATGCCTCTCGTTATGATTTATTAACCTTTATTATTTCGCAACATTTCGCGTCTTCTTCGGAGGAAACTGGGACCGAAAGTAACCAGATCGGATAAGAGAGGACGGATTTAATTAATGTCCTTCCGGATGTTTGCAATTTTTGTTTATTCTTTTCCCTCAAAAATTAATTATTAGAATAAAAATGAAAAACGAAAATTCGAAATATAATTTTTAAAAATTAATTTTTATAATGCTTGGCTATTAAAAATTCATTATTCAGAAATCGCAATTTAAATTGAGATAAATTTGAGGCAATTATTTTTATTCTACTGAAATTTAAATGGCCTATTTTATAACAATTGCAATTTTACTGCATAATTAGGCCTAAAATGACGAAATTTAATTTATACTTCTGTCTGCCGAATGTTTAAATAATTGAATTCAAACAGATCGAATTTAATCGATTTGGACTAATTGGTCATATGGTTAGTAGAATATAATGCGCAAATTTTAAAAATACAGGAAAATAGAATAGATTAACAGCCACACGTAATGTCAAACGAGCAACCTGAGTAAGTACAGCCGTTCAAATGATTGAAATTAAAAATTTTTCTTTGTATTTCATGAATAAGAATTCAAATTAAATCGTCGCATATCCAGAATTGTTATCATAATTAGTTCTAACTTAAATGCATGATTTTAGTGTTGATATTTTTATACAGTAAAATTATTCACTATGGAATTTGACAATGAGAACGTAATAATAAGTAACTCTAATTTCCGATATACCATAGATGCCAATTTGAATGTTTCATAATTCGTCATTTTTGAAGTAAGAACATTAAAAAAGAAAAATTAATTTAACTGAAGTTCCGACGAGTAAAGCCTTTTTTCTTATTATTTCAATATTATTTAACCCTTTGTATTATTGGAGAATACACGCAACTTTGCGGAAAACTTTAACACTCACACAAGTCGGCTCACGAAAGGCCAACCCGAGAAGATAATCGTTTAAAGAAAATCTCAAGGTCAAGAGTAGAAAGATGTAGTACAGGAAGATTCGCTATTCCTAATCAAGAGAAAATGAAAAAACCGAGCTTCTTTGGAAAAGGATTGAAAGTAATCGGAGGCAGTATTATTTACTGTAAATTTAAAAAGTCCAATTTTGTTCAATTCTATGGAAATTGGAGCTAAGCTATGCGTTAAAGCACATTAGTTAGCATCATCAAACTGCTGTCGGTTATTAGAGGAGATACTGGATGACAAACTACTCAGGTTAATTAACTGGTCAACAAGTCCACTTATTTATAAAGATAGCATACGTTATACTATACGGACAAGCGAATGCATACCTGTAATTGGGAAAAATAGGGAGATTCGGTCCAAGGGATTCGGGACTCTGCCCCTCCTGAGCTCCAAAGAACAATTACGGATGTTTTGTCAATGACCTTTTGGGGAAACTGGCGTTGAATCTGATGTCAGAATGGGGATTGCACTCTGATGTGGCATACCATCCACTCTTGTCTATCGTACGACTTACATCAATCAGTAATTGGCACTGAAAATTCATATTGTGGCTGAGGAACATCGATCCCGACGATATTGCAAGAACATCACTTTTTACCGCGACCCTTCGGATATAGTTGGCACTGTTTTCACTCTAATTCCATTGAGAAAAGGATTTACTCTTTTAGAGACGCGAATTGCAATTGTTAGCAGCTTTTGTCATAATTGACATTATTGATGTCTTGATCGATTTGCCATGACTTCATGTAATCTTTCCCAATTCTTCTTAGATTTTGATAACTCAAAAGACATTTTATGGTTAGAGAACTAAGGAGATCTTTTATGGCAATCCGCAAGTGAAGTATTTTTCGCTGAAACTTGGCCACGAGATTTCTTGAGAAATCCGATGACCTAGCACTTCATATGTCATTTACTTTGAGAGAGCTTAATGTACTCCTACACTGTGGAAAGGCAGTGATAGAGGATTGGCTCAACGCCAATCTTAGTAGGCCATGCTTTTATTTTGACTGATAATTACGAACACTTTAAATGAGGTCGGAGTCTTACAAATCGCCGTTTGGCTTTGTAGATTTCGCGGATTACATATTTACCACTGTCTCATCTAAATTTATGTGATACCCTAGGTATATATAGTAATTTGGATTTTAAAAACTGTTATTTATCAAACCTTTTCAGCAAAAAAGACCCTAAAGATATGGTCTCGGAAACGAAAGCCCTGCTCATGTCTTTTCAATCTGGGGAAAATCAGACAACTTCAGTCTATGACCTCATGACTGGTATCATCAAATACATTACTGAACATCAGCCATCACAAGCATTCGATCAGTTTGAGGAAATTTCACGATTCGTTAAACTTGAAATGGGAATGGGAAACATACTGGGTGCCGTTCCAACAAAGGAGCCTAAACCTTCAGAAGTCGAATTTGCGGAGAAGGAAAGGGCCTTATATTCGGTAATCTTACTTTGATCTACTGATAACAATAATAGTAACAATGGTTAAGAGACATCCTCCTGTTATTTAGCACCCCGACCACGTGTGGAATAAAGCACCATTAGTCGAGACGAATTTGCCTGAGTCATACTCGGGGAACTTTGAAGAAGACAGTGAGGAAACACTGGTACTTGGAAATGTCAATCAAGAATTCTCTCTTATTGAACAATCTGGAATCGGTAAGATCAATGCTTTTTAAGATCACCATTTTATAATATAATCAAATTTTTTTGCATTTAGTCCGAATATGAAAATCGATTATTAAATGAGGTGCAGAATGGAAATCTAACACATTACAATGTCCTAATATAAATTATGGTCGATAATATAATCAACGCTGATTCACTTTAATTTGCAGAGACAAAGCTGAGGTGTTTTTCCTTCTAGAAAAGTCACTATTGTGGCTCTCAAGTCCATTTATGAAAGCATTTTCAACACTCATCTTGAGTAGAGGGGTAGTATCGTGGGTCCTTTGTGATGATAAGTTGGATTTCTGCTATCAACTTTAACTATAGTTGGTTAAATCTTTTACTGGATACGCGCCGATGGACATCGAATCCACTATCTCTGATTTCACATACAACCATCTTAACCTCCGTATCATTGGAGTAGAAGGAGGAATTGGCAGGAAAGAGGTGTCCGTATTGAGGAAGGACAATTCGAATTTTGAGGAACAGACAAATTAGGTACAATAAGAGGGCTGACCGATTTCGCGCTCTTTGTTCATTGATGAGCAACTAACAGTCATAGTAGGAGTATTAGTCAATAGATGACCGATACATTATGAGAATGAACAGGCCTATGAGTTAGAGTGCGCTAATAGTATACACTCTTCTACTTTTTCTACTCTACCGAAAGCGTTAATTGCATTTGTTTTTTTTATCTAGGCTTAGGGCGAGAAGAATTGACTCGAATATGGTTAGCCTTACGCCACCTTAGAAAAGTGCTCGGGGATAGTGTAACAAAACTACGTTTTTGGGGAAAAGTCTTCGGTATAAAAGCCAACTACTACATTATTGAGTCAGAGTTTCTACCAGGCACAGAGCCGAACAAAAATATCCCTGGACCCTGGGATAATTGGCGCTATCCCAAGCCAGATCCGAAAATGCCAGATCCTGAATCTTTTATAAGTAAGATCAAGAACTGATCTGGATTAAATGATTTTGATTAAACCGGTTTTGATTAAATCTTTGTCGGTAATACAGATGCAGTAAGGTATGGTAGAGTGCGAGACGTCCCTAATTCATTGTTGAGAGACTTCCCAAGAATCCCATACGAGCCTCCAACAAGGTATCCTCGTGAATCAAGAGGTATTGGGTTGAACAAATGGGATTACTATGTCTCCTCGAGCCTTGGCGAAGGTACCTGGGTTCGTCTGCCGAGTGTCAGACCAGAACATATTGTCACCGCAAGGGACTTCGTCTACATGTTTACTGGTGATCTCAACAGAAATTTGCATGATTTTGCATTCCCTGGTCTCGAAGTTCATTATCTGAGAGCGCAAATTGCTCGTATATCCTCAGGAACACACATTTCGCCGTCTGGGGTCTTTGAGATAGATGAAGAGTTAGTTGAAGAAGGAGTAAGTGGTTTTTCTCATACTTATACTGGCAATATATAGTATGGTCATTTGTGCATCTGTCACAACCATGAGTTATGCTAGAACCTATTTCATGATTATGAAATGATCTAGACTTCGACTAATGCAAGAGATTTAACTAAGGTGGTCTGTAGTCCTTTTATTCTGATTAACAACAAACTGTTAAAATCCTTTTTTACTCTGCTTTAATTGCTAAGTGCTCCAAATATTAGACTTTCTCTGCTCATTAATCTCCACTAACCTTATAAAATGATAGTTCACTGAGTCATATTTTCGACGTCTTGGGCAGAATTCCTCATATCTTGTGAGCCGAAATCATCTCTAAGGAAAAATTGGAATGTTTGACCACTGCTTTTACATGCTCTTTCCGACTCCGTTGTTGTTAATTAACACATGTAACTAAAATAACATTTAGTTATGTACAAAAGTAATTGCTCTTCTTTATAAAAATACCAAGATTTTTTATTCTTTGCACTAGATATGAGTAATTGTACTCACACTATACAACAGTGGGCGCCTGGTAATATTGTAACGGAAGCTTGAAATATTGTAATATATTGGGGGGTGCGTACAAAACCACGGAAAACTCCAGAAAGAACACTTTTAGCCTCGTTCGTATAGTTTCATATTGTGTCGATTACACTTGATTTGATAGACAAACTAGGTCCATTTGAGGACAGTGGGAGGTCAATCATACTCAAGTCACCGTGTCTCGAAGAAAGTTTATCATGCGGTCCGGTATTGCTACCCTGGACATCACATATATTAATGGTGTTTTACTATCACTAATATTATTGCTGATTAGAAGCGTTAATCTTAGGAAAACATGTGAATACGAGGGACAGCAAGTGAGTCAAATAAGGTATGTAACAGAGGAGGGGGTCGAATAGCAGTATATAATAAAGTCAGGGTGCCACAAATCCTAATTTAATGAAATTAAGAATTGATTTATCCTCGTTCTCAATAGGAATATAATTAAGTTGGTGGTAAAAAAAATTTCTGAAACACAATGTTTTTATTTAATCCATGGGTTTATGTCCACGATATCCAAAGCTTGTTGACAATCTGATTTAACTGATTTATTGGTTGTGCTTACTTGATTCCTTTATAACGCTTATTCGTCCCCTTCTAAATCTAAAATTACTCAGACCCTCTGGAAAATATCTAAAGCCGAAAGCGATAATTATGTATAAAGAAAATAAATTTACATTTATGGGACTGGATACACACTAAATGTTTGGCTGCCCGATTAGCCAATAGTTGCTGCCACGGCTTCTCCAAAGGTGGCCTTTTATACACCGATTTGAGTGTGGGAATCCAACAACTCTTGTGAATGGGAAATGAAGCTTGTGAATTTCTTCCAAGTGCACCGAAAATATTCGATTAGGTTTCCTAACGGATTCATTCGTATTTTCTTACAGCCATGAGCGGATAGATAGGATTAGGAAAGGCATTTAAACATAATAGACCTCACTAGAGTTCTGCCTTATCAGTTTTTCATAAATTATGGCTACAGTTTAATCCTCTTCCGGCCTTGGAAGTACAAGAATATGATAAATTCAACCCTAGATTGAGGTCTTTATACATAGTAAAACAGAAAATTTCAGATGCATATCGACCAGTATTAGAAAATGTTCATTAACAACTTTCCGAAACCTATTTGAAATTCACACCACCATCCTTGCCTTTTTTGTACCAGCATGGCGGATTAACAGCTTTAGAAATGTTCTCTATCCTAATTTGCTGATTTCTAAGTTATAGTTTTTAGAGGCAAGTTTGGTCCAGTAGACAGATCTAATGTGAATTAAAATCGCTTTAGAGGTCGACCAAGTTGGACTAGACATCCTCTCATAGAAATAATGATCTTTCTGAGGCTAACAGGAAGCAACAACCTTTAACGAATGGGAAGACCAAGAGTCGGGTTGGACAAATGTGGGTGAGTAAGAGGAATTAAGAGGAAAGAGGAAGTGTCAGTACTGAGTGAGGAATATCCGGGTTGTAAAGAAAAGGCGAAATGAGGAACGATAGAGCGGCTGATAGATTTCATGTTCTTTGTTCACTAATTATAAATTGACAGTTATTGTATAGGTATGAGTCAGTAGGCACACAATACTGAGCAGGCCTGAGTCAGAAAGCGCAGGTTCAACATTTTCTCCCAACAAGAGGGTTTTTTAGGTATTCTAATACCAATAAACAAATATAGGTAGCTAATTATGGCACTCGATTGAATTGGAGTAGGTGGTAATCATGGTTTAGTTTAATTTTAGGAACAACCTGAAAACTTGAAAGTGGCAGAGGAGTATGAGCCAATGGAATTTGGAGACTTATTGGAACCCATCAACTGGGTTCATCATAAACCCTATATTTTCTCTAATGGTCTGATCAGTTGGATGTCTCGAAGGCAAGCTGCCGAGGCGATCAAGGAAATGATTGCTAGAGGCGAGGAAGAGCCCAGTGAAAGTAAGTAGAATCCCTACATGCATTATACTTTGACTTCTGGACAAAGTGCGTACTAATGCTAGTTAAGAGCTTGACTTACTTCGCTATTAAAAAAGGGAGAACTGAGATACATTACAGTTTACCCTCAGTCTTAGTAAGATTCCATTAATTTAAAACGTGTTGGAAGAGGGTTATGGCTTAGGGTAAACTTTTTGAGCTGTAGTCCTTCCAAACCACTTCGAACTTCACTCCAACACAAGTGGAGATACTAATATTTGGGGAGATTTATAGCTATTAGTTGCCCCATTTATAAAACTACCACGACTCACATCACACGAATCAGATTGGAGAAGACCGATAATTCAGACCGTATTTTTATTAAGGGAATAAATCCGCTTACATGGAATTGAATACATGGTAAACGATTGGCTGCCTGGTTAGCCAATACCTGCGGCGATAACTGCTTCAGCGGTGGTTTCACATATCTAGGTGCCAGAGCATAAAATCTATATTTGATAATCCAGTGAATGAGGGATGAGCATACTAGTTGCTCATCCCGTGTGCACCGGAAATATTCGATTGATCTTTTTAACAGAGGGAAAGGGGGGATGCAATAGCCCTCTTAATAGCAAACTGGGTTGGTATAAAAAAATGAAGCTCAATATAGTGGAGCAAGATAGTAGTCAATCCAGAGATCATTAATTCGAAACTGGTCAGAGGAATAGTAGAATGCGAGTTTCTCATTAGAGATGAGCTGAGATGTTACTCCTTTACCCAAATTAGATGTTGAAAAGTACATTTCTTAAACTGGATTCGGATATTTACGCTAATTTGGTGAAAAATCAATCTTAATTTGATTTCGCTAACTAGATTAATTGCTCATAAACCGAAAATCTGAAATTTATTGAGAAGTAAGAGTGATGGAGTATACTGCCCAAGGTTAAGAATTAAATGCAGTAAAATATTGGAGACTATAATAGTTAGTTATACCTATGTCAATTGTGTCTTATATCTTGTAGTTAAATCTTAGGGTTCTTGATATCAATAGAAGGTAAAAGCTTTTAAGAAAACAATATACAGTAAATATCAAAGATAATTTGTACAATAATAAGGCATTTTGAGAATAATTATAAAAGAAGTTCAACTTTGTGTGTGTGCTTGAACAAAATAAGTCATCTGTAGGGAACTTGGCATAAATAAAGAGTTATTACAGAACATCTTATGCACACTCCAAGTTAGAATGAAAGGGCTTAGCGGCATACCAGAGAAAAAAAAATCGAAGCAGCCTTAAATAGTACAAGAGTGAGAGGAAACAACCATCTTGCAACAATGGAAATTTATACTTAAAGCACCATGGGATACTGGTTGAGTATACCTGGGCTCATAGCTCCTCATTGGTCCATTATACACTCAAGCATTTCCCTATTGTATGGCGAGGATGCAAGGTCAGCCTACTTCTAACACCTAAGTGCTTCCTGGTTAACACGTTGTTTCCAATAATCATGTAACAGTCAAACTTGTGCTCCCTAAGTAATCAAATGCACAAAAGTACTGCATCAACCAAGTCGTTTAAATAATCACTGAATTTCACTCAGAAAACAAATTGTAACCTTGACAAATTTAATTAATATTTAACATTCGTTCTTACTTTATGCTTGTCCAAAATAGTTTATTACGATTCAGCGTGCATTGTTTCATGAACTTTCAGTTCCTCAAGAAACACAAATTCTGACTGATAAAGAAACGAATGAGGAATACGAGGATGAAGAACATGAGGAAGAAGATATGGAGCCGGAGGAACAGGGAGTAGATCTTTTAGCAACAATTCACGAGGAAGACCCTGTAACAGTGGGTACGTCACTCGCCATTCCTGCATGGAGTTTTCGTTCCTCCACAATCCTTCTCCCGGTCAACTGCGCTATTGCTATTGCCAATAGCACTCGATGGCCTGGAGCATATGCTCTTGCTCGCGATAAGTAAGATAACGCCTACTCAAAATTTAATATCTATCTTCCTTTATTAAATGAAGATGGCGGTAATAAAGATAAGAATTTGACAAGGAGTGTAGACCTTAAAGTTCAATATTTTCTGGGAAAAATGTGGCGCATAAGGAAATTATTAGATCTTGGTCCCGTAACAATGGTTTCAGTTAGTGCCGCTTCGTTCATAAAGCCTTTAGAATGTCCCGTTCAGTTAAACCTCAGAAATATGGAAAACAGTGTGGGATTTGCAGATATCGGTTATCAAGGCCCAAGATTTGCATACGCTTGCATTTTCGTTATCTTGCCTTTCACAAGTTTGTTTTCATTCATTCGACGTTATAGATTTCAGATTGTTGGTTAGTGGTTTCACTCCCATTTTTTGGATCTGCAGTGTTATTAGTTGGCATAACCTGCGATTCAGAATTGATATATTTAGCCTTTTATAAGCGAAGAAACTGGCAGCGTGATCCGAGCTTAAATGGGTTAGCATAGTCCACTTAACTTGGACTCTAAACAAACAAATATTTTTAAATTACGGTGAAAGTATTATACAGTGTAAATGAATTTCAGAGGAATCTGGCGCCCGAAACATAATAATGACATTTCTAATGAACCAACAAGTTCTATTTATTAATAAGAAAATACGTCATTTTTCGTCTAATGGAAAGCAAAATTAAAATGTTTTATTTGAAGGAGACATCATCGTATCACAATGGGTCATGTATAACATGATTCTTGAGTGTGTCGTGTAAAACGGATCACACTTAAATAGTTTGATTGATAAAAATGTAAAAATAGTAGGATCTAAAAATATATCACTTTCAATGTGAAATGGGAATTATTTGCCCGAGTTAAAGGAATTATTATAATACGCATCTTTCAATTTTCTATCTGAGACTATTTTCGAAAATTACTTGATCGGCCATCTCATCGTCCGATTTAGTTTCAGAAAACATACTGTGGCATTGTTTATAGATTTCCATAATTATTTGTTCAATTACCTCTTCCAAATACCCCTCCCTTTTACGAATAAAATTGTTATTGCTGAATAAATACTAGAGTCACTATGTGCAGAGGTACAACAATAAAGAGGTCTATAAATTTAGTGAGGATATTAATTCACCTGGAGAGAGGAAGAAGGAAAGAGGTCACAACTGGGAGTTAGGTAAGATGCCGATGAATAGAGGAACTAGTTGGATGATCTGGTCGGAAATGGTCGATAAGAATTGAAAGGAAGAGTTGAGTTTGTATGTGATGGAACCCAGAACATAGCAATCGGGTTTTTATAGGTTTAGGATTGATAAAGACACTTAGAATAATAAAAAAGTTACGGCCGCTTGAAGATTCCTGGGAGTTTCATAAATGTGCTTATAAATGCCGATTAATAGCGGTTCCACTTATCGGCGAGTTATCTAAAAATATAAACCTAGAAATCCCATTACCAGAAGTATTTACTTTGCCGTATAACATTTAGAGGCCTTACTCTCTTTTAAAATGATTCAGGTAAATAATGATATAGTGTGTAAAATAAGGTCTAGAATGTTTTTGCTGCTCTAAAGAGAGTTTTAAATTAAATAAGACAACCATCCTGATGACGACTTTTCTCCCAACTTTGCCTTGGATAAATAATAGAGAATTGTGTAGTTACTGGTAAAAGTCTGAGAGAAATTTGCAAATGTCTGAATAGAATAATGTGAAAAAAATTGAAATAACAATATAAAAAATGTAACTAGTAAACCAGCTCAACTTATTTTGTTTATGATTGTAGGGTATTTACAAATATATACATGGGATGGGGCAACAAGTATTTTATCATTGACCACAAACTGCCAGGGCCCCCTGAAGTTTTAGAGGAATTCGACGAGAAATTGGCGAATTTGGTAGAGATAAGCGATCCAACAGAGCAGGATATCGAAGAGGCTCGATTGAGACGTCAAATACGAGAAGATGCGATTTCGGATGAAAGTCCAAGTGAAATTTTGGAAGAAACGGAATAAATTGTAGATCTAAAGTGAGGGCGTTATCGTTAAATTTGCATTGCTGTTCTAATAATAAATATCATATCAATGAGTGCCTGACTTCTGTATTACAACTAGGGATCGGATAAGGTCATCAACATTTGTTCAAATAAACCCTAGTTCATAGGCTCTAGTGTAAATATCACAGCTAAGCATTCGATTTTTGGGAAGATGGAATGTGTTGTAGTTGTAGTAAGATTTTATCGGACATTTCCTAGGTTTATGAGATAGTCATAGGCCATAATGATTTAACTATCAGCTATGTACACTTCCATTATTTTTTTCCTCTGAAATTTATGAAGCTTTTTTTCGTAAAAGCTCCAAAAGATCTTTAACGACTTGCATGCTTATTTTTAGAAATAATCTCCCTGATTGGCGAATTTTCGTTGAGAATTCCCATATAGAAATGTAATTAATCCATAATATAAAATTATACTTTATTATGAAAATAGTTTAAAGTTTCAAGGAACCGAATGCGTGCGGGTACAATATATCATACTGATATAAATTAGGGAGATATTTAATAAAATATTATTTGCCCAACACCACTTAAAGTTCGTTGCATCGATCCATGTTCGGTAATTTTGGAAATCTAATAAGTAACAATACTTTAAGAGAAGGACGACATTAGACTGGATACAGAAAATTTTGCCCATTTAAAGGGGCAGAATATCTACGTAGCTTTTTGAACTAAATTGGTTCAAGTTTGAGCTTATCAATATGTAGAAAGTTACGGTTTAGGAGAACTGATAATGATTGTCATTTTCCTAAAGTAGTCAAACATCACATTTTATTGAACTATTTATTATGTTCTAATATTATATTTATATTTAGATTTTTAGGTCCGTTTCAATTTTTTCTATCAGAGTAGATGTTGTTTATACGTGTCTCGAGCAATCTGTGGTGTTTGAAATTATTTTGTGATTCTTCGTCGCTTCTGTGATTGTGTTTCTCTTGTGGAATTCTTCTTTTGTTGTAAGTTTGATATTTAAGATTAACATGCCCAATTTACAGCGCAATCCATCTTGGGCATTTCGTTTCCTACTGAGTCGTTCTTTTCCAGGTACACTTTTTTTACATCTCACTAGCACGCTCAAGTATATTTTTCCAATTTTGCTAATAGTTTTCTATTTGTTGGTTATGGTGGTGGTGAAGATATTGAAGATTTTTATATTATTAAAACTAAGGCAAAGTTTGTGATTTAAATCTTTTGTGCTCTATTCTCAATTTAACTGGCTTGATAGTTTTTTTCTTTATAATCCTCAGTAATCATGGCCGATAGTGCTTCCGAGTCTGACGCCAGCTCAATCGACGGTCACACAGGGAGGTGTGAGCAACTGACGCGACAAGTAGAATTACTGACTCAGCAAAATCGAATGCTAAAGACCGAAGTTGATCAACTCAACCTACGAGTTAAAAGTCTGGTGGAGAAAAATGAGCAGCTTCGTCGAAATAGTGTTTCGATTGTAAGTAGTGCATTTACAGCTAATTTCATCTTTAGCTGGCACAAGCCGAGCGTGAAGAAGAGTACATAAGTAACACACTGCAACGTCAAATTTCCGAGCTCAAAAAGGATAAAGAATCTCTCGTTGTGAAATTCGAGGAAGAAGAGGAGAGGCTTATTAATGAGTTAAATCGAAAGCTTAATCAACTGCAAAAAGATAAAGATAAGCTGGAAAGAACACTCGCTAAAGAACAGGAGGCTCAGGTAACCATTTTATATATTGAAAATCTCTCTTGGTTTGGAAGAAAGAAATTAATTGTTGCGCCTTTTTTGCCTTCCAGGTAAATAAGCTAAAACACCGAATTGAAAGACTCGAGAGTGAAAGTGGATTTAAACAACAGATCTTGGAACGACTCCGTCGTGAAAAGGTTGAATTGGAAAATGCTCTTGAGCAGGAACAGGAAGCTTTGGTCAATAGGTTGTGGAAGAAAATGAAAAAATTAGAGGAAGAGAAACGTATTCTTCAGGTAATATTTGTCGGTTTGATCTAATATTTTTTAAAAATTTCTAGTGAACATTCCCTATTCTATATTTATAGATGCAAATTCTCTTAAGAGCTTTAATAAGTTTTTGTTTTGCTTTGCATAATCCGTTATAATTGTAAATGACCTTTTTTTACTGCTAGTTAACTATTTTAGGACCTATAGTTTGAATCTTTCCTTTTTGTGTTCTATTGATTTTATCAAGTTTTTCTTAGGTTTCGTAGCCCTCACTTTAATTATTTAATTCATCTTGGTTCAGATATACTTAATGGAAACATTCTGAATCATTGCGGTTAATAACTAAACCAACATTTAATGTAGTCACTTTTTTACAATTTTTGCTGCCGAATTTTCTTATTCATGTTGCCTTTTTCATTAGTGCTTGTTATCTTTATGAATACTTTTCTTATTATTTCCATTTATCATGTATAATATGTTAGCTGAAGGCCGCTGGGAATCGTTCCTTTGTGTTTATAAAATTTATGGGTTTAGGCATTTAAAGTACGCAAATGATGACTCACTGTGTATTCTGTTCTTCGTTTCAGCTCATATGACAGAAACAGAAAACGATACCATAATTGGCAATAGGATGGAAATTTAACTTTGCCCAGTTTTTGGTGCAATCTTCATCTAAAATACTCTTCGTTTATTAATGGTGACAGCTTTGGGAATGATTACCTAAGATATGAGTATGCGCCTATACATAGAGAAGAATGGACTTGAACTGCAGAGATAATCGGAAGTCAAAGAGTTGTTCTAAATAATTGAATATTGCATATACAGTATAAGTGACCAGTTAATTTTATAGTTTAAGTAAACATTATTTAACATAGAATATTCTAGAGAGCCGAATAAGTTATCAGTAATTCAAACACCACACTGGATGCATTGATAACGTAGTGGTAAAGGTGTTATTCTGCGGAGTCAGAGGTCACGGGTTCGATGCCCGGTAAGTGGAATGGTCAATTGTATTGATCAAGTTTAGTTGGTTTCTCACCAGCGGGCTCAACGGTGCGCAACTTCTATCCAAGATGAGTGTTGTAAAACGTCTCTTTAAATGGACTTGGCAGTTATTTGTTATAAATACCACATTGGCTGAAGCAAAGTTTTAAATGTCTTTTCTCACCAGGATAAATTGGAGAGTGCTAGTGCCCCATCTTCAGAAAGTCCCAGCGTCCAGAACATATCTGCAGCCATTTCCAATAAGGTGCCTCCTTGCAGCAACCAATATCGTCATTCTGCGGGAGGTTCACTACGCGGCTCCCTTCGTATCACTCCTCTCGGTACTGGTGATGGACTGGATGGTTTTGAGTCGGATCAGGGCGTAAGTGGACAATCACCCCGTCATTCTCTTAGTGGGGGATGCAGTGGTGCTAGAGGATCTCTTACCTTTTCAACAAGCCCCCGTCCACCTCAGAGCCCCATGGATTTAGACGGTATATTGATTCGTCTTTTGTAAATTCCTATTACTATATTTAACATCTGTGGTTATTTAGTGGTACTTATTGGAATTAATAGAGCATAGGCTAACTTGCGTTTAAATTTAGTTTGATATTTGATTAGTATCAACCATTCACTGAACTTACACCATTGGGTCTCGAACTCATGTTCTACAGCATGATAAGTAATCATGTTAGTCAATTCAAATCGGTAGTAAATTTCAAGATACTATTCACTACTTTTCATTACAGAGCTTCGTTTCTTCTATAAACTTATTTTCATTTGGTCAGTTACACTTGAAAGTTATTTTGTAACTGTTTTTGTGATCATTTTGAGTTTATCTGACTGATACCATGAACCTAATCGTCTGTCCATAAACTTCTTTTTCAATAGCAAAGTGTTCTTTTCGCTGCTTTTGCATATAAACGTATTTCTCCTATCCGCACTTTATGGGCTTTAATTATTTGCCTGTCTTTTAGCTTAAACACGATCATCTTGTTTTTCCCCCTAGTATAAGTTTGTTTACTTTTCTTTCTCTTGGTTGTGATAGACGACAGTTAGTAGTGAACTACAAACTGTTTGTCAAACTGCCAAAATAGCTATTTGAATTGCGCATATTAGGTCGTTAAAACAAATTGTTATCAAGCTCTCATTTTGGAAAATAAGAGGTAACTATGAGTTTAACGAATTGGAAAAAAATTCAATTTGGACGTCTTACTGTTTAGACGACTGGTCTCGAACCAATATCATCACAGTGAAGCCACCGCCGCAATATTTGATTTTTTTTGTATTTCTTAGATTTGTGTAAGCGTAAGAGTAAATCTTTTGATGTCATCACTTAAGTTCCATAATCCTAAAATGGGATTTATCATTGTGGAGTTCATCCGTAATGTCAACTTTGTTTATTAATGGGATGTACTAATCTCAAAATTGACAGCTAATTTGATTAATAATGAGGAATTAAGTAGTACGATAATAAGGTTCAGTCAGATTACTTGCAGTGTTTATCTTGTTTCTAGTTATCTGTATGTCGTTTTCATTCGAAAGTAATTTCGGTTTTACGGCAACTATCTTACTTGATGTAGGTGTTGATTTTTTACAACAGAAGTCTTATTTAACCAATTCCATGTTTATCGTAATGCAAAATTAAATAATATTTAATTACCCTGCATAAAGCCGGATAAGAAATAGCTGATATATGAACTTTCTGCTGAGCAATCATCCTTTAACTTATGGTTTTCATCGCACAACGTGATGAAGAGGAGTCAAGGCATTGGTTAATAGAGTTTATTTGGAGAGGATTAGAGATCAGAAGTGAAGTGGAGATGTATCGCGTTATTGTGTTGTTTTTAAGAGGGGAGAGGGACATGTATAATCTACTTGGACAGGACGAAAAAATATCTATGGATCCTCGTTACCATCCAATAATCCTTCCAGACCTGAAGTTATAAGGAATACAAGATTGATGGCGGGTGGAGTGATGTTACTCTAAAAGCGAGGTTATGTACAGCTTGACAATGAGTCTGAATCTCAATGAATGATTATTAACACATTGACCAGTAATCACGAAGTCACCTTTACTCCGATTGATGATAATAATGAATATAATCTGCGTCTTCTGTACTCTGGTAAACATTAAGGAGCCAGCTGAATATTAGGAGAACGGCATGGCGAGGCTATACTTCGTTGCGTTCTACCAAGTCCCAAATTCATTTAAAACTATTCAGATAATGGTTGCCTGAAATTTGTGTCAGTTGTCAAAAATTCCTTAAATTGTAGAAATCATGTTCCAACTTCGCTGTTAGTATCTAGGGTGCTGTATTTGTTTGACCAAAACGTCCTAAATACTAGACTTAGGTATTTTCTGTACTAATGCGTTCCCAATAACCACTTAAGCCAAGTAATCAGCGGAATTATTTCGCTAGTTCGGCGACCTGCTTACACAGTTCATGTTAGCATGTTAGTCTTAATTAAGACTAATATTCATGGGTAAAGATTAAAGCCTAGAAGGTTTATTTTCCTGCATTCTACTTTTATTAATGCTTTTTGCCACGTCAGCAATTTAGTCATTTTTAGTTCTCTTATCTGATCCTGGTCGTTAAACAGTTCACTGCCCTAAATCTCAATTTCTATTAAATTCAGCGATCAAATGATTAAACAAGTTCGAATTGAACAGATGTATAACTGGGAAAGTGTGGTGGAATTCGAAGATTTTGAACATGAAAGGCAAGATTTTCTTGAAATCGAGATATTGATTGTTTTTCTTAAGACATTTGAATTCGCTAAGTTCGGTCGTTCTCTACGGTTTTTAAAGGCTGTTAAGGCTTTCTTTTGTATACTATTTTTCGTAGCCACTTGTGTCACTAACCAGTTCTTATTCTTACCCACAGTAAAAAAATTTTTTATTGTGAGAAGCAGCTCATTTCGAATAACGGAGTCCAACAAATGATGAAGGGGAGGGAATCAAAAATTGCAGAGCAACGTCAAGATATCGGAGTCTTCATCCAATTTTTGAAATTGGGATGCACAATATTTACTAAATGGATAGTTCAAGTTACAAAATTAAAATTACACGATTCGTCCCCCTGATTGGAGCAAATGCTTGTCTATGATGTTCAGCGCTTATTGACCGTTTTTTAATCAAAATGATCGGTCAATTCTTTTTTTCCTTCAGTGGCTGAGAGGCAAAATGATCTTACACGATATTCAGCAGCTTACAATTTTAACACAGCAGCGATGAGATGGGTAAAATGTTAAGTCAGTGAGCTCCGTAAGCTGTGTTTACTCAAAGTAAATAGCGAAAAATTTGACCAAATTTCCGCCAAGCTTTACGCAACAAGCTCATTCCTCGCTGAGCTTATTTTGCCTGAATTCGTTTGTTGATTTCTCTGCGCAGGTTCAAATGAAATGAATAACCGCGAGGCACTTCTTTCAGCTTTTCTTTCTACTCAAGTTTGGGTCAGTATTTTAGAGGGTTTCATTAAACACGACAGATAGTAATCCCCATCTCCTGTCTATTTTATTATTTGTAAGAGATAAGCTGTCTATCCTGGGTGGTGTCGAGAGGTGAACAAGATGTCTCATTATTTCGACCTCCGGCCTCTTTCAATGAAAATCGATCAGCCTTGCCCTAATTCATTTTCTCTTCTAACGGTTAAGAAGTTTACAGTTTTAACATAAGTACTATTATTACATAATACCATGGAATACATTTTGGTTGCAAGTGCCTCCTTACACCTTTTGGCGCGAAGTTCGCTTTCAATGTTTGGTAAATTTGTGAAATTTAAGCTTTTAAATATTAAGCGCTCCCACAAGAACCTTCTTGTCCAGTAAATCACTGATTCATGTTTCGACCCTATAGCCTCGTGTTAAGGGATTATACCAGTACTTTAAACTAATGCGTTAGATTTTCCCTATCTACTACTCGCGTCGTTAATCCTCAAGTTCCCAATTTTACTTAAACTGTAATCTGTAAAGTTGAATTCGGAAGGTGTGTGAAGTTGCATCTCTGAGATTCCATGTTTTGAAAGCTTAATTAGTACGCCTTAATAAAATGAAGGCATTCTTCGTTAATGCTTATTTTCTTCCTTGTCATGTTTTCGTGAACCCGATTACTATTGCTAAGTTCACAAGCTTATTGAATGGAGTAAAATCATTCTAGAGCTTCTGATGAAGAAATTTACATTCCATCACTCCTTCATTGACTGGCATTAAGCAGTTCGGCTGATCATTCAGGCAAGAACCCAATTTGTTTCAATTTCATAACCTCTAACATGACAGATGTATAGGTATTGATATGCTATCGGTGAGAGTTAATGCCAAAAAATTAACCTGGAATTCCATTCACTTATTGCATTCATTTTTAATTAAATATTGCACATAGGAAAATGAGGTAAATCATCTGATGCAAACACGTACTAAACTTATATTCGTAATGGCTTTACACTGCAGATTGTTTTATTACCATCCAATCTGAAATAATGAATTGCTGCGTTGATAAAACACTAAATCTTTAGATTTTGCGATTGTGGGTAGCTGTGTACGAAATATCTACGATGTGGCACTCAACGCTTGCTTGATAGGAACGACATCGTATGTGGTTAATGGCTTATACATAAATATCCCATTATTTTGGCAATAAATAGGTATGACTATCTTTCAGTTTTGTTATTCCCTAGTCTCATTCTTTGCACTATTACTGATTAACACCAAATTTTCTTTAAAGATATTTTTTATGCAACTTTTCTCCAACTTATGGTAATAGGCGGTTCTTGACTGACTGACGTTTTTATTTTGTTGCGATATCTCTTTTCCCAGTGTGCAAAAATTGGTTAGCCTAATACTGCCGTTTTTGACCAGAACTCACGCTTTTCTCCTGTGATTTGTTGAAATTTACCCGAATCAGACTAGATGTGTATAACTCTTTTCAAAAACTAGATTCCTATATGTCTAACAATTGAAAAGCCAAAGCTGAGTAGGCAACGAGTTTATTTCTTCAAAGCAGCCTTCATGTATAAGGTGGATTGATTTTATGGGTTTTCTTTTTTCAAATTAATCGCCTTGTTCATCAGACGACAATTAGTAGCTCTTTACTTTTGTTTTTTTTAGATAAAGTTCCCTAGGCTCGTGTGAGCTGTTTAATCAGACCAGCTGTATTTACGTATGTAGGTGATTGTGTAGGGTAAACATTTCTTAAAACTGGATCGAAATGTCTGCTCGTTATTGCATTAGCTAAGTTTATAAGGGGTAGACCGAATCGAGGAAAGCATGTAACTGTGTCTTACTTGTAAAGCGCAGTTTTGTTACCATCCTTTCTTCAGACAGATTAAGAGACGGCTGAGTAGTATAAACAATTATTTTCACCATGGTATTTGCTAATCATCATATTATGCATGTCTAACAATTGGCATAGTTTCTGACAAGTGATGTCGCGTCACTAAATCCCGCAATTACTTGACACAATTTTTTACAGCCATTCTTTTGCCAGACTGATTGGTAAATCCATTATCTTCGCTGTAATATTTTATCACTCTCGCTTTAGTGCATATCTGGCGATTGGCCAGATTTTTTCAATTAGAATATGAGGGAATGTTAGTCATTCACCTTCGTTACTGCGTCCCACATTTGAAAAACGTGCTTTTTTATGCCCAGTCTTTCCTCAAATTAATTGAAAGACTTTTACATTTTTCCCCTCAGTGATAAATGTAGTCGCCGTCCACTTTCATTTTAAGCCTATTAATCGAATGTACTGGGTTTCGTCACTAAGGTTTCTTGTCGTTGATTTGATTAATTTTGGTATATCAGCTGAATAGACAGTATATGCCATCAACTATAATCCGCATCCACAGAGATTCTTTTGCAGTCGATTTCTGTTGAACATTAGTTAAGTAATTATGCGAAAAAAGTACAATCTCCTAAATTCGTGGTTATGCAGTTCCTCTAAATCTGCAGCTGATTCATAGAAGTTGATAAGAGCGAGACAAGTGGTGATGGTGCTCAAAGTCACCTTCCGCGATTAAGCTGGCTATCGTCATTTTGGTTGCAAACATCTCCGTGGTTATTCATTCACGGGTAAGTAAATATCAGATGGCCGGATTTCCATCTTTTAATTTAATTTATTTTCTTTTTTCTCTTTTCTTTTTCTCTTCTTATATCCCTATTTCTGGACGAGTTGGTAGAACTAAAGCATTCAACAGTCCACTTTATTTATCGCGATTATGTGATTGGTTCTTCCTATTATATGTTACACATCTGATGAATCTGAAACTCAAGTCTTTTGGTGAGATCAACTTTGAATCTCTTTGCCGTAGCATATTTTGATTTTACAGTTCCTTTATTTTGGAATCTAAGGAAAACAACAAAAGTTTTTAGAATGCCCACGTTGCGCCCCGGGCACAATTCCCACTACATTAATATCTTGATAAACGGAAAATCGTATAATTTTCATGTTTTTCCCAGCGAAAAATTAATTTCATAAAACAAATACTTTGCGAATCAGTTAATTAATTTCCTTTTCTCCTATGAGTTGTTAATTTTGTGGACGTTTAATGAATTGGAGCGCTCACAAAAGTAAATTACTTGCTCATGAGATTTTTTAAAATTATTTAATTAATTTTGAGAATTGTTGGTTATGACTCTTCGTTATTCCTCTTTTCTACTAACTTTACGGTTAATGCTTTAATTTATTCCCGAGAGAATCGTTGCAATATTGGTCTGCTGATCTATGCTTGTTTTCTATTCCACTTTCTGCCCTTTGAACATTATTTTCATTGTGTAGAGGTGAAAATTTTAAAGACTTATTTTTTGTTGAAGTGTGGATAATATACCTGTTACACTATTCTTTTGTTTATATTATTATTTTGTATGCCTAAACTATTTTAAATATTGAATTTAGTTTTCTAATTGTTTTTCTCTTCTATAAATTCAACTCATTTAGTGGATTCTGTTTGTGATTCAATAACACCTAATCGTAAGTCAGAGGACAATATAGTTTCTAGACTGGTGGTTATTACCTTTTGCAATCTGTTCAGATCTGCGTCCGCTGTTTATTGGTCAATGTTGATGAATCAGTTGCGAAATAGTAGAATTGTTAAACTATGCTATCAATGGCGTTATAGTGCAAGCGTATTAAGTCTACTGCACTATCTGGTTGCTTCCCCTCATGTAGCCATGTGGTATTTATCATTAGTACATCCACACTTCTACAACCCCAATCCAACCATATTTCACCTCTCTAGGGCCTTGTATGTTATTACCTGAATGTGTGTGCATTCGATTTTTTCCCATCTACGCATATTGTACACATTCGTATTTCCTGAATCTCATTCTTTGTAACGTTAATGAAAATGCGTTTAACCGGCACAATCTTTTACACAAAGATGTATACTACACTGCACACACTTCATGTTTTTACTATTATTATCTTTCCATTCTATTGTTTAACTTTTACAATTTACTACTGACTCATGATTAGAAGGAGCTTCGAAATATTAAGATCGATTGCCTGTTGTACTTCTCTCGTTTAAATCCTAGGAGAAATCTCCTTGCTTTCGACTCAAATTAGGATTCTTTTCTACTTTCTTTTCGGGGTAGTTCAATATATTCAAATATTTCTAAGGTAAATATTCGAGTGTGAACACTTAAAAATTGAGAAATCATCTCTAATTTAGGCATGTGTGTGTTTGCTGTATTGGTTTTATTTTTTTATTTGATATTGGTCATGCGTTTACTGGTTCATGCGTTATATGTGCCCCATTCGTTCACTTAACACATTCACCCACACTAGGTTTATCCTGAAGTATTAAATAAATTTTTATTCATTTCGTTTTACTGATAAGGCTCTGTCTCAACGTTATACGCGCTTTTAGGATTTTTCAGGCACATTTATTTCTTCCGTATATGTTAAAAGCTATTTCATCTTTTAATACATATGCAAAGCCTCTTTGCAAGAAATTTCTCTAAATTTAACCTTTTTCTAAAACCAACGTAAACTTTCTTGGCATTCTTAAAGCCAAAGATGATAGTCTAGGCATTTAGTGCAACCCTTTCATTTTTCGGATGACACTTTAAAATTTCTAAATTTGGGCATTTTTTACCAATTTTTTCCCTTTGTAAATCTTATAGTTTTTGCCCTGTTTATAGACTATTCACTGCTTTCTTTTGACAGTCTCCTCTTTAACTATATATTTATGAATTTATTTGCTTCATTTCATGGTATGTCTTTTGGTCTTCCTTGATCATGTGTGTATCCCTCATGTCTTACACGTTTATTTGACATTCATTTGATTTATTGTTGACTGTGTATGGTTGATTGATGTGTACTGGATTTATAAATCTGTCAAGATCTCATGACTGTGGCTATACGATTTCTCGCATTTGCCTCTACTTTGATCTCGATTTGGTTTTTATATCTAACGACTGCTGCATTATCAAACCAAACCACCGCGTGACCTCAAACTTAGCTGAGAAACGTTTATTTATTTGTAATAACGATCAAATGATCTTCTGCTGGTCATAAGGCTGAATTTTTTCTGTACAAAGCCATCAGTTACGATTCACGAGCTTCTGATTCGGCATGTCTTTTATGTGGTTATTTCTTGTTTAAAAACCTCTAAACATCATATGCACTTTGTTTATTAAGTTGAATTTTATTTACAACATAAATTCTATATAAAACCCACTGACGCCTTATCTCCATTTCACAAAGTTAGGGAATCATGTGCGCCTGTTCTGCGGAAATCATGTTCGTTGATTTGAAAAACCTAAAAAATCTGAAAATACAGTTCAGAATGAAACCATTTTAAACTGCAATGTTTACTTTGGTGCCCGTATTTGCCAAAGGTTAGATCTCTTTACCGGTGGCGCAGCCATTAACGTGGTCGCCTGCGAGGTCCGTTTCACGGATTTGATGCCCTTCGGTGTACACCCAGTGAACAAAATGAGTCAGTTCCACTAGTTAATTCTAGCTGATAAAGGGAGTGGCAAAATTCCAGTTTCTCATCAGGGAGCGTCTATGGTGCTACCCTCTACTCAAGATGTGTATTGGAAAACGCTCCTATAAAGACTATATATTTGCATAATATGAATGATTTTCATACGTTATATGTAGCCCTATGTCTAGGTTACTTTCAAATTTGTTAACCGTTCTGAAGATGCAAAATAAGTGCTTAAGGTAGTGACAAAAACCTGTGATAGGATGAATCTATCTTGAAGATAAGTGCTAGATATATCTTAGAGTGATTGAAAATTCATATAAAATAGGTAATATCAAACTCTTTATCTTCTTGGCCCATAGAAGATTTGAGAACACTGCTCTCTGCATTCTAAAGCATGGACTAGAAAGTGTTTGGAAATGAGAACAGAAAGATATATACATATTTCCAAAAACATGTTTTGATAGACAGTATGACCTGTTAGAAAAGATGGGTTGCTGCATTTTCTGTGACTTTGTTTCAATCATTTGTAATTAATATCTTTCATCGAAATAAGATATTGAAAACTGTTAGAAAAGTACTAACACTTGGAGTATTTTCCATTAATTAATATCTTTGGCATACGGTTGTATTCAGTACATATCGGGAGGGAGAGCTGAAAGTTTATGATAAGCAGTGGATATCGATTGTCATAACATGTACTCTATTCAGAAAGAGGTGACTATATTTCGTGACAGAGTTTATCGTTTTATTTTTTCTCACAGATGGTATTATTCCAATCGGTGGACTTGTCCGCTCAGACAGTTCCCAATCGGGCAGCCGATCACTTCGCAACAGCTTTTACCAGCCCTGCAGTAGCACCACCGCGGCTGAACTTAGATCAGAGGGCACGGCGGCTGGAGCCGAATATGTGGCGAGACTTCGTGAGGAAGTGATCCGTCTACGACGCATGGTCTCTGCCAATCAGTCTGAACAGGTTCTCCGTTCTCGACAGGAGCGCATGGCTATTGATGAGAATGCTCGTCTGAGAAAGCTACTTGAAGCTGAGGTCCATCGTACGCGAGCTCTAACTCGGGCTCTTAGTGATAGCGAATCGAGTTTGGAGATTGAGGATGAACGGTTAGTTAGAATTATTGCGATTCAAAGTGTACTTCCAAAAGATTTGAAACGTTCACGGTCTTAATATGATTTTTAAAGGGCACTAATTAATTCTAGTAATCCTCTGTATTCGTGAGATTAGTTGTGCTTAGCTTTGATTGAAATATGGAAAATATACGCCATCAAAGGTAGTGTTAATCTGTTTGGTGTTGGAGTTTAGAGACTTGATCGTACTTTATACATTTTCTTGACTCTAGTGATGTGATGATACTAAATCAAATTTAAAAATTGAGGTTTAATCTTTCGTTGAATTATGTTCAAGGGTAATGTTGTTCACACGGTTAATTTTGATTTTTCAGGTCATGTTACTGTGTCCTCATTAGTCATTTATATGACGCAATTCATCAAAACGTCGTTAGCTCGAGCACCCCTAGTAGTCAATTCATATGCTAGACGTTAAACGTCTTCATCGATATTTTGATAGGAAAGAGAAATGATTTGAACCACCTTCCATCAAGTCACTTGCATATGTAAACTATTTTGGAGTTGACCACCAAATCGCTTCAATTATTTCAGCTCATCTTTTAGCACATTGAATACTGTCACTCATGTCCAATCCTTAATCGATGTCTTCACGTAAGGATTGACTGTTAAATACTAGTTACCAGTCTTCTGATTTTACTGGCAATTAATCTATCTATGTCTTCATATGTTATACGCTCTCAAAGTGTGAAGGAGAGGGTTGTTTTCTCTTACTTCATTTGAAGAACTTTATACTCTCGTGTTGCATACATTGTGACGTTTATTTGGTGAAAAATGGCCTATTAGCTTAGCAACCATCGAGGCCTTATATGAGATCTCTCCGGATTTATATTGGTTCAGCAAAAATATAAATAATTGATTTACAGTTTCTATGTTTGTTATTTTTTTTTGAAGATTAAAAAAATATTACCGACAACCTAAAAGATCGCGTATCAGACCAGCCTTTGGTTTGACATGGGACTATTTTTGCTTGCAAGCATCTTCCTGTACTTCAGAAATCAAAAATGGTACATTTTCCTCTTATTTGTCTGGATCGTTGGAGTAGGAGTAAGGCTATTCGATAACAGCAGACAACCACAGTTTTCAGAGATACAGAAAATAGGATCTAGAGTAAAGCAGAATTTATTAAATATCAACGGTCAAAAATAGAGAAAATTTGTGAGGGGAAATGGAGAAGAATAACGAAAAATGGACTGAAGGATGGTATAGATGAATATGGGTAGTGGTCAAGAGTGGAGCTTCTGGACCGCTAGTCTTGTAATTGACGTTTCGGTGGACTTTATAGGCAAAACTAGGTTATTGCGGAAGTGGGGAGTTCAAATCGCTAATCCAAATTCTCCAACTGAAACAGTTTAGTGGACGCAAAAACGTGAACATGATTTTTTATATTAAAACGAAGTAAATTAGTATTGTTCAAGGTTTTAGAATTTTCTTGAGGAATCCTTCTAGGTTTCTAATGTGCTTTGGTAGCTTAATAATCATCGTGGGCGTCTGCTAACTCAGAGGTCACGGATTTGATGCTCACCGATTAATATGTAATGAAAATTAACTGAATAGTTTGTAAAATATTATTTCATTTCTCCGCGACATGTGTTGATCGTGAAAAAAGAGTTTCTTCTAGTCCATCCATTCTATTGGTTAGGCAGACCTAGTATATTTATGTTCAGGGAGATTTACGAAAATTTGGTAGGTTTGATTCAACGCTCCTTACTGCTTTCTAATCAGAAATTGAATATCTAATCCCTTACATCATAGCCAACACCTAACTATTACTCTTTTCTCCTTGTTATACATTGGAATTTTACTTCTAGTAAATGAACGTGTGGATAGGGCATTAAGAACAGGAACAAGTGAGTTGTACTAAATAACACTGAGTCATATATGAGTAGTCAGTACATTTCTACACAGCGGAGTTATGTAGAAGTATGTAGTAGGTATTAACATCGAGTTATGGATAGAATCAAAATTATGGGGTTTTACAAGGTAACTCAATATGACCAGTAATCTACTACACACACCAAATAAATACTTAATTGAATTAGTGGCAGAATAGCTAACCGTTATCCTAAATACCACACATAGTTTCCTCTTTGTTTTCTCAGATTGCTATATTATTACCAAATATCATTCGGAAAAATTGGTTGAAACACATTTTCAGAATATTTTCTTGGGTTGTTTTCCCGCAATTCATTTACTCCTTTTTGCAGAATGGGACGCATTCTTATCATACAATGGTCGCCGTGATAAAATTCCACTTACCGGTAGGTCGGAGTGGCTATTATTTGTGTGTTCCATATGATCAAAAAGATCACTAAAAGTACACAGCTGAGATATATATCTGGCAATGTTGCCAGTAATAGAAGGAAAGATTGAAATTTTTAAGAAAAAGCACTTTGATTACCACAGGCTTTCATTCACATACTTTTCTTATTTCATAAACCAATTGTAATACATTTGGGATTGTAGAGGTTTATGAGATTTAACGATAACGCTAATTATACTTTTTTGGTTACATGGAGATGCTTAACGAGATTTAATTATAATATGACTGTTGCATCTTTCTTGAAAATAGGAAAATTTTCATGAGGTTGAGCTTTGATCTTTCAGAAATTTCTTTTAATGACAAATTTACTCTGGTTTGTATTTTCATTGACGCTCTTAATTTGCTTGATATCAGGAACCATACATTTCAAATTTTTCATGTTGAGTAATGACATCATTTTTATCTCAGAATGTTTTAAGTTGGTAATAAACGGAGATCTCAAGCTTTAATTCTAGCAGAAAATTCTCAACTTATCGGATGTTAATAAGTGGAATTTGGATCCATACTCAAATGTTTTTTCCCTCTAGCTGCTACAACGATGCAAGGCGTTATGTCGACTCTGCTACTCGTGTTCGCACAACCTCGGATGGCAGCCCCTCTGGTACTCCTAGCTTGGGCCCCGGTCACGCCTACGCTGCAGCCGTCTTTCGATCGAGTCGTGGATCAATTCCCGGTGGTGGAGTGTGTCGCGAATGCGGCCAACCTGTCCCAGTATCCTCTTCTTCCTCAAGACCCCAGTCTTACGTGATGCCCGGCTGCACCGGTGCCATCACTCCCTCACCCCCCCAATCTTCGCCTTCCCCCTCCCCCAGTGTGGGCGCTTTCATCAAACCTCCCCCCCGTGTTCGACCCCCTCATTCCTCCTCATCCCTCCGAAATTCAAATAATCCCACCTTAGCAGGTGGCTGTAGTAGCAGTGTCGGTGTTCTAGAACCGTCTAGAACGTCCGCGAATACCACAGAAGATGAAGGAGAGTCTACTGACGATGATGAGAGATCAAAAACGCCCCCGGCATCCATCATGACTGAATAAATAACCGAAAAGAGCGGACAAAACTCACACGATGCATTTGTAGCACGCGCACGATACTGTTATGTATTACCTTCCCAACCTTTTCATCTCAAATATGAACTGTACCTCCCCCCCCTCTCCGTTCCTTTATTCTGAACTTAAACAAGAACCCTCGTCTGTTTGTGTGCATGTTTATCATTGTGTGTTATGAACAAATAAAGCAGTGTCTTTGAGAAAAGAGAAAATGTTTATTTTGTTTTGCTATTTCACATGTTATCCTTTTTTTTCTATGTTGTTTGATTGCGAGATTATACGGTTTTGGGTTTTAATCTTGTATGTGTTTTATTTTGTGGCATTTTTGCTTCAGAATGGCAATTTTAAGATTTAAGGAATGTCATTGATTAATTTCTTTATTTAAAGTAGTGAAAGATCCAGGGTCATCTTTCGTAAAATAACGATTTTTTTCGCTAAAATATTCCTCTTGGTAGTTTTCCGATTCATTTCCGTGTCGGATATTTATCTGTCTATTCGTTAATTACGCTAACCTGAGTCGATTAGCTTCATTTATTATCATAATAAAACAAACGTTTCTATTCTTCTCAAATTAAACACATTACTTTTTAATGTTCTTTCCTTTTTCTTCTGAAACCATTGCATGTTTGTATACATTGCTTTCATGTTTTATTTGTGAAGTTATATAACTCTGCAGTTTCATCTTTGTAACAATTTCCTTATAATGATATTATAAAATCGGAAAAAGGAATTTGCCGAATCCTCTGTGTTTAAATTATTATCGACTTAATTCTATTCTTTAGCTTTTAAATAATGAGAGATTTAATAATTTAATTCATTAATTATCGATTATTTTTTCTATCCCTAGCCATTTTACAGTCATGTTAAGCGAATCTTATTAATTTAGGCGTACTCTTCTATCACTTTTGCTCAATTCCTAAATCGGATTACACTCATATCAGGGAGCTTTTCCTTTGCTGTATTTTATGGCATAATTTCGCTTTTGCTATTTGCAAAATGTTGTTGTTGGCTTAGAAGACCAGTAAATAATTTTTCTCTACTATGATCTGAGAGATTAATGTTCCTATTAGTCAGTTATATTTCGTTTAGTAAACGTCAATTTTTTTATTATTTTGTTAATCTTTATTAGCATCAGCGATCCCTAAGTTCGAAAAAAGAGAAAAGTAGGAGAGGTTTATATTTCACTGTGTGGTTTCACATTAGGCTCTTACTTGTAAGGTAATCTTTCTTCCTTGTGGTGTTTTTAAAAACAAATTCATCATGCTTATCCAATTCCCGTCTGATATTATCTTGTTAGCTTTATTTGCAATTGGAGCAAATTTTGTGTTCATTTTAGGCAAAATGTCGTACTATTTTAAAAGTTTTCGTTTATTACTTTTAGGTTGTTCATAGGCCTTGTTGTAAGCACCTCGATAGTTGACAGGTAGTGCTATTTTTCTCGAAAATTTAATGGCCTACCGGTTGAAGCCATTCACATGTACCAGTCTGTTGACCCTGACCTAGAAACCGCAAATGTATGTGTCCATTAGTAATGGTATTTGGAAATTACCCCTTTCACTATTTGTTTTTGCATGTCTCAGAACTTTAGCGCCTAAATTCCGTGGGCCATATTTCTGATTTCTCTTCGAATGTTGCAATTTTAGATGGCTTTTTCACTCCTTTTTCTCCAGATCTTAGTTAAGAGTTTACATATGCGCATCTTAAATTGAAGTCAAAGAAAGTTTGGAGATGCCTTTTTTTTAACCCGAATGGCGTGTAGACGTCGACTTCTTGCGCGCGCTTTTTATTCAATTAAGCTAACAAATAGAGAGGCATCGATTAATTGGCCTCGCTAATTTTATTTGCTTTTTTGTGAGTGACAAATGTAATTAAATTTGTAACTTTACAAGTGACTTCATAATTGACTTCAGTGAAAGTATCTATTTTGTCCAAAATAACGAAATATGTCTGGAATTTGGCGTGCTGAATTCCTTTACGCCCTTTTTTTCACTTTACGCGCGCATATTTTTATGACAGCCTCTTTTCAGTACAGGCCTGAACTAGAGGTCCATTTTTTGGATAACTACTCCAACGAAACTTAAAAATAGCATCCTTATGATCTAATTGACTGTTTATTTTAATACTTTAATACATTGTATTCGAGAGTACAAATTTAATAACCAATTTTTATTTACCCCTAAGTATAACTGTTCATATGTGTTTTCTTCTGGTTTTTAACTACATAATGGCAATGGTTGCTAGCCTCGCATTTAAATAATTAATTAATTGTGAACCCTTGTGTGTTTTGCTAATTGCTTTGCTGCTAGGCTCTGGTAAATTAAGATAGATAGTTTTTGTTTGGAAAAGAAAAGTGGCAGAATTCATTCGATTGCTGAGATGAACTTTTTGTTTACTTAAATCAATATTTATTTAAAAAAAAGGGATTGTAGCAGTTTTCGTATAGCTAAAGTGTCTTATTATGATTGTTACTGTCCATGGCAATGCAAACAAACTTTTACAAGTATTTATCATTGCATAACGTCTGAATTGCAAAATATCCCAGTATGGAGTGAAAAGTTTGATCGAGTAGGAGTTACTGTATAGGGTAGAATGTCAAGAGTCTTACTGTATTTGAATTCTGGATAAGGGATACGGGTTAATTTTGTAATATTAAGGTGATTCAATGCTCAATTTCCTCGATTTTATCCCTAGGTTTCTGAATGAGTTCATGTCCACAATGCTCAGAGCTTATTGGCCGGTTAGTGCAAATGATTGGTTGGGAATGCCACTGATTTCTTAGTGTCTTATTCTGGTCATGAGCAGATAGAGGAGACTAACTGAGGCATTTTACACGTACTAGAGCTTGCTAGATTTTAGTCGAGGAGACCTCTAATCTAATTACAATATTATAATGCTGACTGAAAGCCTGGGGTGACTCTTGCCTAAATACTAGTTCAAATATGTTTATCATACTGCTATAGGCTTAATATATCAGTTGAGAGTTTGTTTACCCAAGAATATTGACAGATAATCGACCAAGACTGATGTTAACATATGGGGTCTTTTCTAACTGACTTTGTAGACGATAGGGGATGCTTTTGTCAATGAGAGAGAGCATGATAAATTTGATAAACGGGTACGGCATTATTACGAGTTCAGTCAATATAGTGTCCTCTGTTCTAGATCGTTTTGACGATTTCTAAGTCAGCATGTAGGCGTATCTGACCGTTAAATTTTATTACTTAATCTGTTCCGTTTATTTGAGAGTCCGATTTCGTTTTTGTGGTCGGAGAAGATGGAAATAATTCACATGACTTGTGAGTTATCTCGTGTTCTTGAAGTGTAATTAATATGCGAAATGACTCTTAATTTCATCACTAAAAGTGTCTGTGGTCTCTTGATTTCTTTTAAGTTTACTTTACCTTATAAATACTAATGTCCGAGACTGTTCGAGGAAGCATTATTCAACTACAATGTCGGGTATATTTCAATGTTTAAGATGCGTTGAAATTTACTCTTAAAATGGTTTATACAAGTACACAAATTTGGCGTAGGGATTTGGTATTAAGTTCGAGGTTTTACTACAATTTGGGTTTTGGAGCATGTCCGCAAACCAGCTTTTCTTGCCATTTTAAGAGCGTTGGCCAATTGTTTTCTTTTCCTAACGGTCGGTTGGTGATGATTTTTTGTCTTTACGGCTTCCAGATTGCACTAACGTCATTTTTAAGTCCGACGAAATTTTTGTTTCTTTTTGAGCTTGTAGCAATCTTTTTGTCTAAATTTACATTACTTTCACACATTCCATACCTCATTTAGTTTCTGTTATTAACTTTTAAGCAATTTAAGCCCAGAAAAAATAACCAATCTTGTAGCTGGTTGTCGCCTCTGTTACTCGCCACTTTAAGTTGTATTTACGGTTCTATTTAAAATTAGATTGCGATTTTAAATAATGGAGCTTTTTGAAATTTCGAGGTCTGTTCTGTTGGGACGAATTTATTACTTTAACCTGTATCGAAATTCTGATTAGCACAAAGTTAGCTTCATCGTGTGAGTGATGGTTACTATTCGATAACGTCATTGATTCTGTTTACGTTTATTTCAGGTACGACCGTAGACTTAGTTCGATCTCCAGTCTTCACGTATGGCAACCCTCACAGAACATAACACTGATCGGGTTATATGAATCGAACCCACATTAAAGAAATATGTCAGGTCACATAGTTTTGGCTTGAAGAACTTCTTCAAAAACTGCAGTCTCTTCACTATTTTAGAGTTCTATACCATGGGCTTCTTCCTCTGGGATAGATGCCTGCTTAAGTACGGCTGGACATACAAAAGTCTCTAAAGAGATCAGCACCTGCAGTATTAAAATGCATTCCCTCGTCAGCGATTGAGAAATTCACTCTTAGTATTAAGAACAACAGAAATATTTTTAGTATTTCTTTTAGTTGGATTTGAATTACCAGTATTAAGTGTAGATATACTCCTGGGAAAAGTTTTATCATCAGAGCTTTTAGAAGTGGATTTCGCATCTCATTCTCTCTCGCCTCATCTATCATATTTGAAGCACTTAGCGTAGGTGTAGATGCATTTTCTCTTACAATGGGCTTCTCCACAGAGTAAGTCTTTGCTGTATTTCTATAGAATAGTGGCTCACTTTTGGATGGCATGAATGAAGACGCATATTCACAGCATATTTGACGAACTCGCTGGGCTGGTCAAATCACTACAATCTGCATATAAGCTCACTCAGCCATAAATAACCAGTTTCAAACAAATGCTTTATTTTTATTTCAAGCTTCCCATTGCCAGTAACACAATCTGCTAAGAAAATAGTTTGTCTAATAACAACTGCATCTCTTTTAATTACCATACTGCTTTTCATTTTTATCTATCTTATATGTGTTCTTAACTTCCTCTTACACTTTGACATCGCGCGGTCAAATTCCTAACACCTATGCGCATAAAATAAATGTGTGATCATCATTTAAACCGCTTTCTTTCTTAATGAAACTTCTTTAAATTTTTTGCCTCTACTCTCTTATTGGCTAAACGTCAATTGTGATTACTAATCACTCTAATCCAACCACAATTCTCTCACCTTATTCCTATTTGCAGTTTCAATTATGAAAATCCAAACTCCAGAAATCTCTTGGCATGAAACCAAGCCTATCTACTCCTGCGATTTGCAGCCCTTCAAAGTACCTTCTATTGCCAGAGCTTCAATCGATTCGGAGTTACGCAAACCCCTCTCCGAGTTGGCAGCTTCGGATCTACCAGCGGGTGGTCCCATTAGAATCGATCTTCTTAAGACAGTAGAAAAGATCACCATGTCTAAGAAGGTAAAAGAGGACGAGAGTGAGACAACGACGGCTTCGGAAGAAGTTTTTGGCAAAACGTGGACACGCCTGGCCACGGTGGGAGGGGACAATATTGTTCGAATGTGGAGAGTGAACCTCAATTGGGAGCCTCCAGCCAAAGTTTCCATGAAGAAGGCGTCGAAAAGTGGACATTATCATGCGGAACAGCCTGGACCTTCTCCCGAAAGTGGCGCTACAGCAATCAAAGAGGGATCTAAGAAAGTTGTTGCTGTGGCCCAGGGACTGGTTTTCTTAGCAAATCTGAAGCGACATGAGTCGAATATCAATGTTGTTCGCTGGTCTCCTACAGGTATGACTTGTATATTATATTACTTAGGTCATACAAAGTTGTGTTGATCCCTCGTGTTTTTAACCTTCAAAAAGCGAATTTGTGAACTTTGTGGAACTTTAGTCTCCTCGATGTTTTGACAAATGACACTGAATCACATTCCTTTACCGGGAAAACATCAATTGTGGTATGAACGACTACAATACCATTTGTTCATTTACATCAAAAGGAAGATTTGAATTCTCTTGTAGCTTCATAGTCACATATTTCACTATCCAACTCTACGTTATTGGGTGCCAAAAGAAAGCTAGTATCTGAAATTGCCCGACTTTAAAGAATGGGTGGTCACGGCACTCCCATCTTCACTTCCGCTTAGCATTTAGGTGGAATAAGCTGGAGTTTACAGAATTGACTCCAACTTTTTTAAAGTGTGGCCGAGCCCATGGCTTTGTCTTCACTCAAAGTGGTCACAAATCGAGAATAGAGATTATTAGTACTGTTATTATTCTTGAGCCCATCGTAGAAAATGTTAATATCTGACATGGGTAGGGGGAAGTTATCTTAGACTCGCTCTTATGAGAAGCTCACATTCTACCATCCCTCATGTTGGTCAGCAGTATACTGTGACCTCTGACTTAACAGGCATACGCCACCGGCATACCTCGGTTTAAAATTAACTTCTACGCTCGCAGTTATCTGTTGATTACCTGTTATCTTGCAGTATTCTAAAATACCATGCGAATGCAAATCTGTTAAATGGGGAAATTATTACGGCCCACATGCCAATATCCCAGCCAAGAAGAAGGTAAATATGCAAGTCCTCATTGTTGTAGTGATTATTTATTGCAATTCAATTTGAACCATATACAGTATGTCGTAATTGATATAAGTTCATGTAAAAAATGTGTGGGCCAATCAATATTTCAATAATAGTGGAAAGAAAATATAAAAATATGCTAACTTCGTCAAAGTAAAATATTTAATCATTTATCTTAATTACCTGTCATAAGTTTGTTCTGGGTTGATTAATGATATGGGAGCGGTTCTTGGATTAAGAGTCTACTATTTAACAATTAAAAACCTTGAACTTTGTGAGTCTCCAAATAATGATACGATGATCGTTTCTTCCTTCCTGAGCTAATAAATTCACATCAGCTGATGAATATTTGTCTTTGTCATTATTGATCAAACTCTCCTATATTTGACTAATTTCAATTACGCCATTTAAGTCATCTCTATAGCTAATTTTTTAATCTTTATTATTTATTTTCTTGCTGATCTGTTGATTCAGCAAATTTTCGTAGCCATTTGTACTCATGTAGTGTGAAACTAATTGTGAGTAGAATAACCTAGTTAAGTTGTTGGACTTCAGACTACTTCCTCATAAATCATGAATTTCCCCCTTCTAGAAAATCCTTCCCACTATTCGCATTTCATAATGATATGTCTTCCCCTAAATCAATTGTTCTGCAGATACAAAGCTCCCTCAAGTTCGTGAAAATAGTTAAAACGGGGTTTATAAGTTTTAAAATGGGTTACTCACAGATTGTATGCTTTTAGTTTTTGAGTTTGGTTAATTTGTGTGATTGATTGTGAACCCTGTATTACTATTTTGAGTCAGCGTTTGTAAAAGATTGTGTAAGCCATCACAGCACGTTAGAAGTAGGCCCACAACCCAGCTAGCCAAACGAAAGCACACGTCTGAACTCAGAGTGGACCAATGGGGCAGCCGAACTGGAGCTCAGTGGGGTCATTTGTCTGGATCAACCAGATAGCCATCTGTCGCTGTCGCTCTTTATGGAGGTTTGTGGTCATGAGCAAGATAGTTTCTGTCTCTTACCATATGTAATGTTTGCTCCTTGGTCTTTATTTCCAGTTTTCATGCATCTTATAGACTGTATGCTCTCATTATTAACTTACCTTTGTTGTAAGATGTGTCCTATAACTGCTTTGAAATCACAATTAAGCACTCCAGAATCAAGTGAATGGCAATGATAGCAAATACCTTCTACTCATTTGATACAAGTACAACGAATTTTTTCCCTTATAGGAAAGTTTCTGGCCTCGGGCAGTGACGACTCCTTTATAACCATTTGGAAATTGCAAGAGGATGCGAAGGAAAGGCCTCAACCCAAAACATCGGAACTCGATGCAGATGAACCGGCATCACTTGAAACCTGGCTACCTTTTCGTTTCGTCAAGTGAGACTAATGCACATTTTCTTAGTGCTAGCTTTGAACGTTCAACTTGAATGGGTAGAGCGTCTCTTATTAAAACAATCGCATTTCGCTATATTAACCAGTGTAGTCGGTATATACGAATGTATGTCGGACTGAGATTCATTTAATAAAATCGACCAGTTAAAGTTAATATCAAAGACCCATGACTTTTAATGTGGGAGCGACGAGTTCGAGTAATGATCGATTCCACTTTAGAACTTAGAGCATTATTTTAGGGGATGTTATGTGACAATTTGTCTTTTTTTCACAAATTGATGTTGGCGTTTGTATTTCCGTGTTCTAACTTTGCATTCACTGGCTTTGCTTGCAGAAGAAAGCGTATTCATTTTGAATTGAAACATTTTTAAACCTTGATGATAGCATCTGTGGCAACATGTGGTTAGCACTTCCTATTCCTATTTGGAATGTTCACAGTATTAAGCTGCTATCCGCAAAGTTTGATATGACTGGAATCCCCTAGTCTTGGAGCCGCCAAATTTCTGGCCTCATTTACCCAGAGTTTGAGGACTTGAAAGTAACGGAATAGGTCTTATTGGATTAATAAAGAACGGGACTATGCTTAGTCATCATTATGACTGACAGCTAATTGACCTGGAGGAACACGGAGACGTATTTAGACACGCGAAGAAGGTACGTCCTGACCTACATGCAGCAATACAAATTAACTGTTACTTGTGAGTTGATTTTACATCTCTTCAATCGTCGTAGCTCTCAAGGGTTATAACTTTCAACTATTGTAATTATGACCACCATCAACAAGCATCAGACTTGACAATTAAAAGTCACATTCTCGACAATGCAGCATTCAGGAGATGTGCTGAAGGTACATCCAGGAACACGCTTGGCGACTACTGCTCTCCAGCAACCAAGCAACTGGGGATATAAGCGTTATGAATGTGGCACATTAAGTTGGGGAGATTTCTTTGCCATTTATGAACTGATCTAGTAATGTAAGTGACTTAACTTATTGCTTCAATGTGGTTCTGATCACATAATTTCTCTGCATTATATCGTATATTCATGATTAATCTACCAACTTATTCTGATTTCTATTCTGCTTCAGGGGTCACGATTACGAAATCCTCGATTTGGCTTGGTCACCGGAGGAGAAAGCCATAGTATCAGGAGGTGTAGATAAGAAGGTCATTCTCTACACACTGAATATTCCCGCAAGCGGTGACGTATCTTCTTTGTCTGTTGACAAGGAAGTTCTTGGTTCACACAAGCACCTTGTTCAAGGAGTCGCTTGGGATCCCAAGGGCGAGTTCGTTGCTTCTCTGTCCAACGATCGATCGTTCCATGTCTATAAGGTGAACAAGAAGACCCGTATTGCCAACATTTCGAAGGTGGGAAAAGTGCATTTATTCCAGGTATGCATTACTTAGTGTTTGTTTTACTTATCAAATTTATTTCGGAATTATGGTTATGACAGCAAGCCTAGTTTTGTCACATTGATCTAAGTGCGTTCTAGATAATGCTAGGCTTCAGACCCGGAATGAGGGAGAGAGATAAGACAGAAGTGCGGTTTTTCCATGATGCTTTATTGCTTTTTATATGACTATTTCTATTAAGATTATGTTTAACGTTTGGAGGTTAGTCCGCTTTCTGTACCGACGTATGATTCGTCCAGAGTGACTGACTAACTAGAATCGCTTATCCTACAATAGTGTCTAGACTGCGGATTGTTTTGTCGTTGTCCTCTCAGTTTTCAAATAAAGATGAAAACGACAGAATATCGAATCATAGAACAGACACGAGAGCGTTCGCATATTCCTCACTAGCTTTGCTAGAATTAATAGATTGGAGATAACTTTATTTCACTGCTTGTATTATATGAATCCGACACTATTATCAAGAATTTGGGTCTAACATGCGAGTTGTGTATATACATGTACCTCGGGTCCTATTTCTTCTTCCTTTGTCTGATCTGGAGGTCTAGATTACATATATGTGTAGCGTTATGCTAATAGTTTTATATAAAACTGAAATTTGATTATCTGCAATCTTGTACAGAGCTCACGTTAGAATTGCGATTTTATGAGACTAATTTTTTAAGGAGAATCTTTGGCTTCTAGTGGGAAGCAGCAACACTAAGAGCTCCAAAATACAGAAGTTCGTTGATCATCAACAACAAGAACAAGAAAGAAAATAAAAGGATGTATCATCATAATGTTTTTAAATTGTCATCGAGCTCGTGCTGATCGATATCTTAAGACAGTACTGAACTACTTTAGGGGCCCAACCAAGTTAGGCTCGGAGATATTCCTTCTATAATATCTATCTAAGGACTGACGGGATACAAAAGCCTTCTCCAAAACAGAAGATAGCATACATGTTCGATAAAATAACATAGGAGAAAAGAATCAAATTGAAGGGAATTAGTCGTTGAACTGGCCAATAGGAAAATGGGATAAGAATATACATGCTAGGAATGATGGATAATCGAATGAGTGTCGTATGGTTGAACGACGCATACGGAATTTAAGTAAATGCATGCTGAAGGACACAAATCACTACGTGTTTGACGTGCGCAGTTTGCCCATGGACATTTTGGAACCATTGTTTGATCTCTTGTTTAAGCGTATTTCTGCCACCTAAATAGGATGATTCTTGGCGGTCCTTCTTCCGTCGCATGGCTTTCAGTCCCGATGGTGTAATGCTCGTCTGTTCCTCGGGCAATCTTGAAGCTGCTCGATTCGCTGGCGATATGGGCTCTGCAGCAGCTGCTCCTCCTACTACAGTCCCTAACGAACCCATCGCTGCTAAACGAGATGTAGAGAAAGTGGTGGTGGAGGTGGGGGAAGCTGGTGAGGAAAAGGAGGGTGAGAAAAAAGAAGGGGATGAAGAGAAGGAAAATAAACCAGAAGAAGTGCCAGAGACCCCAGCTGCTCCTGGTGAGTTGCAATACCGAATACTGTTATAAGTAGCATGATAAAGTGGTAATGGTACCATTAATTTGTCTCTAAACCCTCATTCTTATGGTGTCAATAAGGTTAATATGAAATATATAGTAAACGAAATACTGCAAATTGTATATGTATAAAATGAGTATAAACTTCTATCCAACCACTAAACTTGTTAAATGTGGTTTGTAAGTAGTATATATGGTAGAAAAATTGAACATAGTGAAATCGGAGGAAGAAGCCGGTGATGAAAAAGGTGAAAAGAGGATAGAAAAAGGGAATGAAGAAAACTTAAATGAACCGGAGTAAGAGACGCCGATTGTCCCTGGTAAGTTGTACTACTGAATAATGCAATACTGCAGTATGATGGGGACGGTTTTGGTATCATTAATTTATTCTTAAGTCCTCATTCCTATTTGCTTTACCAAACGGTGTCAATACGATTTATAGAACTGATTATGTTTGTAATCAACTATGTACGACCGATGCATGTGCAGGAGAATGAATGCTTTTGTGTTGCAATTAGTTGTCAAAGTCAAGTGCTACTGTTAGATACTGTTCTTATGAGTAATATTATAATGATAATCTCGGTCCCACTAATTTGTTTACCATAACAGGTGATTGGCAATATAATTTGTAAATAGTATCGTGTAAAGAATACTGCCTGCTTAGAAAGCTTGAGGTGAGTACAATCTCGTAATAAACTACTGAAATAGTAGTACCGAATTTCTAAGTAAACTGAAAATGTCATAGCCTAATGGATGTGCGCAGTTGAATAAGTGCTTCTATGTTGTAAGTAGCAGCTGAAGCTAAATATTGATTACAAGTTTAGCTCTAGTTTCTGGGCCACCTCACCGTTGCCTAGCTCTTATTCCCTTGAGCTCTAAGAAAAAAGGTTTATTTTTCAGCAACTGAATTAGTCGTACCTGAGTCATAAGTGGTATGCACTGAACCAGAAGTCAATGTAGGTACTTGCGTAGTAAATTGGTGACTTGCATGCTATAGATGGCTAAGGCAGTTAAAGCAGAGTGTTCGCTTCTACTCGCTATGTGCATTGACTCATTCTTTTTTAACCCGCTTACTTTCACTCTTGTCGTTCGTGTATGTGTGTTTTCTCCTAAATGCACAAACTGTACCTAAAAACTCACAATAGACAGAGTTTTATAAATGCATCGTTACCTGGTCAGTCTTTTTAACTATTGAGCATTTTTGTAAATAACGATTGCTGAGGTGTTATTTTTAACCCCTCCTAGCTGTTCCCTCCGGGAAAGTTTAAATAGTTTTACGACAGTCATTCATGCATTTTCTTCATATTTTTGAGTCCGATTTGTATTTTTTGTCATTTTTTCCTTGAGGTTTCACTCGCATGATATTCATTTTTATGCATTCAGTATTGCTTTACAGTTTTAACTAATGAATTTGCCGAAGTGTATAAAGAATAATCATAACAGTCCTTGCAATTAATTTAGCCAGTTTTCATCGTAAAATCTATTTTGGGATTAAGCTTTGTTATTCTCGTTTGCCCATTTCATTTCCATCACTGTTATGGTATTCAGTTATTCGGTTTGTCTACTTACAGGCCTCTGAATTACGCATTAAGACGTCCATCTTCCCAGTTTATTTGCGTAGTTTATACACTATTCGTCTACGTAAATCTCTTTATTTTGGTGCCACAAATGAAGTGATTTTGGTCAAACTTGTGTCTCCCAAAGTTCTATAATATCATTAAAAGGATATAAATTGCAATCTGGCTTGGCAATTTACGTTCACTTGGCTAGTTGTTCATAAGCAATATCCTGCTGACATTATTTATTATAAGCGTAAGTAGGATCACAAAAGTCTTCATAATCAGGTTAATAGCTTCCGCCTATAATTACACTAATGACAGTTTGTTCTTTTTGAGACATTTAAATTGTATTAGAAGTACATTAAATTTAATTATTCAATAGGTCTGTATCACCAGATAGGGAGGAGATAAAGTCGGTGATGAAGTGTCTTGAAAGATAACAGAGAGAAGCCGTCGGTCTCGAACTAGCAAGCTGATCAATTGATAAGGTAAAGCTCGTTAAGCAAGTTCTAGATAATGTAGGGGAAATATATAAATAGTTTGAAGGCTGAGACATAAGTTATGCATAGAAGCAGAAAATTAGGTTAAAATCGGTAAATAATTTATAATAACAGTTAAATATAAGAGACAAAGTAATTAAATATGTATAAATAATAGATATCCTCTTATAAATTCCTTTTTCCCAGTCAACGCGCCTCAACACGCGGCCCACATCTTTCGAACCGCCTGGTCCAAGACCCCTTGTATCAGTTTGCCCACAGGTCGTCGGCCAGTCATTGCTGTTCGTTTCTGTCCACAGCCTTTCCAACTTCGCGTCACCAATCCGGAACCTGGTGTGGCTGCATCCAGTGTCTTCGATCTACCCTATCGTTGGATTTTCTGTTTGATTCTGGATGATGGTTTAATCTTATATGACACCCAACAGGCTCATCCATTTGCTCAGGTAGACTAAGTTGGATCTAATAATCAAATCCATTTCTTTAACGTAATTGATGTTTTTTATGTTCTATTGGAGGTGTGAATTGGATAGAGGAAACATTGGTAAATTATCACAAATGTTTTATTAAGTAGTTCTTCTGCTACGGTTTCGGGTAATGTAGTAATTGACTATTCTACGTTCTTCCCTCTGTCTTTAAGAAATCAATCTGGACGTCATTTTTATATGTATATTGCTAGTTACCATTCATTGTACCTAGGACGAGACGTGATATCGGCAGAATGTATGGTTTTTTAGAAAAATAATGCCTTTAAATAATGCCATCGTCTGCCTTTAAAGGTAAGGTTGTCAGGTTCGCATTATGTTAACTGAGTAGTATTTGAATAAGAACATCACTGATAATAATGTCCAAAGCCTATAGAAGAAGCCTTTTTTTCGTGCTCTGCGGAGACATAGGAAAAATATTTCGGAGCATTTCGATGAGAAAAGTGGGCTTTTTATTACCCCTTTGTCGAGATATTTTATGAAGGTTGAAAAAATTCCGAAGTCCCTTAAGCTAGTTTTACCAGTACTTGCTTTCAACAGAGGAAATGGTTTCCATAGGAAGTATTTATTAAAAGACATAGATAAGGCAATATAGAATTAAAGGTTTATAAGAGAATGATAGGGCAATAAGTGAGAGAAGGCAACCATCTTGTCACGGTGGCCACTGCCCTCTTGTTGCAACTTGGAACCTAAATTTGAGTATATCCCGGCATGCTAGCTTCTCATTGGTCCACTCTGCACCCATGTAGTCCTAGTTGATGTGAGTGCTGACAATTGCTTCCGTACTTTATGGTGAGGTGGCTAGCTTAGCCTACCCCCCGATTCTTCAATACCAATATGCTTGGCTGCTTGAAATATCATGGAATCATTCTTGTGATCAGAATAGACTGTGTGATTGGCCATCTACTTGAGTGTCGATATCACACACATAGACCACCGCGTCACCGGTGCCCTTATGAGGTCAACTTTTTTAGTCACTTTAGCGTGCTTTGTACAGAACCAAACTTAAACAACAGAAAGTTCACTAAAACAATGTTTAGATTACGTCTTTGTGCATATTGCTAGGTATGTGATAGTAATTGGTGGCCTAAGAAAACTAATGGGCCATGTCGCGCGGCATATTCTTTTGAATGGAACACTTGTTAACCGATTCTTTACTGTGAAAACCTATACGAACGTTAAAACGCATATAGAATAGTCTGTCGGATAATGGGAAGATTTACGTCTTTGAGAGCCGAATAATCGTCAGTCTCATGGGAAATAGAGCGTACGCATATGAGCAGTAACGTGGAGAGCAGACTTGTGCAGTTAGATTAGAACAAATATTAATTCACGGCAGTTGCCAACTAATACAATAGCATAAATTACCATATCCCTTTCTAGATAACTGACATTCACTATCAAGCGTTGAATGACGCCTCATGGTCAAGTGATGGCCGTCTTTTGACAGTGACATCTACTGATGGCTACTGCTCCTTGATTTACTTCAATGAGGGCGAATTGGGTACTCCATACACAGGACCGCTGAAGTCAAGATCTGATAATCCTCCCGCCTCGACAGTCAACGCTGAAGGAGAAGAGCAGACAAAAGCCATCTCTCCAACAAAGAAGGATGAGGAGCAGAAATGGTAAGTTGTGGATTATTATTGTCGTTAATTTCTTACCACTTTCAAATATTTTCAATGAGGTTTTTAAAATATTTATTAGGCATATCTTTCTTCTATAATTTCTCTCGGTACTAATTTGTTAAAGATTAACAAATTAACAAAAATAAAGATTAACAAATTAACAAAAATAAAGATTAACAAACTAATTAATAAAGATTAACTTTTCTGGCATTCAGAAAAGTTACGTTTTGCAAATCCAACTGATTCGTTTTTGGGTTCAAATTTCAGTTTATCCCACCATTATCCCATCATTTTTAAGTGTTGGTTTCTGAGTTTTACTGCTTGATAAAATGGCATTGATGTTGTGTTAACTTTCAGTTAAGATTGACTAGTCCTGTCAAAAATTGTCTCTGTCATAACTTTGTAGTGTATTCCTCCTAATTTTTATTCTAGGTCGATATACCCTAGTGTTAATTGGGTGGATATTTCTTTGTTGCGGACTTCTTTGAAGTTTTACACTGCGTTATGGGGATAAAATCGGTTGTCGAAAACACCTAATTTGTTCCTTCATTCGTGTTTTGTTCTGCCTATGCGTGTGTCAGTTTCGGCTTTACTGGTCGTTTGTCAAACGTACTCCAAAACACAACCCAAGGAGGATATATTCAGTAACACTCCAATCTTCTAAATATGAGTAAATGAGACTGGCCATTTAGCGGCTTCGGAATGGGGATTAATATGTTCTGGTCTTTACGATTAGCACTTTAATGTTGTGGTCAATTCCACTTAGCATTAGGGGGCGCGAATTGAGGGAGCGAAACTAGCACTACCTTGTCTTCGTTTTATAATAGGTAGAGAAACTTAATTATTCCTCCTTAGAGTTGTCAAAACCCTGCAGAAGCATCATACCATGTTGAACCTTCTTTTTGAACAACTCCCAGATCACATATCACTAAAAGCTATACATCGCTATTCCAGCTAATATATGGCATACGGACTTTGAACGTAATTACCGGAAGTGATTATCTTATCATTCTACTGAGCCATTCTTTTTCTTTTATAGGACTGCAAAACGTGGCGGATTAAAGCCCCTTCCCAAAGCGGTTGAGGATTTAAATCCACATCGCCACATTAGTTTCGGACCAGAGGCTCAAGAGAAACCACACAAGCCAATCCCAGTCACTCCTAATGCGGGCCGTTTCCTTACTCAACCTATACCAGTATCACCTTGTCCACCGCCACCATCTCTCACGATACCATCTATCACGATACCATCTATCACTGTTCGTTCAAAGGCGACGGGTGAAAGGCGGGATCTTCAGCTGGTGACCCTCACCGAGGATGTGTCGAAACCTGCGGAACCAAAGGGCCTGCCGAAGGCTCTACTTGAGACTGAAAAGAAGGGAGAGCAACAAGAGGAAAAAGATAAGAAGATGCAGGAATGAAAAACTCGCGTTTAGTGTTTATTGTTAAAAAAGAATTGTTATACGTCTCCGTATTTTTTATAAGTTGCCTGCCCCATTTTTATAATGAAATCGCTTTTTACGAATCGAATGAAAGGTTGTGCTATTTGACCGATTGTGGTGTACATTTTTGAGGAAGAAAGGTGCCAAAGAAATCTAAGATCCCGCCATATCTTAGGATGGGGGGATGGGTCTCTAAACTTTGGAACAAGATTTTTGGCGCTTATCAGGCGGTATTTTCCGATGCAGTTATTCATGTACACGTATACCGAGCTAGAGATCACAAGACCGATGGTCATCGGTGGGCATTCAGTGTTGTGAGTAGCCAAGGGAACTAAGTAAATTCGGTTAGCGGGGAGATGACGTAAGACGAATTTCCCAAAAAAGATGTTGTATAATGGTCCCCATTACAATATTAAAGTTTTGTTGATACTTTTCATGCTGTTTTTTTAAGTAGGAGTACATGAGAATTATCCACATTCAAATGACTCACCTCTACCGTTATCAAGTGAAAGAGGATGCAAATGAGATCAAATTCTTCGGAAAAGTCTAAGTATAGAGTGAATAATGAAGAATGGCGAACAGCAGTTGAAAGCTTGACCGGTTGGTTCTAGTTAGTGACAAGTTAAGGATACAAGTCTTACGATTTTTAATCATCTAAAAGAATCACGTTTTTACTAATTAACCTAATACCCAAATTCTTTTTTTCCTGAATTTATTGTATGCAGGGAATTGAAAATTCTCCATTCGACTAGAGGACGAGGCGTTTAATACCCTGCTACCCTGGTCATTAGAAAATGACATGAGCAACCATCCGTGGTATCCGGACTATCAGTGTCAAATCACATGGTAAACTTCCTTTGAGACTGTGACTTGAGCATGATTGACCTATTCTGTCCTTGTGTCTAGTTTGTCCATCTACGCAGTCGTAACTGCAACAGTATATGTGAACTAGACCAGGCGTTGTCTATCTGGGATCTTCTGGATGTTTTGTATGACTTAGACAAAGCATGCCCTCTCCGAAGTCTGACAGATGAGTTTTGGACATCATGGATATGAATCCATCGAGAATCTCAAGAACGAATCCTAGAATCCAGAATATAAGAATATGAAGTACGGAACCGCAACCACTATGTAAATAATGTATAACCTGAATCCAAAGTTAACTGAAACGATTTGTTGATACCCGGACTTTGGTCTCACCTTCTACTCGCCCCCTCCTCTTACCCAATTATTGGAGTAATTTAGGCTCCCACAGTTAAAATGCATTTTTTGCCGTATTGTGGTTAATAATAAATAGATCAATATTATCGTCATTAGTCATGCATTAAAGCTCGAGTATTTGGATTGAGACACACAATGCAGCTGTAAATAAAAGGGAGTGGTGAGGGAAGAGTGAAAGAGTGATATCTAAGAGGCAGGCGCATCGGCGCTTGGATCAGCGGTATTGGCAGCTTTGACAACCATGACAACGTCATTGAGGGAGTAGAAGGAGCGAACAAAGTCACCCTCGCAGAGGTAAGGGACCCGAGTCCATCGGACAAGTTCGAGTCCGGCGGGATCAAGGATGTTGGTGACGAAATCATCGAATTGGACCTCCCAGGCTCGACTCTTGCTCACCTCAAGGAGCTCCAGGGGTTCGTTATTTGGTGTGGCTTCAGATTAGAATGAAATAAAAATAACAAAATTTAAAGATAAGTTCCGTATTCTTGCAAAAATTTATTGCCCTTTCTAGTTATTTACCATTTCGTTAATGTCCATTATAGAATCCTCTTACTACAAGTTCTTAAAGCTCCACAAATAGTCAAGATTGGATACATTGTAATGTACCCTAAAATAATTTATCAATTTGTCCTGGATTTTCTTAATTGATCTATTCTCTCCATTAACTTAGCTGCACTTCGAGTGCGCCACATTATGGAAACACAAAATGCGAACTAACTCTCTTTGTGGTCTCAGTAATTTGGATTATAATTGACCAATTAAAGTTGGTACTGTAGCAGTTGTCAATATAATCAATGGGTGCACTTATGAGATGGAGTAAGTTTATCACACTTACTAAAATGCTGGATTTTCAATATATTTTTTAAAAAAGGGAAGAGTTGAATAGTTTTTTGTTGTATTTTATCAATAATTCTATATAAACAATGCCAAGACAGCTAGAACAGCTGTCAATCTTAGAAACTAAAAAAATGCTCCTAATATCGAATCAGATAGAAGCTTGCTATGAAACCCCTTCATCCAGTTATAGAAGAAAATGACAATAAGCTACAAAATTTGCAATTTACACTGGCCCTTAAAACTAACTATTACTTTATAATTAGCAGTCTAAACGATTGACATCTCTAATTAAAAGTCAACGTGTTATTCGTCCCCATCCCAAAGAGTGATTTGGAAAGCTATTTGGTCGAAACCAGACATTTCTTCAATTATATCGCGTGGTTCATGCAGGAAATTTAACAAATTTTCATAGTAATTTAAAATTCATGGTATATAAATCAAGAGTGAAGGGTATTTTTCAAGAACTCTATTTCCCTTCCTTCAAATGCAAAGAAATTAAACTGCGAAATTGTTTGTTTAATTAATTTAACTTATAGTAACCTTATGAAAGAATGAATATAATTGCAGGCTTGTCAGTGCTCCAGTAATGATAGACTTTTATTTGCTTACTTTCAACATATTGTGAAAGTGGTAAGACCAGGGCAATGACCAATCGGCCAGTATTGGGTTTGAGAACGGCTCGCATTCGACGAAGAAGGGTAAGAGGTTCAGCACATCGATCTAGAAGGTTAAGACAAGCCACCACATCGTACTGGGGTTTTGGTGATCTCTCATCTGCCTGAGTAATCTTCATCTTTGAGGCTATTGCTGGGAGGGTCTTGTCCCAATCATCAATTTCTAGCACCCTGCAAGAGAAAAGAGGAGATTGTAAATCAAAGATATTCCATGTCGAACTTTTAAAAACAGCCAGATAAAGAACAATAGGGCTTTTATAAAGTAAGATTACTCAACGCTGTTGTAATGGATGGGACGTCTAGTTTCTGTCACTTTGATCTATCTACCCACAGAATATAGCTAGGCTACAGTTAAATAGCTAGAAGAAAAGAGAGAAAGCAGGAGTTACTCTAAGACTTGTTATTACTTTTTAACTAAACTCTTTATATGAAGAATATAATTAACGACTGTACCGATGGGAGGGCATGTCTGGACAAGCTGTCAAGATACTCGGGACAGCATGCAGCTGTGTACTGAGAAGGCTGATAGACCATTGTAAGATCATTCGGGGTGTGAATTGCTCACAGTGCCTAAACTCTGTAACTGTGTTGTCTACATCTTATCAACGACCCATGTTTGCCGATGTGTATATGCCATCTCTGCTCTCTAAACTACTTTAGAAAAATAAGTAGTGCGAACCCAAAGTCCAATATTAATGAAAGTGTAGATGTATCTGTTCATAAGTAAATAACAAATGCAACAACGTAGGTGAAAATTGATCTCTTTTTATACCTAATCTACTCTCATAAATCAGTAGTATTTGTAGAACTAACGCCGACTTGTAACCTGAGAGGCGCGAGATAAAATATGCTTAATTTGTTTGAAATGCGAATAGACAGAAGCTCGGTTATTTAAGAGTAAGGAATATCTGGACCTATTCCATAACCCTCTATGATACACTCTAGCCTTAGACAATTGAACGTAGTAGCAATCAATGGTTACTATAAGAGAGATGCTACCAACTTGCTTTGTAAAATCCATTAATCGTTCTTGAAAACCGACATCTAGTGCTATTTTCCCACTCAAAATCTTTCAAAACTAAGCTCCAACTCCTCAAATATTTTGAGCGCATAAATGTACCAATCATCATTACAGTACCTGATAACCTATTACTTTTCAAATTTCATTTTCTCTTCTTCAATTAGATGCACAATACCCCGTCCATCACGCACCTTTGGAATGATTCATAACTAATGCTATAGCCTCAGAAGCCTCCAAAATAGTCACAATTTCCCGAATTGAATTATAAACACGGGATGGAGCAAACTTTTCTACCTTCCTCCAAATTATGCTGACAATGACCCCCCATTTTGGGGGTATTTTAACAATTATGTAAAATTGTAACCTGGATTTCTTATTTTGGATGAAATAGTTCTTTTTATCCAACAACTAACCATTCTGATCGAATGAATATAGTGCAAAAAGTTGCTTCAAATTTTACAGAACCGAACACACCTTCCAACTAATTCTATTTTATCTTCTCATGTTCTGATTTTTATATAACAACACGATTTCATATTAACCTGTTTCAAAATCAATTTTGCAACTCTAAATACCCTCCAACAACTAGTTTTTAGCACGTTTAAAAGTTTGATTTCCCCGACAGGTTTTGAGAACGGGCATATCAGATTGAACATTTTAAAGCAATACCACTTTCAAAATTGGAATTTCCCATGTCGCAAGAGAAGAAAGTACTTGGGAGTCTTGATTTTTTAACAAGAAGGCCGCATATAATAATTTGATCGCTCGAGCTATAACATGGAGTTATATCGCGTAACTACATAATCTGGTTAAAATTGAAGACAAATCTTCGATAAGAAAGGTGCAAAAATGTCTTCACCCTCACCAGATTTGAATAGGTAATCGTTGGAAGGAATAATTTATTAAGTAGGAGGTCGGTCACTTGCTTAGAGCATTATGTATCACTGACAATCTTTGTTACCCATCAGCTCATACACAACGACTTGACCGCAAAAAGGCAATAGTGCCGAGAAGAAGCCAAAGCTTATGTCATTAAGGAATAGATGAGCAGACTTTATAAGTTACAGTTCTTCTAATTTCTTTCAAATTCACCACAAACAAGGTAGGAAAAAAGAATGAGAATATGATGCGGATACTTAGAAGCAAATGAACAAAATGATACAACGGTAGTAGGGCAATAGAAATAATGTCAAGACAAAACCCGAAATTAAGCAATATGCAGATCATAAAGAATAAGCCACTAAAATAGATGGTCTAATTTGAATCTACCAAAGAGACAAAAGGACATTGGAAGAACTTCGAAAGTTATTAATGGTTTCTAGTGAAAGTTTTCTTTCAGTACCTGTCTTTCAGGTACTTGTTTACGATTCGCAAGTACCTTCAATAGTTTCAGTAAAATTAGCGTCTCGTTTGTTGAGATATTCTTATGACCTCCTATGATGTTAATGTAAGCTACTAGAACAAAGTTATACTTTACTTATTCAAACTTATTTGTGATCATTTTACAATTTCACAATATTTATGCGATAAACAAATAAATACTAGAGCAAAGAGCACAAAATTTTTTCCGCTGGAAAATTAATGAAAAACTTAATTAGATAAGATAGGAAACTTACGTGAAGTTAGCTTGTCGCAGACGCCAGCGCATAACGGGAGAAATTTCAGTGACATATACCTCTTCGAACATAGGAGCCATCCGCATTGTCACACGGCCATCTCCAGCGCCTTGAAAAAAGAAAAAGAGTAGTTGTCCGATGGTTCATATTAGTCCGCATTTTGAGGCCACCATCTTATTCATTAGAAAGTAAATTTATATGAAGTGATATGATCAATTATCTAAAGCAAATAATTGAGTAATAAGCTCTGGAGACTGTAAACAAGAAGACACCCGGACAACCAGAGGACGAATTCTGATAGTTGAAACTCGGAATAATAGAACATAAAAAGCAAACCATACTCATGAAACAAAAGTGTCCGGCCTAAATTAATGAAATCAAATTTGTAAGACCCTCTTGATATCTTGGCATTCTTTTTCCATTTCTACTCTCTATTCAAGTGTATTGCCACGATGTAAACTGCAAATTCATTTTGCCTTGCGGAGCGTGATAAATAAAATTAACGGAACGAACTTTCATGGTTTACAAAATAAAACAACAATCTCTATATCACTGTTGTCCTTATATAAGTACACAACAATAAAAATATTTACTTGAATCGGAACTAAAAAATATCAATCTAGAGCAAATAATCTGACAGCAGAACATCGGTAAAATCAGTTAACAAATTATTTAATTGTTATTATGCTTCGAATGAACATGATAATATGGAAATTTAATGAAATCGTAATAGTGAAATAACCCAAGTTAGGGTAACTTTAGGTAAATTAGTATATTGTACTCATAATTTCCGAGTGTTAATGTTTTAAAAATAATGCTTTTAGAAGGTCGAATAGAATGATAAACCGAATTCAAAGGGAAGGAACTCCGGAAATAAAACCGATACTTATGATAACTCACTTTTGTGAAAGCCAGTAGATTTTAAGCATCGATTCAAATTTGAAGTCAGATGTATTAATTGCGTTTCTACGTGATCAGAAAATTGCGCCCTTTATTATAGAGCACTTGAAATTATTAAAGACGACGACTACAGTTCGCTTCACTTATTTGGGCTAAAAGACCAAAATTTTCACCAAAAGAACGTCGAAGTGGGCAAGATAAGACTAACATGACTTAAATAAAGCCCACGACATCCGTGAATTTGCTCCATTTCATTTAGATCCAAATACATATGAGCATGATCAGGTTTCAAACTTCCGTAAAAGCCCAGCTAGAGGTATCGCAAATATCATAATGAAATTAGACTTACTAAATGGGCAGCCAATGGTAATGCTTTATGCAGCATTACATCAACTTTATATTATTATGGTGCGTTTGGAAAAGCACATTTTCCCTCCTCAAATGCTTTTTCATCCTCTTAGTTACGACCATAGTTACTAATGTGGAGAAGAGAAATTCGGTAAGCTACACTCCTTCTCTATCTTACGAAACTTTCTACAAACAAATTTGAATGAGAAGAGTGCGGTAGAATGTCTCTATTAAGAGATAATGAAGAAGTTATCTAACCCGTAGCTGGTTCAATGAATAAGTGAATGGGTCCAAGAAGAATGGGTCATAGGTAGAACAGAAAGAAATTTAATATGAGAGAAATAGTTAACAGGGGCCAAGTCAATATGACACTTAAGTTAGCAGTAAAATGTGCGTAAATGTGGCAAAATCTTATCCTTTTATATATCACAAAAATATCGATATTAGGAATAAATCGTCTAAAAACGCATTTTTCAACTTTCAGTAAAGATACGAATTGAAAATATTCAAATAACTTGATTAATTGAATAAAATAGATGAATTTAACTCCCTTATGAAGTTGCACGTGCATAATGCATGAGGCTTGGAGACAGCTAGTGTATTTAAGTTCAAATAAATTTGTGTGACTTGACATGGGATATCTCGCCGCACAGCACAGCTACATTTAAAAATTGACAGTCAATAGGATGTTTCATGCTAACTCAAATATATCTGATTTCGATCAGACTTCGCATTTTGATTTAATGCTGTTGCTAGGAAATGGAATCTCAGGAAATTATTGAGTTCTAGAGGAAGGGTGTCAAACGAATTTGAATAGGTCAACGGAATATCAATTTACAAAAGAAGCAGCCAAAGCAATCTTACGCTAGACTGTCTTCAAAATAAAGTCCGATCAAGCTTAATGGATTGAAAGGCCTTAGAGAAGAAAAGAAAACAAACACTGCTATATCATTAAAGATACTTTCAAAATTTTGCTTGCAATCTTCTCATTTAACATTCATTTTCCCCTATTTGCTGCAAAAGTTATAGTTGTACACCATTATATTAAAATGTTATCAAAGTTAGAGGTGTTATCAAGCATTTAATCAAATGGACTTAATGATCAGGTTGTACATGCCAAATAAAATTCATACTTTTAAACAAAAACAAAATGAACAATCCATGTCATCATAAATCTTGAATATACTAGAAAATGAAATATTGTAGATTTTATGGAGCTCACATCGATCATGAATTGTCAAGAGATTTCGACAAGAAACCCATTCAATGTAGTTTACCGACTGCAACAACTTGGCACAATTCAAATTAGAATATTGAGGTAAAAACAACTACAGGAAACTTCGCCAAAACCTAAAGGGATTCAAACGATTTAGGAGAAATAATATTGTTTGATTTAATAGTTAGTAATTATCTATCTTTATATTTTTTTACCAAAAGAGCAAAACAGTCTAAGAATTGTCACTAAAACACTCCGACTGCATTGGATTTGAACTTAAAGCATTTCAGAAACGAGAAACTGTCCTTCACGATTAGGATTTCAATAGAAGTCTTGGAAATAGTAAGACAGACTCTTCAGATGGTGAGATCACATTCACTAATCGATTTTTAATTCAAATTCAAATTGACACGCGTGTGCTTTGTCACACTCTGCACGTTGTGAAGCAGTGTAACTTGATTAAATAAATACCTTTTAAAGTAGGATTTATTGTCAGTTTATTCCGTAACCTTATTTTCCATTAAAACAACGATAAAAAAGAGGTATATGAGTGAAACCAGGCAGATTCAAAAACAGAAGACAAGCGAGATTTTGGCTAGAAAACTGACACGTTAAAATATGTTTATTTATTGCCATGTTGATACGTTACATTTATGCTTCGAGAGTGAATGCATGGAAAAATCACCGAAAAAAAATTTTACCAGTAGATAAATGAGTGCAAACTTGAAAAATATATTGACATAGATGACATCATAAATATGCGCCATAATTTCGAGCAAAGGTTTAGAACTCGATGGTTGCTGAAGTGAAAATAATAATAGAAGATCACTTTATCTACACAAAAAACCTACATAGAATATACTCTGAGAATTTTATTGTTGCTTAAATATTGAGCCTATATTCGATCAGAGACTATGTTCGAAAATTTTGATAAAAATGCCTTAGAAGAAATTCGGAGATTGGTTCAAATTAAATGAATAGAAAAGGGAGAAATAGAATCATCCAAAAAGTCTGTTCTATGAGAAATACTTAAGCATTAAATTTAGCGTGATCTCTGCAAATTCAATAGTATTCCATAATCATTATGGTCAAATAATTCCACAGATTCATTTCATCTCAAGCTATTGCATAGACGAATTAATAAAAAAGGACCATATAAAATCTATGGATCATAAACATCTGCAAAAATGTGAACGGCATCTAGAGTATTGACTAAAGTATTAAACATACTCAAAAAATCGACAAAGCATGGAAATGACACACAAGCGGACTAGAAGGAAAACTCAGTAGGAGGAATTGAGGAGGACAAAACCCTGATCTAACGATTAATTTATATTAAACCCATTTTCAATCTATTATTTCTCCATGACGTATAATTGCAGAACGCTTGAAATCAAGCCGATAGAGGATATTACATATAAATCTATTCGCATATATGATATTTGTATTATTTTTCTGTTAATACAGGTAGAAAGATATCACATAATAAAGATTTTTGTATATTAAGTAAGTCAATCATAGTCTTACTTCATTGTAGCCAAATTAAAACAACTTATTAATGCCCAATCAAGTCCTCTTGGGAAATATAAATCGACAACAATAAATCGAAACTGATAAGCAAGTATACGTGTTTAAATAGGTAAATAAGTGTTTATCTAAATCGCGTTAATAAACATATTCATGTAAATAATACCATAGAATTTCAGGTAGTGGAAATTAAGTTAAGAAAATAAGCTTTTCATTAATTTAATAATATACAGGAATAAAGTCGAAATAGATCAACAGATCATTAATTTATTACTAAGGGGTTCAATTTAAAAAATAAGTGAAAGAGGGCTGTGGGACAGAGCAAGTATGTGTAAATTCACAAATATTATCGAAATTTGTGAACCGTGGCGCAATGGTCATCGTGTTCATCTGCGAAACCAGAGGATGCGGGTTCGATACATACTCAGTGAGTGGAGTAGCCAACTGCGCTGAGTAAGTCTGACCATTAAAAGGGTGATAGGACTGGAATTTCTCACCAGAGGAACTCCTTTACTCGATATGAGTGTAAATGGGCTTCGGAGTTATTATAGAATAAAAATAAACTGTTCGGAACGGGAGATGAGTGGGATCAATGCTTAATCAGTCTCTTCTATAATAATATTGTAGCCACATGTTTAAAAACGGGAGATGCAAATGTAAAAGTGTAAAACCGATTATACTTTCTATCGAAGCTTTTGTCTTTTAAGATTTTAAGAGTGAAAATAAAATCACCCGTTTAGGTTTAGAATAATAAAGATAATTATAAAAAATGTAAGTTCAGTATTGCATACTTCACAGACACGAGGTCAACTCCAGGCCGTGATAGCTAAACATAGAAAGCCGCACACTATTAAGCCTGATAACTGGCATCATTAAGATTACTTCGAAAATTTCAAACTTCAATGATAAAGTCATCTAAAGGTACTGATACTAGTAACAAAAGAAAAAAGAATAAAATAGCATTATGCCTTGTAATAAATGGAATAATAAGATAGGGTTAAAACAACGGAGTATACATTTTGTGTCTCCATTTAATTCCAGCTTCAAGAAGATTAATGCGTTGTATGAAAAACTATTAAAAGGAGCCACTTCTTAGTGAAATATCATCAAACTAATAAGGGTAATAAAAATAGTGAAATGTAAATTTAGTTTAATAATCACTCTTGGCAATTTGCGAAACTAACTAAAACAGAAAGCACAATACATGAATAAAGCAGACTCACCCAAGTCTAATAGCCGTTCTGCTTTCCAATTCTGATCAACGTCGATCAATTTTCGGAACAGCTCGCTCGAAATAACAAACATTGATCCACGATTAAGAAGCCTTAAATCAATAACAAAATGAAATTGATTTTAAATAATCATAGAAAATTAAAAATCAAAAATAAAATACCCATTGCATGAGGTAGCAGTCATAAACCATGTTAAAATCGATCGAGATATGGAGTGATAAATCTGTGTGAAAAACCAGTCGGATTTATCAAAGCAGGTGTGCAGAAATTTCGTTGTTTCTTCGTCTTGATGAGCTTGGATGAACAGATCCAAGGCACGTTTTGAAAGAAGATTCCGTCGAATTTCATACCACTAAAGACAATAATTGTTACATAAAATAGCACTACATATTCATGATTTGAATCTCTGTGACCCTCGGTATGCTCATATTTGTCATATAGCAATCGGACAACTGGGCTATGCAGCTTGATTGCCATGCCGATAAAGAAGGCCTAGAAAGTGATTAAGTGAAATATTTCTCACTAATACAATGAAAAAGATAATGTAGGTAAGGTTCTTCTTATACGATTCGTTCGCAGTGTACATAAAAGTTAAATATGATGGATTCAATAACACTACGTGATTGAGGTCGTTTCAATGACGTGCACTTGATCAAATGATGAATTCGATTAAAAAAATAAGATAAGTGAATACAGTTAACATCATCAAAAATTTAACAAAAAACCATTTATTGGAATATTTATATGCTTGTATTATAACAAATTATCCCGATGTTTCAGAAAATATCCAGCGATTTGAGATATTAATTTTTTGAGTATATTTAATTAACATATTTCAATGACTTTAAACAAAAATTCCACATTGAATTTATGGCTGTCTAATTAGCTTACAGCTATTAAAATTAGATTTGTTTTAAATCGTGAATTGAAGAATAAAGGAACTTGCGCCTTCAAAAAATTGACGCGTTATATTGTGAAGACGAATAAGCAAGCTAAATGGGTGCGAAAATTACAAATAAACTAGTGGAAGCTTGCAAGAAGGCAAGTGGAGCAAAATGCTATCCTGGGCGATAAATCAAAATTTTTAAGGTTTCGATGCACACACTGATTTTTCAATACGTAATGTCTTCGAAAGTGTAAAATTTATCTCTCTTTTAAGTCCATACTTTTTTTCTAACCAGAACTAATATATTATTTAGCCACTAAATAACTAATAAGTGTTTTTGTTGTCATTTCCCAAAGAATCTATTTGCTAATCTCAATTTAACTATTATAGTGGAGTAATAAGATGAGTACAGCAGTGACGTAGAGTATGCAGAGAAACAGCGCTGCCACACAAAATTGCGGATAGTAAAGCACTATACAAAATAGCGAATTATAATTGGATGGCATGAAAATAAAAACTCTAATTTCCTAATTAATAATATTTCAACGGGTCAATAGCTGTTTTTTGTTAATTTGTCGAAATTTTAAAAGGGTATTTGAGATATAAAATAACATTTTTGAATCTCTAGTAAGTACTTCTAGGAGTTTGAAAACTTTATATTAACTGGAAATAATAGAATAAATAATTTTTAATAGATTAAGTTAACTGAATATAAATAAGATAAAATATTAACTAATGCCCTAACTTTTTTGTAAAATATTCTTTAAGATACATATTTCTTCATTTATTTCATTGCTATGGCAACGTCTAGCGATCTCAAGGATGCGCTTAAGCATATTTTAGCACAAAATGGTGCTTTGAATAGAATCGAGGCACATGTCCAATCTGAAATATTTTCTGCACTAGATAGTGGGTCAAACGAGCCTCATATTAACCTCGATTCCAAAGTGGACGAGGCTAGTTTCATCATTAATGAACTAATTTTGGAGTATTTTAAATTCAGTGGGTAGGATTTGATATAACATTTTCGGCCATAAGTTTGCCTTATTAATATTTGTTTTAAAATGATTCAGATTTTTTATTCCAGACTGGAATTTAGTGAATCCGTTTTTCGGAATGAAATGAAGCATAAGCACGAACCTTTATCAAGACGATTGCTTTGTCAATCCCTCAATGTCAAGCCAACGGTTACGGCAAAGGTGGCACCGAATGAACCTGCCCCATCTTCTGGAGCTCTTCAGTTGGCCAATAAACCAGTCCCCTTATTATATTATTTTGTAGAATATTTTAAATCCCACAACTCACTTGATATATGATGTTATCACCATCTTCTTTGAACTTTTTATAACTGAATTTGACTGTGAAAATCTTCATGATGGGAACTTTTTGCTCAGTTCTACTACTAGATTTCTTTAAAAATTCTTGATAAGTTTCGATTTTGTGAATAAGTTCACGAAATCGGTTAATTTATTTTCTGATCACATTACCATCATCGGAATCATCTTTAACTGTGCCTGTTCTCTTCGGATTCACGTAGAATAGTCCTGCCAAAACCCCTCGAGCTGGCTAGGTTTCATGAAGAAAGTATTAATCAAATTTGAGCGGCTTGTAATAAAAATCGAGTATTAATCTGATGTCCTAACCTGTTATGGTGACTACAATCAATTGCATGAATTACAGGTGGGTTATCTGATCCATTGAATTCTTCGTAAATTTTCATTATTGTGTTCTCAGTTTTTGCGCAACTAGCATTAGGACAACTATCAGTGGTAAGGCATATTCCCGTTGATTCTCTATGATTTGCTGGAAGGTTTCTTCAATAGCTTCTTGAGCGTTTGTTCCATCTCAAGCTTTCAATAAATTTAACCAGCTAATGGCGTTATTAACCATCTTCTTAGAGGCTTTTACCTGGTCGTTCGTTAACCACACTTGAACTTCATCATTAAATGCTATTATATTGAAAGTCTTCCTTCCTAAAAGAAATCAGGCTGCTGAAGTGGTAACTAACTCGAGAATCTGGTTTTTAATTACAGTCTCTAGACTCCTCTTTAGTTTTGGTAGCCGATCAACCATTGATTCAGATGTGCCGATAAGTAGGAATATGTATTTTTCCATCAAAGCACCGATTTCCGCATTTGGGCTTGATAGAAGCCATTTAAGTCTTTTTGTTATCGATTAAATAGAAAGGCCATCTAAAGTATAAAAAAATTACTCAAGGAAATCATTATACATTGTAGAATGTCACTTATCTGATATTATCTTCTGAAATCAGTAAGTGGACTCGTCAGTCATCCACCTCAGCATAAGGAAGAGATTTAGGTTATATGTTCTCGCATTAGTCTAATTTGATTCATGAGGACAGACGGTTCCCACCGAAAGGCGACTTAGCTGAAGATTTAGAGCCTTCAGGCCTTATTTGCAGATCCATTCTTTACTTGATATCTCAAAGAAACGAATACATTCATCAATACAATGATTGAAGGGGTCTACTGAACGTTCATCAGCAGCATTTATATAAACGAACTTGTAAACCAGGTAGTGGAGGAAATAAATACAGCATGTTTTAATTGCTTTTTTTTATTTCAAAATGTCGAAAAATATCGATTTAAATGTGACTGAAAATATCTGAAAATGACCAAGCACGTGAATTAGATTTTGAACAAAATTAAATTAATCAAAATATAACCTTAACTTCTATAAATTCAGCACTTATTCATCTGATTTCTTATAAATCACCCACTAATGAAAGCAAATATATTGAAATTAAAATACAAAGTTAAACCAGAGAGCAGCCTTCTTTCTTTTACCCTTCCTTCTTTACGAGGTAACTGATTGGGAATATCTAGGCTTCGAAGAGGTAAAGTTCCTCGTCGTTTCCTTCTATGTTGTTTTCGACTTTTAAAAATGAAAGTTTTGCGATGACTGTGGATCAAATTCTTTCTACAACTAATTAATGCAGTTGTTACAACTTTCGTGTAATCAAAAGATTTATGCCTGTCGTTACTTTAAGTTGCTCAGGGTTGCAAAGAAATTTAGTCCTACTAAAGTGACTTTAGTAATTAGCAAACTACCAGGCATTACTTTCCGACTTTTCTTTGAGTTTTAATATTAGATTATTGGCTTTTTTGATAAATGGGTGAGAGGTTTTTATTTCTTTAATAGGTGCCTTAATTTCATCACTGTATTCAACAGCATCATCAGAAAAGCAATGATATCGGCAGCCCTTTGAATTTGCCAGCGGTCTAAGACAGAGCAAAACTGCGTTCTTTAATCCTAATAGTTCACATATTTATATGCAGTAATAAATAACTATTGATTTTAAATTAATCGGATACAACTAATTCACTCTCTTCAATCGGACGCAATATTTAACTTTATTTAATTGCCTCAAACATTTTTATTTCTAATTTAATCGGCAGTACCTCAAACAAAGAGCAGTATCCACCGTTTCCACAGGCAGTCCCACAGTATGTTTGCGTGTTTATACATCGCTGTAACGTAACCAACTAGGAGTTCTGGTAATGATGTCGCAGAACCAACAATCTAGAAAACTCGGTAATATAAGCAACTTAACACAGAAGCTAATAGCCCACGGCAGATCACAAGATACATAGATACCTAAACTGATATCTATCATCACGCTGAGACTCCGACAACGATACATGACCGACGTCCAACGAAGAAATGTTTTGTATATAAACCTAGTTTACTTAATAATAAATT
>CAADRB010000025.1:1242607-1293521 GCA_900708905.1 Hymenolepis diminuta | reverse complement strand
GGGCGATATCTCACCTAATACTCTTTTATTTGATGAAAGCAGCAACACGATTTAATTAGTTTTTTATTGCCTTTCAAAGGGGAGAGAGTATTACCTCAGTTTAATGTTTATTCTTCTTAAATTAATTGATGAGTCGGAAGGAAGCTGTCGAATTGAAATGAAGGAAAACAATTAAAATGGAAAGCCGTTAAACTTTAAATCTTAAAGAATTAAGCCCATTGTGACAGATTGTGTCAAATAGATCTCTTACCGTTTTTCATCTATTTTTAGAGGGATAACTGAAAAATTTCACAGAGACTAACAGCGAGAGTACTTTATTATCAAGGTCGATAGTTCAATATATATAATTAACTAATCTGAAGAAATCAACAAATTCAAACTATTCATTTCAGCGTTGTAAGCAGTCAGAGGAAAAAATTACTTTAAGGAGTCTTCTTTTAACAAGCTCAAATTATTGAGGAGATGACACATTTTGTTGAATTGTAGGACGGAATGAACTGATCGCACGCTATATAAAACTGAGGACAGGAAAAACTCGAACCCGAAAACAGGTTTCTAGCCATATTCAAGTCCTCGCAAGAAGAAATGGCAGAGTAGATGCACCAGAAAAGTGGACTCCAAATATTCTACAAACATGGAATCGACCTTTTTATGGTGAAAAATGAAAAATTCATTATTTCTCTATCGTTTAGAACAAATGAACATACCGTATGCTCGACTTTTACACTTTCAAGTGGATTTCACAGCTTCTGAAACTCCGGTGAGAAAGTATTTTCGTTTGAATATTTGAGTACTATTCCACAATTAAGTAGTATATATATTTAGATAATTGTTGATTCTTAAAGTCAAAATAATCATAACGTATTTATGTAGGTTTTGAAGGTTTACCTATTTTAAATAGAATATGTCGAATACAATACCGATAATAGTGGTCTAATCTCCTGATTAAATTTAGATTTTGTGCAATCGTTTGAAAAACACAATAGAAAAAAATCCAGTGAAAGATTAAAAGTTAAAATATTTTCCTGATTGTTTCGATTAATGCAAACTGTAGAATCGATACTTATTCACTGCATCAGTTCGCAAAAATCTTTTTCGATATGACACGTAATTTTTAGGAGTATAGAAACTCAAGTCACGTGAATGCGTATCTGGCATAATAGGATACGGTGATTGTAAAAGCCTACTGTGCTATTTGAGAATTATCGACAAAGAACTGAAGAAAAAGAGCCGTTTAAGCATAAATTATATATTTCTTTGCTCTATCATGAGCTTTGGGCTATCATGAGCCCAAATAAGTAAAATATAAGTATAAATTCCAAATGATGTGTTAAGTCATCTTCGGATTGAAGCATCTTTCGTCGTGGAATGAGCGAGCATTAAGGTTGACATAAGTTTCTCCGGATAAATAAAACGAAAAGTGATATACCTCAATGTTTACTTATTGATCGAAATTATAAACAAAATACATCGAAGAATGATCCTACTGAATAAGTTAATGAGGCATTGTTGTCATAGATGTGAGGTCAAGTGTATCAAGTGCGATATCATATTCATCGTGCTCTTTTAAATCATATGGGCAGCTGGTGAAGGAAGACTTATGATCCAACTTCAAATAAGTGGCTACATACTGTATATTTCAGCTTGAAAGGCACTATTAATATTATTTTTAATACTGTCTGCGCCGATCAAAGAGTTACGGTATACAATTAGAGCTTTCTACTGATGACTAAACTCTCTGCAGCATAGAACTGCTAACCTCGAATCATAGAATGGCTAGAACCCTCATTCCAGGCAGCTAAGATATCGATCCTAAAGTTACTGGAAAGTAACTGAATGCGTCCATTTAGGGTGATATACTCAGACCTCTGTTAATTGATAGAGCATACCTCCTGACTCGCATATAGGACAAGAGAGAGTGGAGGAATACAAGTGACTGATTATTTTTAAGAGTCAAGAAATAATCAAGAAATAAGACAACAATTTCTGAAACTATAAGTTAGATCAATTACAAGGTTTCTGTACTTTTCTGTTATATTTACAGTGTTTTTCTTGGTCAAAGTCCAATTCAGGACCCTAGATTAGTTGATAAAGAGTTAAGCAAAATTCGAAGAAGAAGTGTAAACACTAATTACAAATTTACCATATTTCATGAAGAGCTTTTGTTTAGCATTTGGCTAAAGTTTTTATTAAACTATTTTATAAAAATATTGCTTAAGTTGAGGGAATATTTAAAGTATTTTACAGTTTAAAAACTAAATTAGGAGAAAAAAGAATGTGTAAACAACCTGGAACAAAAGTTATAAACACTCTGTTTTAAGAATTTATTTAAATATGCACAAAATGTTAATAAATTTGACAAAAAGTATGAAGTTTTCCATATCTTCTTGCGTTGATTATAGAATTTGTATTTATTATTTAATTATTAAAGGGACATCAAGTTGTGTTAGAATGGATATTGCATCAACAAAGTCGCCTACTGTTTTCTCATCTGCGAATTGATAAACTCATTTGGCCCTCTCACCTGCTAAATCAAATTGACCGGATTATTGTGGTACAACTTAAAGTAAGAGCACTTTGACCAATCATTTTTCACAAATATTATTTATTACAAGGCCGAATTCAATTAATATTTTGGATTAATTGAACATCGTATAGGATTTTCTGTTGCAGTTATTACAAAATTTCTCATGGCTATGTAAAAGGACAGGATAGAAAATGCAAGATCTAGTGACTAATATAAGGTTCAGCTATTGACGTGCACTTCTGTGAAAATCGAGGTCACAGGTCTGACCCTTATCGGTGTACATCCCTTGAGTGAAATGATCAGCCACACTAGCTAAGTCTGACTAATAAAGAGGAGTAGTGGAATTTGAGTTTCTTATCAGAGGGGCGCCATGGTGATATCCATCTACCCAAGATATTAGCTGAATAAGGCCCTAATGAACTTCTCTCTGCAAGTGCTTAGGTTGACAAATAGAATATATTGTTTAAAATTTATTGTATTGTTTAAATACTTTGCATTTATTATGTGAGGAAGTTTTACTATGTCATATATGATCAATTTTTAATTTTATATTATTTAAATTTAGTTCAATTGCTTTCTCGCGAGCAGTGGAATTTTCACTCAACGTTCCAAGTAAGGCTGAATTTCTTTAACTGTGATTCCGTTTCAAATTCCTTTTTAATAATTCAGAAGAATATAATAAAAATTAATTTTTTTTCTGTTTAAGATTCGAAGTTCACTTCCATGAAAATCCAAATGAGTTCCAGCTGACCACTCATATGTATGCATTCGGGGAGCACTTACCTACTGCTCAAATGGTATTTATTAAATAGCTGCTAAAAAATTAATAAATTTTGACTTATGGAGTTTTCTTATAATAATTTTAGGTAGAATCAACCTATCTGAATAAAAGTCAAACAACGATAGTATTCGAGAATGCCCAAGTTAGCAGATTCCTGGCTAAACTTTTGATGCGAGTCAATGGAACAATTTCGGAGAGGCCTCCAAAATATGCGCTTAGTAATTTGTTACTTCAGCAGGTAGCAAAATGCAATTTAAATTTCTAGAAAATTTTGTATATTTTTCTAAGCTGACCCCGATATTTGAAAGTCAGGTGCGAGGAAATAACCTCAAGATGTCATATTTATTAAATACATTTCGTATATATTTTCATTTAATAAACAAAAGGCAGGAATGAACGTACAAATATGCAGTTAAGTTTATACAATTTATGTAACTATTTCGAGTACCCGAAGTGGAACATTCACGAAACTGAAAGCATTTAGAAAGTAGATAATTAAATTTTGTCCCATAATTTAATGACAAAGGTAATTAGTACATGTATGTATAATTGACAATAACTTAATCAAACTAAATAGATTTTTTGCAGTTTTAATTGAATACTTTATTTCATCCAATTAAGAGTTCTTGCTGGGCAAAAAATTACGTGTTTTTATTGGTTAAAGTAAGAAAGATTCACTTTAAATATTTCTAATTAGAGCTTTTATTCCAAAAAAAGAGGTTTTTGGTATTTTAATGGAAAATTAGAGTAAGCATATGTGTGAATAAAATCACTGAATGAACATTCTCAGCGCACTTCTGTGGTTGTCTTTATTCTCAGTGCGCAAATCATTTCCTATTCAATCTTTTTCATGCAGCCGTGTTTATTCAGCTTCCTTAATGGCCTAATTCCATTTCTTTGCATAATGAACCATCAAATCTCTTCCAAGCCCAATGTCAAGCGTCAAGTCTATGTCATTCATATGAAATTACCATTCATATATTCAACTCCGTGGTCTTCCGCCACACTTTTGGGCATTTGCCAAAATTGCTCAGGTGGTAAAAATGGCAAGGTCATTTATCTAGAGATGGTATTACGTATACAAACTGGACAACAGCATGCATGCATGCAGATTCTAGTGTATTAAAGAGACTAGATACAAGCTAGCTAATACAGGTTAGGTGCTGCGTGTGGATTTGCTAGTCAGACTTTCACTTTGTTTTAAATAAGATACTTATAGCTCTTCAATGTATAATAAACATTCGCTAATGCCTCCATTCCTTTTTACGCAATTGTAGATGCTCTCAACGACAACAAACGGCCAACCGATTCTCGGAATCATTTATCATATTACTTGTGACTAAATGAGTCCTTAAATAAATTCAAATTTTGGAAAATTTCTCTGCTCTTTCCATTTGACAATTACATATCGGGAATTTCCCCCAATTTTATTAAGATATTAAAGAAAATTATTGAGATACATAAATACAAAAACTCTCTAAGCCATTCTACACCTTTTTGCCTATTCCAGAAAAAAGAATTTTGATTTTCATAAGTTTTTTTCCTGCATTTTAAATCAAATAAGGGAGCTAATAATAGCTGACATGTTTTCTTTAGTTCCATTTTTCTGTCGGCACAATGAGCCTAAACTTGAAGCTAAACGATTTGCCAGTTTGATCAGTCACTACAAATAGCCAAATTTTTAAAGAAGTTTTTGTTATATAAATATAAACGGGTTTTAACCGGACACGGACTGTTTATTTTGAGTTCTGATACCATAGAAAGCAAATAAGTTCAAACCAATAAAAATAGAAGAGATATGTAGCGGATGCTACACCAATAAGCCTTTTTCCTTCAGCTAGGTAATCCTCCTAAGCAGTTCGGATAGCGTCTAGCAGAGTCCTCAATTATAAATTTGCTTCCGAAATTAGCTAGGCTGCTCTCAAAGTAGCAAGAACAAGAAAAGTGTTGAGTAGAGAGGTTTTATTGATCCGTAAGCGATGAGATATCAGGAATTTTAGGCGAACAGAGCTCGTCGCTGTCCACGAGCTTGGTCCTTTAATACAAACAACGCTAAGCTGCAGGGATATTGATTGCTGATTGGCTGAGGAGGCCTCTGCACGCGAACTTCACAGACATTCAGGAAATGTGTAAAATTAAAAGAATGCGATTAATTACAAAAGTAAATATTAACCGAGTATTAAATAATTATTTTTTTATTCTTGTTATGATCTTTCCTCATAATTACTCAGTAAGACAGATTAGGGCAAACATGCTGTAAATGGAGATTTTAGCAAGCATTAGATATAACATTGAAAATAATTGAGATGAAAGAGTATTGTGAAGCTGGTACAGCATTCTGGATAGAATATTAGGCAGACAAGTATGCCAGTTGCCGTTCTTGTTTATTTCCTGAGACGACATTCGTAAATTCGTTATTCTAGTATGTGCACTTTCTCCGTTTATGTGGATACCCTATTGTACATGCAGTGGAATCATTAAAATACACTGAATACTCGATTACCCTTAATTCTCCTTCATTCTGTAAAATTCGCCAAGTTAATTGGCATTTTTACCGTATCATTCAAAAGATCTTAGTGATATTCTGTTTTGATTTGGGAAAAGATGTTGCATTAGATTTTAAATTTAATTTCTCAGTTTGATTATAGAAGTAACTTTACTTGGACTGGTGTCTCATTCTGGCGAGTACGTCATCTCTCGGACTCAACTCGGTACCTTATAGATTTCATATGTGGTGTATTGTCCCTTGAATAAAAAACACCGCTGATATTAAAATAATCAAAGTCGATGGCATTCATTAGCTTTCAACCGCAATTTCTAAACTTTCTTCCAATGAAATGCAAAGAAACTTTAGTACGACATTTTTGAAATGATAAATATTATTATATCTACAAATAATAAAAGATGATATAGGCACTAACCATCTGGCCAAAGCCAACAATTCGCCCACATTCGAGTAAAACGAAGTTTGATAATGAAAAGGAAGAAACTACTTATTTTGCTGTACAAATTGAAAAAAACATGCAAGAAACTTAGAAAATAAATTTATTTTTTTGACTTTTATTCACATTCAAGTTGGCATTACTGGCAGGGGATTAAAGGTCAAAATCAGAAGTATTCACAAAATATCATAATTTACATATATTTGGAGGGAAAGTGAGAGAATGCAAGTTATGTTGGTTAATTAATCAACTCAACATTAGTCTTCGAAGATTGTTCTGAAGGATTGTGTCCTGCATTGCATCAAAAACCATTTGGATGTTTTTTTTATCGACAGCGGTGGTAAAATGCCTATAGATAGTTCTTTTACGAGGAACTCTATCTCTAAGAGTAGTCCCTCGGGAGCAGTTCATGTTTAGAGAAGCACTTCGACCCATGCTTGTCTGCTGAACTTCTACTGATCGTCTTTGGAACCAGCTAAATCGATTTTGGTTCATAGGGGAAGATACTGGAGTCGGTTCAGTAGTAGAAGAATATACAATGGGATCTACTAGTGAAGCGAAAGATTCAACAAGGAAATTTTGAACCGCAACTAGGTTGAATTCATCTGCATTTTCAGGAAACTCCGAAAAATGTGCTCGGATTCCTGAACACCGGGCTTCTATCTTTTCCTTTAGGAGGTCACTCTTATTAAAGAAGATGATAATAGAAGCCCTTCGAAAGCTTTCGAAGTTTATCAATCCCTCAAAAACTGTCATAGCTTCACGGAGTTTATTTCGGTATTCACCTGTTACTCGATCCAGGTAGAGTTCATCATAATGGGAGGAACCAACAAGAAAAAGTATAGAATTCACATCCTTGAAGGTTTGGCACCACTTCCGTCGCTCCTTTGTCTGACCACCGACATCGATAAAGAGGAGAGAGGTTCCGTGGACTTGAATATCTTCTTCGATTATAGAATCTGTAGGGCGTCGGGACCAGACAATGTCTTCGTTAGTTGGAACATAATTCTGTGAAAAGGGAAATTTGTCATACTAATCAAAGTAAATTAATTTTTTAGTATCTTACTTTATTAAAAATATTTAAAAATAACTTACAGGAACGGCTATTTGGTTTAGACGATTGAGGTAATAACGCGTATTCTCACTCTAAATTAGAAAAGCAAAAATTTTTCATATTTAAACAAAATACGTGTTTTGCATTAAGTACAACTTAAATATCACAAAATAAATTTAAAAATGAAGCACAAATTGGAATTAAAGGGTAAAATTCCAACCAAAAGAAATTTTTCGGTAAATCAAAGCAAAATGCCCGTATCTAAGTAGTTTATGCAACGCTAGAAACTGGAGAGATTTCTCCTTTGAAGATGCTAATTCATAATTTCTTTAAATGAATTAATTTTCAAACCCTAGACTTGTCTTTGTTGAAGAATATAACACAATTAAAACGTTCAAATTGATGCAAAATTGGATGAGACAGAAGGTATTTTCATTTTGACCAGTAAAATTAGGGGGATAGACCATTTCAATCACCGAATGATCAACCATCTCGAGATCCCCTACTTGACAGAAGTGCATATTCGTCCATGTCAATTTACACTCTAGTGATCGTAGAATCAGGTTAAAGAAAAAGTGACAACTGGTTTCTAGTTACTGCTCTTTCACGCAAAAGAAAGAAATACAATTTAAATTTCTATCTAGATCAAATACTACTGATTTAAAGCTTTGTCATTAATCGCATAAACAACAAATTATCAGTTTTTCTACTTAGAACGAACTGAATTTTTAAGCGATAATCGAAATGGGACATATTGCGAAGGATATAACGTTGTAACAAGCATAATTAAGGACTTCTTGTGAAGCTACCGAGATCTTATCTGTACATTTACGATGCAACATCGGAAAAAGTCATTTTAAACACTCGGAAATGTTTGGTCTTTGCAAATACTTTCGCTCTACATCATAGATTTTATTCACTTATTTTAAAGATAATTTTGTATTACCTGGAAGATTTACTTCAACTGAACTCATTTCCATGTTGGAGTATTACGTGCAAAATTCATCCCAAGTCATTACATCACTTGACTTGGGTAGAGGGCAGATATTCTACAGCCGCTCATATGAGAAATTAATATTCTACAATTAACTCGAACGGTGGATCATACACGTCACCGGACGTACACCAAAGAGTACTGATTTCCCAATCCACTGTGCCATTAGCGTTAATATTGCGTCTAGATATTTTGTGAACCACCATTTAATTATTAGAAAAAGTCAAATTACTCGGAAAAGTGAGTTAGAACGGAGATGCTCGGTCTAATTTTTTAACCGAACATTAGGGCATTGAATTATACCGTCTATGAGAACATGGACAACTCACTTAAACAAAGCAACCTATTTGCTGTTTCCCTTATTCTGATGCTTTCTCATGATTAAAAGTTATGTATGATTAGGGGGGTCAATTCATCGAATATTGCCACTTATATCAAATCCTCGGTGCCTTCTCATTGAAAAGGACACTTAAAGGGTAGTTTTCAAAGCTCATCAATTTCCTATTATCCAAATTTGACACCATTATGACCAGTTATAACAATATGAGCAATATTATTATTATTATCTGCTCTCCTCCAGCCTCGCCCTCCCCTTATAAGTTTTTCTAGCAGAACATATACGTTGTTGCACTCAATCAAAGGTCTATTTTTCGGGCGAATACACGCACATATATAATCATTTGGTAGACCGAAACAACGAGAGAACAAGCAAGAAAAGGAAATTTCACAACTTGATAGAACAAAGATTGAGGTTAGAGAAAAATGTAAGTGGAAATTAGGGATATAAAATGTTAAAGAAAACTTGTACAGGTATTCTATAAGTTGGAGAATAAACTCAATGAGTTCTCAAAGTCATACTAACTATCATTTGATACAGGAATGAAAATGACTCTGGACCTTGAAACTGAATGTCCATATTTCGGTTCCTTTATCAACTAATGGACTCATTTTTTTCATTGTAAATGCCAAAGACTTGTGGAACGATGAAACAATAGTCCAGAACAGCTCTCTTAACTTAGTTGTCCTATACAACCTCATAACTCGTCGTATATTAATTAAAACCATGGTATCTATAAGAAAACAGATGAAGAATTAAGGAACAAAGGCCAACTTGGTCAAAAATAACTTATCATTTATTTTCCTCCACCCTGTTTTGTTCTATATGCAAATCAAAACGTACACCTTGATATATCTTTGCATTCACGAATGTGTTTCTGCACCCCTTTGCTAATGAGTCACCTCTTAGGGCTACGGCAAAACAATCTCTAAAGACATAATTGTACTTATTCAGTTGTCCTCCTGTCATCTGAATCTGGGTACATAGAGGCTGACAATTTGGTGTCATTAGAATTGGCTTAAATGTCTCAGGTTTCACAGTTAGTAGCCAAATTCTTTGGACATCCCAATTAGAAGCAATAATCATATGACTTCACTGAATTATAAAATGATAGCGGACTTGAAATGTCGTTGCTATTAGATAGGAAAGTAGCTCAGGTGAATGAAAATGCCTAATGTATAGGATAGATATCTAAGGGGGATATATAAAGATTTTACAACCATTAAATAATCAATTCACTTAATTACACCGGATCAATAAGCCAGTCACTTTTGAAACTGAGAGAATATTTTAGGTTTGAATAGGTCTCCTGATATAACTTATGAACAATTCTTTTGCATATAATATCTCAAATCGAATGTCCAGACATGTCCCTTTCTGGATTAAAATAAGGATCAGTCTAGAATCATAAATATTGAGCTTCCATCTGGAGGGAAATAAAATCTTCAATCTTTGCCAAAAAAGAGGAGATATGAATTTTCCAATGGACTCAAATTCAAAAATTTATTGTCGATCGCATTCTTGTGGAATTGATCGCAAATTTTTCAAATAGTCATTGGAAATTTAATGTCTAATACTGAAGTCAAATAGAAATCCATTTACTTTCTCTTTATCCAGTGGGCATTAAAAGATACAAAATTATTTTATTTATCATACCACTTATGAGGAATCGGGTTAAGTGATGAGATAAATCACTTAAGCTAGGGACTGAGAATTCAATTTAAAACAATTGAGGGTTTCATTATTGTTTGCATCACCTGCGCAAAGCAAACAGAGATGTACAAGTGAACACAGAAGCAGAGAAGAGCCGAAAGCAACACAAGACGTATGCAACACTTGTTCTGTGAAATGTGGTCATCACGTAGAAAAAACGTTTGGAAGGAAATCTAATTTTCGGACAGGAGGCTTAAAGTGTGTCAGTTGTTACATTTCATGTTAGACGTTCGGTTATTAGCGATTTAAAGAATGACGGCATTGAGTTTGACAAAAAACAAATGCATAAAGAAGGAGGAATCAATCAGGAAAGCTAAGAAAAAACAGACAAAACTGCTCTGCGATTATGATGTAGGGAGTGGAGCAACCAATTAGTATTAAAATCGATGTTGTTTGACACGTTTTCCTCTGTTTTCAAACAAATTGGGGCCCTCTAGCGAAGTATGTGACAATGGCAATGCACATGAATACACATGTGGGGATGAAATCCCACATCCAGTGCATTCGTCCTCCATTCGCTCTGAAACTTATTTCTAATCCATCTTTAAGACTTGATAGACAGTGGGCATCAAGCATAGGAAAGTTTCAATCTTGAAGATCGAAATATGCGTTCGTTACCTTTCTGTCCTTAAATTATGGATCTAAATGTGAAATGACTAAACATTTAAACAATTTTTAGATTAATTTAATGGAATTTTTTATATATTTTTTTTTCATTAAGCACGACTGCATTTGCAGATTTACATACTCCTCTCGATTAAAATGGTTTCGCATTAAAACCTGTAATGTTTGAGTATGAAAGTGTCCCAAATCTGATTATAAAGAATAAAATGCATTGGAGGCTTCAAACAATGTTCCATTTCACATAGAGAATTGCAGAAATTCATAAATTTTATTTCAGATCCTAAAACTATTAATTAATAGTTTAATTAATTAATTAATTCAATTTCTTGCTAAACTAGCGTTAAAAAAAAGGAGTAAAGTTTGACACTCCAACAGTCTTACAACAAATAAACAAGCACAACAGCGTGGAGAAGTCAATAGATCGAAAGTGCGCTTGCTGTCTCAATACCAAGTCTTCAATTCGTAAGCATTATCAATACGATGGTGAGGAAATACAGTACTTGGAACTTGCTTTTTGCTGTATCCGTATCATCAGTTTCAAATTATATGATAAACTCCCTTTGAGACATAGCAATTTGGATAAACTGACCTCATATCTTCAAGTGTGTCTTGCTTGTTTATTCGGTGAGTCGTAACTGATACAAATAATATTATGTGATTCGGATATGGGATGTTCTCTCTGAGGTCATATGGGATCTTTGAACTGTGTTACCTCATATTTGAGAAGGCAAGTGAGTATTTTCTTACAAATTTCACGTCATTGCAAGTTTGGCCGTAAATATTCTTAGGAAATGATTGAATATGGTGAAAAGTTTCCTCAGAAATTGGGGATTATAAGTTAATTTGTGATAATTTCACTGCCCTTGCATATTCCAGAAATCCAAAGGCTAAAAGAACTTCAATCACTTTTGAAGCCGAATGTAGTAAAAAATGAGTAAAAATTAGGGGGTAATTCCAAGAAATTTCGCTTATGAGGAGGACAGTGACCTCTTTAATTAGCAAATACCTTCTCATTGTCTGCATTTTTATCCTGAACGTTTTAGTGAGTTCACCGGCAATCTGTTAATATTTTTTTTCAAATCAACTCCAAAACCAAAACCCTGCTTTTGCACTCACAAATGTGCCATATTCAATTGTCATTCAGACTTCTGACTTTGGGATAAATTGCCGCTGGTAAGCATGCAGCTCCAGTTTTGAGCAGCTTTATATCATGGACACTAAAATTACCCGTTGGAAACTCTAGTTTCACTCTAATTCTTTGCTGCATGTAGTGGTATTTCCATCTGGTTCTTTATAGAAAGTGGATCTGTTTCGGTCAAAGTTTCGCTAAAGCATGTTCCAATATATTTTGCCTAATGCCCGGAATCATCAGCACCCAAAACCATTAAAATTTCACACATTCCTTTCACGAAACGGAATTAATTGACAAAATTTTATTGTTCAAAACAAATATATACTTTGTGTATTTAAACAAATAAACAATTTCAGGTGCATTTATTTCTATAAATGCTATTCATTCATTGCAGTAATTTTGAAATCTATTTCTATGAAACATTTTAATTAAATAAAAGCTTTATTAATAGGAGTTTCATGGTGAAATGATTTGTTAATTTACTGACAAATATAAATGTTGTATTTAATTCTAGTGAATGGTTTGTCAAGATGCTCTCAGTCGAATGTCAAAATTCGGTGATTTAAAGAAATAAATTCGACATGTGCATCATGGATGGAGATAAAGACCGAGGGTGGACTTTTATCGAAAATAGACCAACATTCGGTTGCTGAATCATGCCGCACAACTTGCGAGATTGTTGGTGGATAAACTAGTTGTCGGACAAAGACATTGGAATGTTCTATCCAAAAAGGCGATGTCTATCGGTTTAGTTTCACAAATCTCATTGAGTGGACAAATTCCATTCTGTTAGAATTGATAAATATTTGGAACGAAATGAATTGTCAGAATGTTGTGTTGATATTTAGCTAGGCTTGAAGTGCAGGGACTGAACCTTAAAAATAGATTAAATCAACCATAAATTCATTTTACAAAGAGCTAAAGTAGAAGAATGGTGAAACATTTATTAAAATTCATTTAACCTTTCCAACACTCGTATTAATTTATTTGGGAAGTTTCCCTTGGGGATTCAAAATGTGACTAAATCTATTACACTATAATTTTGATAATCTTTTAAGAATTCGCGGACATCAAATGTTTCGAAAATAGTGAAGATGAACTGGTTTCGATTCTGTCAAATAAGGAGAACAGCACTTACGAAATCTTCAGTAATTAAAAGACTCCGTTGATCAAATGCAGTTCGGATACTAGGATCAGCCCAGATGGCATGGAAGAGAGGCGCAAGTGCAAGGAATTCCTCCTCTGACCAAGCAGGTTGATCAGATGACATTTTGAGGGCTCGTTCACGTCGCTGGGATCGAGTTCGACGGAAGTGATCCTCCAAGCGTTCTGCTGCTGACTCTGCTGCAGCTGCTGTTGATAAGGATGGGGGAGATCCGGGTATTCCACAGGTTCCCCACGGTAAGCCGAGAGTACCACGAGCCTGTTTAAAACACGTTAACAGTTAGAACAGCCAGTATGAGTAATAAATAGTAAATACGATAAGAAAAAATTCTTATCTCAACGCGAATCAATAATAAATGCCCACATTTAAAACTTTCAGTCAAATAAATGTAATTTTATTAATTTGTTTCATCTGATTAGAATTACGACCCAAGCTTGCCTAAGGAAAGTTTTCCTCCAAAAAGAAACATTATTGATAATAGATTAGATATCCGGGCAAATATCCGGAGTTGCTTCTGTTGTACACGATGATCCCGCAGAGTTGACTTTGGTCTCACTGCAAACTGGATTTTCTCAATTGTCGAATGAACACGATTAGAAGCTAATCAAATGGCTCCGTTACGAGGCTTTTATTGACACACATTTGCATAAAATCACGTACAATCCCACAGAGGTGCATGCTAAGTACACACGTCTTCTGTATTTCATTAAGACTGATCGGATACAGAGTCTGGCAGAAAGGAAATTCATTTCTGAGATAACATAATTTTTCCCCATCGTTTCAATTATTTCTCAAAAGACATTTTCCTAATCTCATAGTATGTGAGATTATTGAAAAAAAAACTCGAAGTAAAAATTTTTAGAATTTTAAATTTTCTAGGGCGCGCCAAGTAATCGGTAAAATATTAAGTTCCAAGACCTGAAGTTCGAGTGTACAGATGGTGATATAACATTACAGAAGTATACGCTAATGCTGTCACTAGCTGTAAAGCAAAATTCAAGTAGATCCGAGCGGTTTGAAAAAAACTGCGGGTGAGTGCTTAAAAAAGGCATTGGATTTCAAATGAAACCTCACGTTACATATTCACTTTCCTTTCCCGATCTTTATAAATAATCACTGATCACTAATTGAATTATTTAATATTTTACATAGTCAGTTACTTCTCAAACGGATTGCAGTACTTTGTGATCCAGTACAAGATCAATATACTACTCAGTATATTGAGTAGTTTCTGAAGGCCTCGGAAATCTAAGTTGTCAGTTTGGCCGTTGTCTTAGATGTATCTTCCATGGCATTTGAGAGTGCAATCACTTAGTACATGGAAATAGCTTGGATTAGCATCAAAAAGACCTTGTAAATGCTTATGAGCCTCACGGCTCAAGACTAATGTCTATTCATCACACACCTGATAACAAAAATACTGCTTCATTTCGATCTGTGGATTTTACTCCAACGGTACAAGAAGTATTGAAACTTACGGGTCGGTCACATCGAAACGGTATTGGTTGCATCAATAAAAGTTAAACGTCTGTCGTACAATGATTCACGGCTTACACTTTTAACGGTTAGCACACGATAGACTGTCATATGATTTGTCATGTTGAAGGACTACGGTACAATGAAAAATCACCACCGCTGACAAATCATTCCTAAGACAGGTAACTACTGTTTCTTCTGATTATATGGATGCAATTCTTACTTTGAAAAGACAGAGGAGGGGGAGGGATCATTTCAAACGCATATTTTACTTAACTCTCTACAGCTAATTGCCCATTATTTCCTTAATCTACTTCATAGGGGTTAATTAATAGCTTCCTTTTCATTTTTCAAACCAAGAGAGACTGTTCACTACCTGTTTGTCAATGGAATTCATTTCAAATTTCCGAGTTAAAAACAGAAATATGCATTACGGCAATGAGGGAAATTTAATGTTTTATCAATTACAAACATTTTTACTGATATTAAGGTGTTTGATGACAAGGATAGAAGAAAGTCCAAATTCAGTGGGAAAAATCTCAAAGGTCATCTAATTTCCTTAAGTATTATCTTAGAAATTAAGAGTATCACAAAATTTGATTCAAGATAGCATAACTGCTTAATTTAAAGTCATTGAATTTGTTTTATTTTTTCTTTCAAGAAACAATCTCATTTGTTACAATTTAATTAAAGTAGCGCCTTTATTGTACTTCGCGAATGGAAGACCGTTGTGAGTGGATCCGGCTTATTGACCATCTCCACGTAAATCAAAGCGAGGGAAAAACAAACATGATTAAATTAATGCTTAATGTTACAGCGAGAAAGTTGATTCCTTGTAAAAAGTTAGAGAAAATAAACTGAGAAACGCCATGTACTTTCCAGACGAGAAATGAAAACATCGAATGACAAAGTCAAATGACTTTAGAATAATCTCCGTAATGGAATGTCTAAATCTTTACACATATCACAAATAATAACTATTTTTCGCGGAAAGAATGTGATTCAGTCATATAGTATTTATTATGAATTGCACAGTTTCATATAAAATAATATTGAGTGAGTTCGGACAAGATTACTTTGGAAAAGAGTTCTTTTGCCTTAAATAATCTTAGATTTCATGAAAAGGCTATTGAAGCTTCCATCATTTCTAAATGGTTAATTTAAAATCAACTCCGTTTCGTTCAATTAGTGGGTAAGCAATTATGAGGAATTGGACAAATCAAAACAAAATGTGGAAAATTTTTGTCAATCTGATGACAGTCGCCTTCGAAAAAAAGAGAATAATTTTATGCATAAGGAAAACTTATTAGGTGAATCAATGAAATTTCAAAATGATTCAAGAATGTATGTCTTAAGCCCTGCAAGGAAAACGGCAGGACATCTAAGACTGTAAAGAATACGATAAAGACGGATAAAATCAGAGTTCAGTGTACGCCTCATTATTCAAATTCCTGAGTGCTACTATTGGATGGAGTTCTGTTGGAAGGACTCTTACAAATTAAACCATTGCTTCTTCACACTTTGGGGTATCAATCGCTTATTAGTTTGACTCGACAGATAATGCGAAATTGCTACCCCAGGTGGTTGACGAATGAATAATACTTTAAATGGAATGCTTAATTAAGTATAAGTAATGTATATTATTTGTCCTTCATTCAAAGAATTTCCAAACCGGTATTGAAGAGAAGTCAAAGATGAAAACAAAACAACTGCTTGAATGGTAATTTCTAAATTGCATTGTTAAAGAGCAAATTCCTGTCTTTTATGGTGATCTTCGAATTAATAACTATTTACTGATTTCCTATGAAAAACATTGCAACTTTCCATCTTCTATAAACATTCAAATACACAGGAAGAAGAAAGTTCATTAAGAGGGAGGAATTAGGTCGTAGAAGTGAGAGTCGGGGAATCAGGAGAAATCTATTTCATCTGACGCCCAGAATCACCGGGTCAATTGCATCTTTCAAGTTGAAGTTCAATCAGACTTATCCCTCCATTTCATCATTTTATTCTTCATATGGGATATCTGGGTGACATGTTTTCGTGTGATTTTGCAATTATCCACTTTCACATTTTTCCTTTACTGGACAAAGGAGTCTATCATTAGCTGGGACAATTAGATCGAGAAAGAAGAAGTATTTATTCTTCGTGACATTGCACATTTATCATCAGGTACTTGATAATTAATGAGAGAAAGGTGGAAAATTTATGCACCAAATAGTCAAAATTTAATTTTGTTTGCAGATAATTTTACTATTATTGCCAGCATTTGTACTGATAAAACTTGATTTCATCATTTATAAAAGTTACAGAAAAACCAAATTCATAATATTTATCAAATTGTCACTTGAAAATCGGAAAGTAATGAGAATAACAGAAGAAAATTGCGATTAATCAACTTTAAATAACCATAAAATCCATGTCTCCATAAAATTGCTAATTTCTATTAGGAATAAATAAAGGAAATAAATCATCCGTTGCAATGCCAAATTCTTAATCGAAGGGAGCGTAGATCCCGCAGTTGTTGCAAAATGAGTCATGTTGATCTGGGTGTAGATAAATTTCAAATATTATTCAAGTATCCCTAATGTGTTTAAAAAAGGAATGGTGATTTAGTTTACATTAAATCCTGTTCACATCTGATTATAAAACATTTTCCAAAAGTAGCACTGAAAAAATATAGAGGATAACTAGAAGAAATGAGGGTCAGATCGCGAGGAGACATTTAAGCAAAGTTTTAACAATTTCAACGTCATTATTGATCTGTATTAATGAAATAATTTTCGACTAGCAAAAAAGAATCTCTATAATGCACAAAATTGTGTGGATGGTCGGCCAATTAATTTGCGATAACAAACAATAAGTTGGTTATTTTTAACGGTAAGCAAAACGTAGTTAAATGTAGAATCTGGTAACCATTCTTAAAGTGTCAAAGGTTTTCTATGTCTAGGAAGCCTAAGAATATGGACTTTGACACTCTGGTCCTTTAGAAAACAAATCCACAAAGTATGATACTATAAAGAGAGCGATTGAGATGAAGCTCTCTGACTATTAATCAGCCTTTTTACCGGAAATGAACCTAAGGACACAAATGTAGTTTCTTAAAACACTCAGAAATTGTGACAACTCATGAGAGTCTTTGTATCTATTTGGGCTTATACTGATGTAAATATTCTTCACTGTTTTCGCATTTAAGCAACTGATTTATGAACTCCATTACGTGCTGATAAATTTGCACATTATTGACCAATTAAACGTCCGGATGTCCAAATTGGGAGTGAGTTTTTAGAAACTCTCACAAAACAAACGCAAAAATATTTCGTCATGTTTGTGCTATAAGATTAAAGTTTTAGATTTTGTGTCTTTAAAGCATATGTTAAGGTATAAATTTATTGAAGCACTCAAAAGAGCGTCAATTTAAATAATAAAAACTCAGAAATGTCTGAGAAACTCAAACACTTATAATAAAGAAAATGATCATACTTTAGCACATAACGTCCCTGAGGTTGTCGTTAACGAAATCAACCTGGCAAATTCGCGAACTTTGAAATTTTGAATTCATACAGAGAATCTTAAAAGTGTTTTTTTCAGTTTCTCTATTTTGATTACTTACTGGGCTTTCAGATTTTTAGATAAATCACGGTATTAGCAATCAAATACAAATTTACCGTATTCAAATAGGTTACTTTGTGCATCCTTCATTATTGTAAGAATTAGATAATATATCTGATGTCTTTTCTTTTCACATTCAATTAATTTTTTATCATTCTTGCTGCTTATTGAAAAAAAGTGGAATGACATGTAGCCAACACAATAGTTAACGTCGATTCAGATCATATAAGGAGCTCAAAAACTATCCTCCTATATTATTGGCTACTCTAACACAATAATATTTTGTAGTTTGATAATTGATGCATCAACATTATCATCAAAAAATACATGTTGATTTTTCTTATACTGACTATTTACTATATTTAGAATTTGAGGAAGTGGTGACTAAATGTTTTCCAAAGTCCATTTGGAAAGGAATTTCCAAATACTCCATTGTGGTAGAGGAGCATTGTTAGGAAGCTTCTCTGACGTGAACTTTAAATTCTGCCACCATTTAAGTCACTGGGCTTGTATGGGTCATGACCCATGATTTGAAAGACTGATCAGGCTTCTGATTTGGCCGCTGAGCCAAATCAATAATATTTAGTGGAACGGATTCGTACTAGACAGTAGCTTAAATATACATCAAGACTAAAAAGAATGATATCTTGCATTTGATACTATTTTGTTATTAATAACTGATATTTTTTATTAACATACAAGTGCAAGTTCTAGAAGTTAAGTTTCTGCTATTCTCATTTTTGGATCGTTTTGATGAAAAAATTTAGATGATTCCAGACAGACAGTGTACATCCGCTACCGGAAGTGAATGAATGACAATTCTGGCTCAATTATAACAAAGCTAAAAAAATTTATCATGTTGGAAATTAAGGACAAACATGATTCAGCGTGATGGGGAAGACATGAACTATTTGCTAGTGAATAGCCACTTACGTAGGAAAATAATAAAACATAAATTTGAGTATGAATCATAGATTGATATATTGATCAGAAATGTAAGCATTTAAGTATTAAAAAGCTTAAATCAGGGAATTTAAAAATTTAAAATTTTTTGTAAAATTTCACATAAAGTACTTTTATAGAAATTGACAAAATTTAAATAAAACGCATAGAAGGTATGCATGATATATAAGTGGCAAAATAAAAATTTATTTTCACTAAACGAAATAAAAGATGCAAATACATAAACTATAACTATAGTTACTGTAAAATTTAAAATTGATAGACACGATGCGATTCGTATAAATGCAGAGTAAGATAAACTATGCGGAACAAAAATTGAAAATTAAAATTATTCGAAACTTACTTGCAGAAGAAATAGTACCCCTTTGTAGATATTGTCATAGATAATGCATTTGAAAATTTGTAATTCCTCATTGGAAAATGATTTTCCCGTTATGATACGCATCTGTTTAAGGAATGTACTTTTTCCGCTCTCACCAGTACCGAGAAGAAGAATTTTTTGAACGGAACGTCTTGACTCACGTCGGGATTTCTTTTTCGGAGAACTGTTGCCGGCACTAGTTTCAATTTTGTGAGTTTCTCTATGTGGCTTTGTTTGCTTGCAACAGTTAAGAGATAAAAGCATTGAAGACATCTTCTGAATATCAAAATTGATAAATTAACCAAATTTCGTGATGTTTTTAAAAACGGATTTGACTTCCCTGCGAAAAACAGGGTTATACAACGCGCATCTTATTTGTGACCTCACAGTATCAAGGTTAAGAAAGCGGTTATTTATTTAAAGAAACTTTGGCTCGTTTGTTGCGTATTAAGAAATGACAAATTAATCTGTTTTTTAAGTTAATTTCTCAATTTTTACTGTATTTTAATTAAAAATTAATGGAGATATTTGCTGAGATAAGCAATGGCAAACAAAAACTCAACTATTTATCATTTTCATTTACCTGCGCCATTATTTGATTAGTTGGTGCTCTTTTACTGATTAATCTGTGTAGCTTAATATACCCAGATAAATATGAACTAGTTTACAAAACTTCTCGTAATCTATCATCTTCGTCATTATCAAAATTCATATTTCTTCTCACACATTTATTTCGAGCGTATATTTGCACACGTGTAGGTAGCTATCATATTTAACAGCGATCAGCGCAATATAACAATCGCTTAATAAGCCACATAAATGAAATAAATTTTACGAATACAATAAGAAATATGTGAGCTTTTTAATTACTTTGCTGCATAACTAAAAAGGGTTCAATTTATTAGAAGTTCCATTCGAGATAAATCCTGTACGCTGACTTGTCAGCAGAATTCTGTGCAATATTTGTCTAAAAATGTTAGTACATAATTTTTAACCATCACCCCATCATTATTCTTAAACTTTGTTCTCTATATTTGTGAATAAATTGGGCTTATTCACGGTTACAAATCGATTTTAGGCATTTTTTATGTCCATTCTCGAAATTTGGTGTATGATTCATTCCTCTACAACTTAGCTATTCATCGATTTCCTTAATAAACATGCTGAGTATTACTCAGCACATAATTACAATTTGAATTAATGGTTACAACTATGCTGAAATTTTTGTTTTCTTCTGCTGTAGCTAGCAGATATCTATCATCACCTAGCGATTAGAAATGATTGACCGGCTATAAGATCGCCAGTACAGTGTTCACAGGCAGTCCCGCCGTGTGCTTGCGTGTTTGCACACAGATACCTAAACGAGGCCTATCAACACGCCGAAACTCCGACAACGGGACATGACCGACGTCCAACGAAGAAATGTTTTGTATATAAACCTAATTTACTAATTAATAAATTGGGGGTGGCTTGTCTGTCACCTCCGAACTGATCAGACGACATGAGTGGCCTATTGACTTAATCCATCTATTCGATCGATGTGACCCCGATAGATGATCCTAACGTTATTACACATCTATCTTATTTTAATATGATTCTCTGTTTTCATATTGATAACATCCACCATTTAACAGTTTAATAGAAAGCGCAAGTATTCGATGTGTGATCGGATTTTTAACACACCTTCATCAGATACGGTTAACTTCACGCATTCTCTTTTTTCTTGTTAAAACCATGAATAAATAAAATTAAGAGTAATATAATTATTACAATGTTATATTCAAATCAGAACACAACTGAACATGCAAGTTCTTGAAACGGAAGATATATCTCTAATATTGTGGTGGTTACGAATGGAATTAAAGAAATATTATTTGAAATCCTTATTTCTAAGTTCTGTTACTCAAGTTTAGTGTAAACATAGGTCTTATTAAAATATAACCAATGCAAAATGACCAAACAACATACTTTATATTTTAATCAATCCCAATATTCCTAGCATATTCATAGTCCATTTGACACAAACACAACTGATTCTGCAACTTTTAGTTGCTTCTTTACACAAAATAATAACTATTTATGTAACTTAGCATTTTTTTGCCGCATATTCATATTGTTTTAAAGTTCATACTCGAAGCAGAGTGAGAGGAGTTTTCAGATTGCGTTAGCGATAGTACACAAGACAACGGGCCTATTCTGTTTCCAATGCTATTAACCATTAGCTATGACCTTCGTTTAAACTTTATTTTTGCGAATATTTTCCCCTTCATGGAATATATTAGTATTATTTCCATTACTCTGTTTTTCTAGAATTATCCTTCTCGACGAACCTCTGACGTCGTAGAGTAATAGATATTCGGCGAACTATTATGATATACTATGTCAATAAACTAATTTTCGTAGAGATCGGTTGAAGAAAAGATAGTAACGTTTCCTCTGTCTTATGATCTTGAAATTTCGTTTAAATTGTCAAATTTATGGGTTGGCGACTTTTATAATGGTCTTCTTAAATGACAAAGATTTTTCTCCCAAATCTCTTGCTTTCATTCTAATATGCGAGTTGGATGATGCTGAAATAGAAAGGAGGGAAGTTTTGCAAGACCTATAAATATTTTTTTGTTCGCTACACCAATGAAAAATTTAAATTATAAACGAAAAATAATTGACCGTTTGATATAACCTAGCTTTCATTGTTAACCCTCTAACGTAAAGATTTCAATAACCCGTCACGGATGAGCGCATAATAAGTTTGTTTGGAATGCCTTTTTAACTTTACTGAGTATGCATTGGTTTCGAAAGAGTGTGATGATCCAAAACTTTTCGTACAAATAAACAACCGAATGTAAAAGAGTTCAATGGATATAAATATTTAAAATTATTGCAATCACATTATATGGAAATCCAACGGAAATACTTACAAATGCTTCATGATTTTAAACTTGTTAATATTTGTTTTAATCGTCATTCCCGCCCATTTGCCATTGAAAATGGATAAAGGCTTTGATCCATCATCTCTAAAGGTAAATGATCTGCGTGATGAATTGCGTCGTCGTGGACTCAATCCGCTTGGAGTAAAAGCAGTGCTCCTCAAGCGCCTTTCCGAAGCGCTTACCAAAGAGGATAAAACCCTGGAAGATTTTGCTAAAACTCTTGCTGAAGGTGCGTCTTAATTTATCAGTCTTAATTGTCTAGTCAAAAGCCCAAATAAAAGCGTTACGGCTGTTGAGGCGGATAGTGTGGGATCCACTGAAGGAGCAGCAGTGGTAGTGTTCTTTTTTAATGCCTATAAATATTAGATTTCTGCCAATGGTGACTCAGCAGTGGACGACAAAGAGGGTGAAGATTCTTCTAACGATGTTTCAAAATCCGAGGAGGAGAAAATGGAGGATGATTCAAACGATGTTTTTTCTGTTCAACAACCCGATTCCTCCGCTGAAGTTTCTGCTGACACAAACAAAGATCAGCAAAAACCGGATTCTACTGCTCAGCCTGTTTTTGAAAAGGCCTCCCAAGAAGGCAACGGTGAATCAAAAGACGAAACATTGGAAGGTAGACCAAAATCCGAAAATGAATCAGCGCATAAGGAGTCTGGTGTTGAGAAGAGTGACTATTCTTGTGAAAGACATCGTGGCCATTCCAGAGAAAAGGATAGGACGTCTCGTGATCGCTCAAGAGAGAGGAGGCGTCATCATTCTAGAGACAGATCACCGAGAGGAGGTCGAGATAGATCATCGGATCGGGAGAGACGTAGATCACCTCGAAGAACTCGTGATAGTTGTCTAACGATTGAAGATGAAATTGATGATTGGGAAAGTCGAGAGAACGTTTTTCTTGATTTCTACAATTCCGATCTGAGTTTGGTTATTAATCAGGATTGTTACTCTGCAAAACCAATGACTGATGATGGTTTTTCTCTCATGTGGGCAGGGACACGTGCAAATTACGGCGTTAAGAGTGGAAAAACCTATTTCGAAGTCAGGGTTGTTAAAGAACTTTCTATTGATTATACGGATGAATCTATAGAAGGTGCAACTCATGTGCTTCGGGCGGGTTGGTCTTTGGATAAATCGTGTTTAGCCCTTGGTGAAGAAGTTAATTCCTTCGGATATGGAGGTACAGGCAAGAAGTCTACTGATGGAAAATTTGAAGATTACGGTACTACATTCAAAGAAGGTGATGTTGTTGGAGCCTTTTTGGAATTCACGGATTCGGAAGTTGTAATGACTTTCTCAGTCAACGGCATTGATCAAGGAGAATGTTTTAGATTGGAGAAATCGTCTCTGGGTGAGGATTCTGCCCTCTTTCCACATGTCTACGTGAAGAATGTGGAATTTTCCGTCAACTTCGGCCAAAATGATCAGACAGCTTGGTTCCCTCCCACTGAAGCCGATTCCTGGAAGTTGATTGGAACTATCCCCGTGGAGGAAAGGGTTCGTGGTTTATTGCCACCTGCTAAAGAGGATTGTGAAGTTATCATGATGATTGGTTTGCCCGGCTCTGGAAAAACGTACTATGCTGCGAATTTACTGAAGGATCATCCCGAGAAATACTACAATGTTCTCGGTACAAATCTTATTCTGGATAAGATGAAAGTTAGTTGTGGTATTTCCGTTTAAAATAACTAAGTAGTTCGATTTGTTATAGTTTTTATTTTATTTGATTTAGGTGATGGGTTTGTCGAGGAAGAGAAACTACTCCGGACGCTGGGATGCGTTAATCAATAAAGCCACCCAGTGTCTTAATAAGATCATATCGATTGCGTGCAAACGCAAGCGCAATTACATTCTGGATCAGGTCAGTTTTAATACTGCTTGCTCGCGTTTTTATTTCTCATGCAGGATTCAGAATAAAAAAGCTTGAAAAGGTCCCATCACACGCCGAGATCAGTCCCACTTGCCTTTGTGTCTGTCATTTAGGAGTGAACCGATATTCTAATTAAGATAATTTGATTGACTCAAATTCGTAGCGCAGATGCGATTGTATTAGGCTTTATCTTATTCGAAGATAAAAGCCACGTGAATCGTATAACCTGGATTAATTGCTGCCGTCATCTAATGTACTGCTGTCGATTGATGATGCCCGCTGAAATAGAGCAGTTTCATCGCGATCTTCTCGCAAGTTATAAAGACCTTTAAAATATTTCAGCTTTGACTGATAAGCATAATCTTGAACTATGGATTTTAGGAAAGTTATTTCATAATCTGAAATGCTATGATCAATATTGATATTTTTATTTATTTATATTCGTGATCATCATCGTTTGCTTCCCTATTTCCAGGATATTTCAAATCAATTTGCATCGGCTTCTCTCCTTGAACCACTATCACGCAGTCTTGTCATTTATGATCTCGGGTCAAATTTTGTAGGTGGTTTTGGGTTAAACTGCTTCAGCAAGTTAGTTGAATAGTCACAGCTTATTCCTATCCTTTTGCTCGGGATATGTGCAGATTCGTGGAGAGGATTCATTTGAAGCCGATTAGTTTGCCTAATTGGTTGTAATAACCTGATAAAATTGCAAACTTTGGGGGTTAAGAGCCGGTTATTCAGTCTGAATTAAATGCGAGTTGGGAGGATGATTTAAGATCCCAGTGCCATGGAAGTAATGCTTTGAAATAGGACAAGAATTCCTTTTTGGAATGTCAGTTTTGATCCCGAGGAGCTTCACGAAAATAGATTTTTTATGTCAAGAACACAGGTGATATATAATTTCAGACATTTCAATTTCCTCTCGAACAATTATCTCCCTTTCTGGGTTTTAAGCAAAAGAAGCTATTTCCCATTTCATTTAAGAGTCAATTTGAAACAAGAGGTTCATGGATTCGACGTTACTGGTGTTTATTAAATATCGCCTGATCTTTTGTGATGGTTTTTCAAACCGCGGAAATAAATATTTCCGGATGACAGTTTAAAGTTAGGGACCCAATTATAGAAGGACATCAGTAAGCAGCGTTGGGATTTCTCACAACTGGACTAATTTTTCCCCCTATTTCCATTCATTGGTCGGGTCGGAATCGAACAGACAAATGTCTATCCATCAGCACAACGTCGGAAAATGCGCCCTTTTGATGGATTCCAACGCAAGGCAATTGTAATCGTACCAACGGATGAAGAATTCAAAAGGCGCATTGAACAGCGTACCAAAGAAGAGGGAAAAGAAGTGCCGGAAAAGGCTGTACTCGAAATGAAAGGTAGTTTTAAAATATATTTGACTGGACCCCTGCTACCTATTTTGGGACTTTCATTATTTTATTTATATAGCTAGATTATTTCTATGTTGACTATAAAATGGTGACTTTCACTCTCCCTCCAAATTGAGGTTGAGATTACCGCTAAAAGAAAAAACTCAATAATGATTTGGGAAAAGGGGCAGGGTACCAGACTTTATTGACTTTGTATTTTAATGCTTATAACATAACGGTAAGTTAATAAGGAAGCGGGTTTTTGCTAAGATTAAATACGCTAATACAAAAGAGAACTCAATCATGGGTTGAGAGGAGTCTTCGTATTTATATGATGTTGTATTGACAACACTTCTTCCCTTTCTAGCCAACTTTGAGATCCCGAAACCTGTTTCTGATGATCCCGCAAGCATGTTTGATGAAGTGACCTTCACTGAGCTACAACGTGAGGAAGCGGAGAAGTTGGTAAAAGAGTACAATGCGGAAGGTAAAGCCAGCCGAAGTCAAGATAGACGTTCAAGGGCTGAGTCGCCTGACCATTCAAGTCACCATTCAAGAAGTCGTCGGGATAGTCGGTCACGCCATGACAGCTATAGTCGGTCGTCGGGTCGAGGAGATTATGATCGTAGAGAATCTCGGTATGTTTCACTTCAAGGCTCTCAATGAAACAAGAAAAATATTTTCAAAAGACTATATTATGACTGCTTATTTCAGGGGCAGTCGCTTCGACTATCGAGGTGATCGTGGTGATGATAGGGGTCGTTTTGGTTCACGTTATCGTGATGACTTTGGTCGTGGTGGTCGTGATAGCGGTCGGTTTGGCGGTGGTGGTGGTCGTTATGACAACGAGCTCGATTATCGTAGGGGTCCTCCAGGTGGTTTCCAACGTAGTCCTCGTGGTGCTGGTGGCCCTTTTGGTGGTTCTCCATTCTCTCGTCCACCATTTCCTGCTGGCGGACTCCAGTACGGTGGTCCACCCTCTTACGGTCCTCCAAATGACTCCCCTTACAATCGAGGTGGGTTCAATCGTGGACCTCCTGGGTCAGCGGAACGTGGAGGACGCGACTCCTATCCAAGAGGTGGACGTGGTAGCTATGGTGGAAACTATGGTTCTAACAGTGGTTATGGCTACTATCAACCTGGCGAAAGACGCCGATTTGATGACTCGGATAGTGCTGATCCTTCCACTGGGCCCCCACCTTCTAAACAACCTGCTTTTGGCTCTGAATTCCGCGGTGGTGGTGGTTACCAAGGTGATAGTTATCGTGGCAGTTTTCGTGGAGGTCGAGGTGGTGATAGGGGTTCTTTCTCTCAACCTCCTTCTAGCGGTGGTGGTTATGGCTACGGTTATGGATCGTCTTATCCACCTTCAGCTCCCCAATCGAAGGGTGGAGACAGTTCGACGCCTGGTAGATATCCTTTGGGGAGCCGTCCTGATGAATTCCAATCAAAGCCACTAGGATCTTATTCCGGTAGTGGATCGAAGCCATCTAGGTTCAGTTCAGCTGCAGGAGACGCAGATAAATCTACCCTTAAACCTCCGGATTCACCTGGTTCAAGATTCAGATCTTCGGGTTATCAAACATATGAGGGTGGAAAAGAGAGTGGTCAGCCACCTCGTTCGCGATTTGATCAACCAAGTCAACAAAATCAGGTTAGCTGAGGGACCTTTGAACATTTCGATTTTGTGATGATTTGAATAATAAACAGTAAGATTACCAAGATAAGTAAAATACTCAATCACGTTTGCATCTAAATCTGGTTGATAAGGAGTTTGTTACTTTATATTTAGTCTGTAATGTCTAATAAAACGAAGGGAAAGTGATGAATTAAGTTGGTTATTCCGTGTTTCTTTACTTTCTCTACTAAAGGATCCCTATGGATTAGGAAGCGCTTACGGTCAACCTGGTGGGGGTAGACAATCAGGACCTACTGGAGGTCCAACTCAAGTAAGTTTCCCTCTTTTTCCTCCAGGTTTAATCTTGTTTATTTATCGACAAAACTGTATACGTTCTTTTACGTGTTTAGGGTTATGGTTATGGGCAATACGGTCAGCAACAAGGAAGAAGTACCAATTCGGATTCTTCTAAACCACAGCAGGTAAATTTCAAATAATCGTCATTTTTACGCAGCATGGTTTCCTTTGGTCTTAAAATCTGGGTTCTCAGCTAAACACCCTAGTTTCTTTTTTTGTGCATTCGGGCTAACAATATCGTATTTTAATAGCTAATTGATAAAACAAGTGTTGATCCTTGATTTGTGTGGGTACGAATTAATGTCATTTTTATTGTTATTGGACAGCGTCTGTCCTTTAAGCTAAGTTTTCTGTATACTCTCCCTTGTTTAAAAAAATAGAGTTAGTATAAGGTTTTATTTTAAGTTCAAATTGTACGTAAGCATTCATCTGCAAAATTCTTTACTGTGTTTGCTTCGATCTGAATCTGTAATGATCTATTATTATCTTTGCACTTGCGCAACTAATTTCTCAACTTTTAGATCCGCGGCTATTCATAAGGTTACTCTTCGCTTTCATCCTTACTTTTTAATACTAAAAATGTTCGAAAAAGTTTCTCAACATATTTTGTTGCAAGATAGATTGCTTTAGTTCTCCGAAAAGCAGGGGTTTATTTGATAAATATACGTAAAGTCGTATCATGGTGTCAGTGCACTGTGATTGTTTAGTTAGATTGGTAGAACATTTAACTCAAAGTTATCAACTAAAATCCTTTCAATAGAAGAGTTTCACCTGCTGAATTTGCTCTCATTGTAATATGTGAAAGTTTGACGGTTGTGTAGTGAGGACTTAGGTCTATCGAATTTGTTACTTTGGAGTGGAGTTTTCATTGCTGACATAAAGTTCATCACCATTTTTATTTTTTCTAAGGCATATGGTGGAGATTTTGGTAATCGTGGATCAGCCACGTCTCAACAACAATCGCAAAAGGCACCCCAATCAGTGAGTTTTGAAACCAATTCTTTTTCTCAAATGAATTAATGAAATAGTTTGGCTTTTAAACTTGGCAATGACCTCTTTCATTTCCAATGGCATGTTTGTAACATTTTAAAATTTGGTCTTGTATGATTGTGAATGTTTCATATTTAATTCATGAACTATTAGATCAAGCAAATTTACTCCTTAATCAGTCTTACCTCCCTATCTGAGATGTATATTGTTAAATTAATGTACTTTATACTATAGGGCTACGGTACTGAATTCGGTACTCGTGGGTCTAACCTTCCACAATCTCAACCATCACAAAAACCGCAACAAGTGAGTTTCGCCTCAAGAATTCAAAGTATCTTTAAAATATCCACCCTGGGAAGATAAAGTGATTTAATTTCATCTTTTAACTTTGCTTAGGGAGGCTACGGAGGTGGTTTTGGTGGTAGCCCTTATGGTCGTCAACAGCAACCATCTGGAGACTCTTCACAGGTTAGTCTAGTTACTTGTTCACAACCCATCTGGTTATCAAAATGGTTTGCTAACGCGTAATATATAAAGTAGGGCTAGTTGGGCTCCTGTATTAAAAAAGACTTGTGGTTACTTGGTAAAATTAATTCGATGCTATATCAACCCAGAAATCTTAGGTAAAACGGTCAGACGGTGTGGATAGTGGTTTTTCCGTAAAGTTTATTTATCCCTCAATGGAATCAAGTTAAGATAAATTAAAATTAATTTTGATCAGTAGGGGAATTCAATCAAGATTAGCATCAGGTCACTGGATTCCAGTTGGAGGTAATTGGACTTTTGTAATTACGTAGTAAATGGCAAGTAAAAGGATGATGAAATGACGGTTGATTGGTTGATGAAATGGTTGATCTTTTCCTACTGCTAACTAGGACGTCCATAGTATTTTGGTACCAAGCGTTAAGTCTAGATCCATATCCTAGAGCCGCTAGATTCGCTACCCCAATGTACCCACAGTTAGAAGTCTGGATGTTGTCTACCATTTTAATAGTAAAGGATTAGGGTAGTGTTTATCATAAAATACTTGCAGATAGATTAAGGTCAGCCAATAAATCCAGTATAAATCTGCAGATTAAAATTTGTATAAAATGGGATTTTTTGTCAATTATATATCATCGTAAGTTTTGCGAGTGGAATTAGCTATAAATATTTGTATTATACAAAACAGACCAGTCAACAGTCTTGAGACCTACGAACTAATATTTCGTTTAGTTTGTTGAGTGAATCTGAAAGTTTAAGTGCTAGTTAGTGTGAAAAAAATCGATAAACGATTTAGACGCTGAGGAATGCCTAAGATATAGAAGCAAATTGGACTGAATCAGTAGGCAAAGGAAATCACTATAAGTAAAAACCAAATATATCGGCCTTTTACTTGACATAACTTATTTCATTCCCTTCCACAGAGGTTTTCTAAGGTTTTCTGTGGTACTGATCAATCTGGCAGTGCAGGTGGATACAATAAAACCGGCCAGCAACAACCGGTAAATTCCAGTTTTATTACTCGTTCTTAACGCTATTTTCTCCTGCTTGTATAATTTTTCCCATTCAGAGCTATGGCATTGATGCTTATGGTCAACGTAGTGCTACTGGCTCTGCAACGAATCCTAGCGCTCCTAAATTTCAACAGGTACATTTTTTGAGGATAGAAGAAATGTGATTACCTTATGGTTTGAGTTAAAATTTCATTATTCTTAATCCTCTCTAGGTATCGGAGTCTTGCATGATAGTTTGTTTGGTCTTATTAATCAGGTCTGGTTTACGTTTGTATCTGTTGTCGAGTTCTTAAGCTGGGACTATCACAATCATGCACTAAATTGGTGTTTTCCCATCAAGAGGAGTTAGGTTTAAAAATATATCATACGAAGAAACATTGGGTTGTGGTGAGGTCTTTGTGTGCCCTTCTTAGAACACTCCATTAATGTTAGGTTTTCCTTGAGATCTTTTATAAGCTAATCAAATCTGTATTTCTTTTCAAGCAGAGCTATGAAAGTGAATTCCAAGGAGCTAAGACTGCAACAAAGCAAAGTCAAGAAACAAGCCAAACAGTGAGCGTTTACAATAAACTCTAAACCATCTAATTATATGCAATTGAGTACACAGCATAAAATAGAAATTCTTAATCTTGTATATATCCAAATTCCGCATTTATCGCATAGGCATACTATCAAGGATATGGAAGTGCTGCTGCCCAGTCTACAGGTGGTACTTCAGGTAAACCAGCCCAACAGCAGGTGAGAGATTATAGATTTAACATTTTCACCAGTAGCGTAACAGTTAATGGTGCTTATTGGCGTGCATTAAGTGACTTTAATAAATATCTTTCGGGTTAATTTAGGAAAGCGTTTTTTAACGCTAATTCTCAGCAAATGCCGGATATCATGGAGCCTACATTAATAATAACTCGTATTTTGCTACCCTCTTAGCCACCACACACTATCACTAATTACCGATTCACATAGTGCATAGTAGAATGGGAGTTTTTCATTAGAACTGCTCCGGTTTACCTTCTGCCCAAGACAACTGTTGTAGAGTGTCTCATTTTAATGGACTTAGAAATTATTAATATTTATGTAGTGGGAAATTAAATATCTACTGCGTCGTTTGTAATATTTCAGCAAAGTTATGGAGGCAGCAATGTTTACGGTCAACAAAGCGGTGCGCAATCTGCTCAGGGCCAATCAGTAGGTTTATTTACCTATTTCAAAATTATATAATCAGTTTATCTTATTGTTAGTAAACATTGTATTGGTTCAACTTGCGAATGTAACCATATGGTGTCGTGTCTGTGGAGTTGGGAATTTTCTTCAGATGTGCTTTAATGCGTGGCTCAATTAAGGCATTTTGTTCAGCTTTTCTGTCATCTGTAAGATATTTCTCAAGACTCGATTAAACGAGATATTCAGATAATTAATTTGTATTTGTCGGATTAGAAAGATCCCTTTTCGTTTTTGTCCTTAATAATCAACTTTGATAACTTTTGAAAAATTGAGTTTCACTATCGGAAATGTTCTGATCTCTATTCGTTACCTAAGGCAGAGCTGGTTCTTCTGAAACACTCCTACTCTTTTCTTTTTCATCTATTAGACAGCAACGATGTATTTTTGTTTTCCTAAGAAACAAAGAGAATTCAAAACGGATGAGTTATAATAAACTGGAAATTCGTCCCTTCATTTATATTTAATTTCACTTTTCCCATGAATCCCATTAACGATGTAAATATTATGTGTGGTGTATTACCTTCCATTAATTTCGCTGTGTTTGTTTGCTGTTCTTTGTTCACTTTCGCTTGAAGATAATTGCTTTGAAGAAATGTTGCATACATGTTGAATATAGTCTGAAAGGATTAACTTAGTAGGTTAGTTAAGCTTAAGCATGCGTATGTATTTGTTAACCATTTAGTGTCAATGTATTATATCTATCAGTGATTCTTTCGGGGACTTGATTTCATGGGATGTTAATTTAGATATCTTAATGTATGTAGAGTGCGTTTCCTTTCTTAGTTGAGTCTAAATCCATCCACCGAGAACTGCATTGAGGTGGTTTTCATTAGACCAAAATTGAAGACTAGTTATGTAACCGCCTATGAGTTGTAGGGGTCATGTGACTGCTTACATAATCTTTGAAACTTTTTCCCTGGAGTTGTTCAAGATTTAGAAGTGGGGTAAAAAATTGACGTTAATATTTAACAATCGAGTTACTATTTTTACGTCCTTTCCATTCACAGCAAGGTAGCGAGTTGTGATTCCATGCGGACGTAAATTAAATGGGTGTTAGGGCAGTCGATTTGCGGCTAACTCCTATAAACATGTTCTACTTAGTCTTTTTTTACGTTGGCTGATGCTCCTAGAATTGACCCATTCTTCTGGCGCCGTGGACAGGCCCATATCTTCCGATGTGATAGTTGAATTAACTTGGCACAAAGTGAATTGGTATTGTCGACACAATTTAATCTTTGAGGGTGATTGTTTTCAATAGGATCACTGTTTCATGGTCGTTTTTTTTTTAAGATTAGAAAAATAGATTTCCGTTTTTAATGCACGTTCAATTCCATGAGTCAGTCATACGCTTTAGAAGAGGGGTTCATTTTGCATGCTAACTCCCATAATTCAAACCGGTTAGGTTTATTAGAAAAGAACCAATTGAAGCACGCCATTCACCGTTGTGGTCAAGCCCGCGTCTAAATAAAGCTTGCGTAGACACCTGGTTGCAGTGTTCGTCAGTATTATCCTGTCTCTTTATTCTTCACTGTTTCATGGTTTGGTCAGCGTTAATGGTAATTTCAGTTCATTAGTGGTTCTGGCATATGTCTCTGTATAGAGCGTTAAATAATTATTGTATGGTCTAAATCCATCCATCCATCGTTACTTTGAGGTGGTTTTCAATAGACCAAAATCAATAGCTGTTTATGAAACCACTGATGAGTTGTAGGTGGTCATGCGTCAGCATACATTACAGCGTCAATTTCCGAAATCGTAATACAATGTGTTGGTGTTTATTTAGAGGTAGGTAGAGATAAGAAGGAAAAAGTGATTCCAATATTTAGCAGATGAGATGCTAATTGAGCGTCCTTTCCATTAAGAGCGGCTTAGCATGTTGTGATTCCATGCAGATGTAAATTAAGTGGTTGTTAAAGGGAATTTGCTTCTGACTCCTATGATTGAGATACCTTCGAAATAGGGTTTGCCTCTAATGCTACGAACAGCGATCTGCGCCTTCTGAACCAAGTTGGTTCCGAGTGAAATAATGCCGTTGTCACGATGTAATGTCAGAATGCAGTAGCCTCCGGTAAAGCCACTATCATGTTAATACTACATTGGTCGTAAATAAGATAAGTTCCCATATTTACCGCGCGTCAAATTCCACTGCTTATGTGTATTTGCAGTGGGTCAAGCGTAGCGGAGATTAAAGTGGTGTTGAAACAGAACACATTTACACATGTGTATTTGCTGTCAATTCCTATAATTCAATCCCTGTTTTAGCCTCTTCGTAATTTGAGCTATATTTAAGTTTAATGGTATTGGTAATGTTTATAGAAATGTTTACTTGAAGTTGACTGATTCCACCCGAAGCCATGATTGTATTTGCCGATCAAATAAAGCTTCATATGGGCACCTTGGTCGCTGGACTCGCTTTTCATGCATGGTTCTTCAGCATTATCGGTGTCTGTCGGTTTATTTCGTGATATTTGAATGATCTAGGAACGCGTCACTGTATTGTCGCCATGGGCAAAGGCACACGTTTTAACAGCTTGTGTCGAATCAAATTGGCGTAAATGTAGACGTACTCTCGTTTCAGCATTGGTCCGTCTGGTGTCTGATCTATAAGTGCGTTATATCCACGTTCCAGTCATTCCTTGAATAGAAGTGATATAGTCGTATATTCATCCTTATCCACTTCATGATGGTGTCTTTTGTGCTATGGCATTGTTCCGAAGGAAAAAATGAACAAACCCGGTTGCTGTTGCAATTTTTTAAATTGCACCCGAGGTGATATACTCTTCCTAAATAAAGCTTGTAGAGCTCTCCTGAAACATCTTTAGTGTTAAATCTTTTTTTGATGTAATCTAAGTTTCTTCATTATGTAATGTGAAATGAGATTCTTAACTTCGTTTTTTATTTAAAGGGCTATTCAGCATATGGACAAGGGGGAGCTACTATGGGAGGAGCTCAACAATACCAACAACAGGTAATATTTAAACAGCTTTTTACGGCATTTTTCTTTGATCCAAATTAACCTTATTTTAAATTTTAGAGATACGGTGGTGATAGCAGCAGTGCAACCGCTTCAGCAAGTTCTAGGGGTGGTGCTTATGGCCAACAGACTACACCTCAATCAAAACTTGACCCAAGGGTGAGTTTACATCATTTGATTGTTAAAAATGAGTAAGTTGGAATGTTTCAATACAATACAGTAGTATTATAATAGAATTTATTGTAGGGCTCTTTAAAGTCCTTACTAATGGTTGTTATCGGGTACTTTTGCGATTAATCTAATAGAAGAAAATATGAACATTTTCATTCTCGATGTTCGTTTTCAATATGATTAAAACTGGTGTTAAAACGGTCAATTAAATCAGCACAAAATGTTTTTGCGTTGGTGACGTGTGGCTAGTGTGCATGCCTGTCAAGTCAGTGGTCACGTGGTTGATGCTCATCAGTTCACATTTAGTGATGCGTATGGTAATGTTTTTTTCTGCATTTATCTTGGAAAGACGTTTTGATAGAGAAATTTGCATTCTACCCCTTGCAGCTAATTGTCGTTTACCAGTTCTGTAGACCCTCCTACTCTTTGAACACAAAGAAGCTAATATTGGTAGAGAATCATCAGCTCTGGTGTTGTTTACGATCAGAAGTTTTATCGGGCAATCAACAATGTGATCAAGAGTCATTTGGGCCAATTTGTATGTAAATTTGTGCGGAATAGGTAATAATTGATGGCTTTTTAACCTTTCAGAGCTACGATTACTCCTTCTTCGGAGCAGCAACTTACGGCTATGGACAAAGTAGTGACAAAGGAGCAACCTCGGCACCAGGTTCAACACCGAAGCCCGGTGCACCCACTCCTACTCCAGTAACAGGAGCAGGGAACACTTCCCTTTACGCTGCTGCTCTGAGCGCCGCCTCAAAAGGCACTCCTACTGCTACCGCATCCAATGCTTATGGTTCTGCTGCCGGACAGCAAGCTCAGCAACAACAGATGCCTACGTCTTATGGATACGGAGGAGCCACCGGTTACTATGGGGCTGCTGCTGCCGCTCAAGCCTCCTGGCCTCCTTATGGAGGAGTTGCTCCCGCTGGACAAACGGGTGGAAATGGGGCCGCTGGTGGTGGCTCCCAGACTCAACAAGGATATGGCTATGGACAGCGTTAATACGTGGGATGTGTGCGTGTGCGTGTGTATGTGTGTTGAGAATTTAGTCCCTTGCGAAAAGGCGAATTTTATAATAAATATGAATTGGGTATCTTCTATCAGCTCTATTCCTAGGGAGGAAGTAGCTGCTTATACTCATCAATGGAGATGAGTTTATTGATAACTCTTATTGCCTTTAATTGCAAACAATCTTCATCATACAGCACAATTGGGGGAATGGCTTTGTTGAGCGAATGTTAGGAGGCATTCAATCAGAAGATGGTAAAGCGTGGAATTTGGATTTAGAACTAGATGAGCGCTGACGTTGGTGATTGGTATAGATATATCGTGGAATATCTGTACTGGTTGCACGGAGGTTAGCGTGTGGGTATTCAAAGGTCGGATGATGATGTACACGCGGTAAGCGGAATGGCCTGCTATCAAAGGGGATAACAGATGTGAAGTTCCGCAATATTATATCTAGGGTCGATATCGGAACGCATTTCTAAGGGGATCAAGGAGTTGGCAATGCCGTGCTGCCGGTAGTACTTCATAGAACTCAGTTGGAGGTAATTGAGATCCGAGTTTATATTAGCAAGGGAAAAGCAGTGCACTTTGTGACCGGTAGTTCCATCGAACTGCTTGAGTTTTGTTTGGAGTCATTAATTGCCACGCAGTAGTGGGTATTTGGTCTTCCAGTGTGGTTTATAAGCTCAGGAAGCAGGATTGTTGACATTACTTGCTCGCTGATTTGGGTTGATTTTACATGTGGGTATTAAATTTAAAATAAATCGTGTTAGGTGGGATTCTTGGCAGTGTTTGACAGTTCGAAGATTGACACTTCTAAATGATTGTACGAATGGTGAAAGTCTTGATTAGGTACTACATCGTAAGCCACCAAGCATATCGATAATGGGGGAATGAACGTGGGCTTGGCTAGCAACCGCATCAAGGGTGTATTAGTACCAATGGTAAGCTAGGACGGGAGTAGCCAGTGTGGTGGGATCCACTCTTCTAGACCTTTATGGCTTGTCTCTAAGAAGAGCTATTATGAATCCTTGGATAGACCTCGTTACCTTCATCATATATAGGACTCCTTGCATTTTCCGACTCTGTTGTTTTCGGTATAAGATGTATTTAAAAGTTCTCGCCATCGCTCCAAAAGATGACCGCTCGGGTTTCTCTTGTAAAGCAGCGAGGTAATCAGTTAATACTTTTTTGATATCTAAACTCCTGCCTTTAGATCTCATTAACATTATTGTTCAACGTTCTGCGTGTTCGTTTTTTAGCGAATCTGGAATCTTCTCATTACTATTAATTTATATCTTACTGAAAATGAAACGGTTAAAAATATAAGAAAGGGATAAGATACAATACGAAAGTAGAGAATAAATACACAAATGCATTTGAAGAAGAGAGCACAAAAACAGTTATCGTATTTTATTTTTAAAGCGAAAAGGGAAGGAGTCGGTAGTTTAAGGACAATGCGGTGGTTTCGGCCTGAAGAATACTGATCCGATCACAAATGCGCCGGAATTTCAAGATAAACCAGTCAAAACTACATTACGACGGTGATGAATAAAAATTTATAAAATGTGATGAAAGAAAACTTTAGCCAACATATAAAGTACGGATCTATTGTCCGTTTAAGAAGATATTTGAAGATCAAATGCACGGAAAATGCGAGCATGAATGGAGTGATGAAGCAGATATCATCAACGAATCACATTAAGAATCTTTCTCTTTCACCATGTTAACAAATGACAGTTCCTTTCTCTGAAATTATTCTTATGGATATTTTCCATTACATACATTCCCTCTATTTGTTATTGGATCTTTATGCCGTCGTTGTATCAGTGTACTTTATAGAAAGTGAAGAGTTTTAGGAACAAGAGTGATGCAGCTGCAGTCAAACCTTTACTGGTACAGTAGCAATGCAGACAGGCAGTGGAGTGGCCAGTGATATGAGCCAGTAACTATTTGAAGATATAGGAAGTTACCGCGATCAACTGTGTATGCGTTAGCTAGAGCGCGTTGGCTTACATACTTTTGAGAAGCCTCCAGGAAACCTAATCACATTCGGACCACTAATAATCGGGATATGACATCATTATGACGCCATTGTGTAGGCTGGCCAATTTGGAATCTGCGGCAAAATCAGTGTCAGGAGAAAATGGGACAAGTCGATTTTAAAAGGAAGGTACACATAACTGAGGGGAATCAATTGGGTCAGGTCAATCCCTCAGAAGGCTTCTCAGGTCCGGCGTTTCCTAAAATCAACGGATTGCCTGATGTTGAAATAGGGGATTCAAGTTCGAGTGACTCATAATGAAAAATTGCAAAAACAATATTTACGCGAAATGATGTTTACAACTGATATAAATATACGAGAAGACTCTCTTTTGAAAGATCGCCAACATTGAGTGTCAAATGGGCGCAATTAACTATCCATTGGGAAAATTAGGGTGAACGCAAAAAAATATTTCTAAAAAAAAATTAAGAGAACAATGGTCGACACGACGATGTGCACTTCATGTACATGAGTCAGGACACGCAGATGAAAATAGAGAAAATATTAAAATATCACATCCATATAAAGATCAAATCAACTATATATGACGAATTGATCTCCTTTTCTTTAAATCGCAAACAGCGTAGGATATCAGATAATAAGAGAATAGTTACAGATACTGTCTCAGTATGGTTGAAAATTCGCACAAACTATCGCACGTTCTAAATCTTCTTTCTTTTTTACTGAATCTTTGCGTCAAAAACCCAGAAAATATTTATGAACCAGACTCAGTAAAGCGTATATTTTTAAATGGCAATCTCACCTTACGTGTAGGCGTAAAATAGCGCAAACAAATTATGTGTTTCCCCTTCCCGAGGTTAATTTTCACCTTATGTAATACCAAATTCATGTGAAACCGGAAGAGATCATGTCAGAATACCTTTAAATTTGGAGCTTATATGGTAGATTGCGTATTAATTACAACTTCTGTATGCAAGTTTAATAGCATACATAATTGAGCATAATTCAAATTCAAATGTTAGCCTGATATTTCCCCGGGAAATTATATCATAAGTTTTTCCCTTCCAACCAACATCTCATTATGTTAAAATTCAAATCTACTTTTATTAACGTGCTTGAGGCGTACTTGGAGATTTCGGTCAATTTTCGGTCCGTTATTCTTTATTCATTCAAAATAGAATTATACGTTATATAATTTTCGAGCGATACTTAGGAGCAGCTATTAAAGTAAATTTTTTCCTGGTATGGCAGACGTGTGCTCTCGAGGCACGCGTGAAGCATCTAATAATTTTTCTTCCACTGCATAGCATTAGATTTTCTACATTTACAATATATTTCAAAAATTAGCGATATTTTTTAAAGTTTTATTGTAATAACGTTAGGCCTATCGGAGCCACATCGATTGAATATTATATTTGGAATAAGTTAAGCCACTCATGTGGACAGATCAGTTCGGTGGTGACAGGCAAGCCATCCCAATTTATTAATTAGTAAATTAGGTTTATTTACATAACATTTCTTCGTTAGACGTCGGTCATATGCCGTCGATATCTCGACGTGACGGTTGCCAACTTTTTAGGTATCCATGTCCAAACACGCAAACACACGGCGGGACCGCCTGTGGACATTGTAAGGGAGATCTTATCGCTACCAGTCAATCACTTCTGATCGCCAGGTGTTGATAGACATCTGCTGGTTATAGGATTTATTGAAAGTTGGGATATATCATAAAATTCGCCTGGTTATTCTGTCAAAATCAGTACATTATCTTGATATAATTTAAAATTTTAATTTAGTTTGTTCCCATCTTCCTTCAAATTTTATTATTATCCAATTTAGTGAAATTGTCTATTAGATTTATAATATTTGGTGCAAATGATGAAAATATAAACTTATTAATCATATCTAGGACTGTGCTATGTTTTTAGCGCGCATATTTGTTATTACAGTTCACACATAATATATATTAATAATAAGGTTTTCCGCCTTGATCTTCCCAGTTTTGTTTCCATGAATCAAATGTGTATGAAAAAATGGGTCGATTTATAAATATATGACCTTTGAAAATGTTCAACCAATCAAGTGTCTTACATTTGGGGATGTGCAGTGGTCCAAATACTTATAAGCGTCAACTAACACTTTTGGAATCATTTGGCACGAGTGGAAAGAAAATTCGTGACGATACTTCGTAAGTATAACTGTATAAAATATATTTGAAAAAAATGTTGGATTGAAGAAAACCCTTTTTATTGTTTGAGATTTAACTTTTGTGTGTAAATATAACTTTAAATCGTGTTAATTTTTTTAAAACAAGCTTTTAATATACTAGGAAAAATCTTACATTTTCCTCTAAACTAATTTATCATTGTTTGTTAGATCCTTTCTCTCTATTCTAATTTACTTTTGTGTTACTTTTTCGGTCGTTTTAGCGCTTTAGTCATTCATCTGTTTGCATTTATTTTCAGCATGAACTCAGTTACTAATGATATTTTCTCAAATCCGCACTTCATCTGGAAAAATACAGATGTGAAGCTCCTAGAACCATCTTCTCATTCTCATAAGAGCGATAAGTACACCGAAACATATTTATCCAAGGTAATATTCATTAAATCATCTTTTTTGTTTGTCTGTAACAGGTTGAAAGCGGTTCAGATTCTTCAGAATATGTAGATGCTTGGAATGCCTCCTACGTTAAAATGCCCTGTTCTCCACGCAATATTTATCACGAAAATGTATGGAATAGTTACCTCCTGAATTTTCCTTATACTGGTGTGAAGTTTTAATGGCTTCTTTTTCTTGTTTTAGGGGCAAACTGTACTCCGTTGGAGCATTATTGAGAAAGCTCTTTCTTCGCCCATCGACACTATTGAAGATTATATTGTAAATGTGGAGTTCATTTTTCTTAAATAACTTATTGATTCCTCTAGAAAGCTGTAATAACCTACAACGGCCGTTTCACCGATAGTTGGAACTTCAAACATCTTGAGGCAGCTCTTCACTTGCAACCCAGTTACGCCCCTCTTCTTCCAAAGATTGCTGATCTTGCTCTAAAGCTCCCTAATCTTATCCCTCAGGCATATTTTCTCTTTATGTCTTGTCTTATTATTTAATGATTGGTTTGATATCTTGGCCTTCATTTTAGCCCATACCTCTTCTTCAAAAAAATCAAGAAACCAGCTTGACGTTGAGCCAGTATCAAGTTGCCTGTCTGCTAGCAAATGCTTTCTATTGCACATTTCCGCATCGAAATGCTAGATCCAGGGACTCTGAATACGCAAACTATCCTTTTATCAATTTTGGGACCTTTATGTCAAAAGGGTATGCTTGCACGTTATTTACAATTTAACGATAAGTTTATTAAGATGGATTGAATTTTGCACAAAATACGAGTAAGATAAGTTTACGTCAATTTGAGCAAGGAAGAGTGAAATACGTTGACATCACCGTGAGCCTGAAACATTTCTGTTTGTTCTTGAAAACTACTGATTGCTAAATTGTACTAGATGTCAGTTTTCACAAATAAAGGTTTATTTTCTAATGTTTCATAGCTACTTTGTCATGTTTACATTTATATTTATTTATAAGCTTTATTTTGCAAGTAATTGGTGAACTTTTCTTTGTTACCTTTCCAATCAAAGTTAACCTTTCGAAGTATTAATTACAGAACAAGGGGTTATTTCTTCAGCCTTCCATCTCAAACTACCTTTCTCAATGTCCTTTATCAATATGTTTTATATAAGATTTTAATGATAAAATTTAGGAGATATTTAATTTCTACAGTCACCGTTGAATTCTGCAACTCTATATCGATGCATAAATGTCATTCTCGGTGGTTGATCTTTTTTCTGTCGAATTACGAATTCTTTGATATCGACTCTCACCTTTTGAACTTTTATCTAATTTTAGGCAATCTCTTTCCGTCATACAGTTTTTATGAAGACAGTATTTTAGCAACCAAGAATTTTCGGAAATCTTATTTATTATCTTGGGTTTGGTGGGTGTTTTTTCATGGAATTTGTATATCGCCCAAGTTCAACTAATAAATATGCTAATAATATTTTGGTAAAATCATTCACCCCTGTCGCATTTACCTTTGTTTCTACCGCATTTTAACATTGATATCCACTCAAGCGTTTATTAAATCGTATTCTACACTATGTCTTCAGAAGCAAGCAGAAGTATTACAGAATAAGTCTCCTAGAAATATATTCTGAGTCTTCCTTTCTATAACTAGGTTCAGGAATACTACAAAATCAACCGACCACAAGGTGCTATGCATCCTCCATTACTTCCATCGCATTTTCTCCACAAATGAGCCTCCACGGGGTGTTGTGACCTACACTAGGCGTTGTCTGGATAAAACTATACCCTTCGCTTACAGTAATGTTCCCATAAAGTCAGTCGCTTTTGGAGTCAGCTCTACGTGTCTTATTGAAGACGCTGGTCCCGATACAATTCAGGTAAGCGATTAAAATGAAGTTTGATCGTGATAGAAATCGCTAACATAGGATAGATAGAAAATGGCAAAGAATTTGAAAGAGTAATTGGAAAATTTCAGGTAACAGCTAATCATGGGGTAGAATGAAGTCATTTCAGTTTAAGCTATTTAAAGGGGCATAATTTTTGAAATGTTCTAGATTGCGCTTCAAATGACTAAGATATGACAAGGAAACGTTAAAGTCTATTCGAAAGAAACATTCTTGTTTCTATTCAGATGCGGAATCTTTTTGGAAACTGAAAGTGGTATTCACAAACCAGTTAAAGGAGATACTTGTTGAAAATGATAGGATAAATGAGATAATTATTCACATAACTTGACGTGAAGTGATTTAATTTGGACGTCGAAGGTGTTTTGACAAGATTTCTGAGCTTAAAATAACTGTCTGAAATAATACTATTAGAAAAGAGTTTCAGCATACGAGCCCCAGAAATCTGGCCAAGCTATCGCTCTTATAAACTACAAGAAAGATAGAAGGAGGACTAGAGGTATGGCGTGAATATTATAATGTGATTGACGTGGATATAAATGAGAAATTATAGTTTTGTTTAAAAAATACGAACAAGTTTCATAGGTGTTACTTATACCATTGGGATCACCAACCATAGATAATTGCCAAATCGTCATTGTTATTCCTTGTTCAGGTGAATTTTGCTAATCGTTTCCTTGGAGGTGGTGTTCTACGCGGTGGATGTGTACAGGAGGAAATACTCTGCTGTATTCGACCAGAACTCCTTATAGGTCTTCTTTTCTTCGAATCTATGGAAAGCAATGAGGCTCTCATTATTGAAGGAACTGAGCGATATTCTCGATATACTGGGTATGGGAACACCTTTAAATGGGCTGGTGACTTCAATGAAGCGTTGGATGCTAAGAATACTAGGTGAGATATCTACTGATGTGTTCATTTAAGTAGAGTATTTATAGTGAAATCTATGTGTTATTTGTTTCTTCCTCTAGAGATGAACAAGGTCGGTGGAAAGGAGCCGTTGTTGCCATCGATGCAATTCCTTTCAACAAGACTGAGCCACAGTTTGATATTGCACCAATTCGACGTGAATTGAATAAAGTAAGTGCTTTTCCATTTATATTTATCTCGTTTATCTCATCCTTTGAATTTGTTTTTGATTTGATTATGCACGTATCTTCCACTGTAGGAGTGGAAGAAGTAGGGAGGTGATTCATTTCCTTGGTTGCTTGAATACAATATAACAGTTTATACACATCGTACTCGTAGAGTACTGCCAAACCCGTCCAACCCATGGTTTCCATATGAATATTCTTCGATTGGGTTTGACGATTTCTTTTGTAAGATTTGAAGCATTTATAAATTAAGCGAGCGTTATCGTTCAAAATCTTCTAGTTTGCAGTAATGTGACGTTATCAGTGCTTAATACATGAAATAATAAACTTTCGTTTTTTTATTAGGCTTACGCTGGTTTCTCCGACGACCTAGCCCCGTATCGACCACTTCCTAAGGTAGTCGTCAGCGGAAACTGGGGCTGTGGAGCTTTCGGTGGAAATAAAGAATTAAAATGTAAGTTACCGCTGTTCTTTCACTCGTGGTCCATTAAGTACAATTTAGTCATTTGTCCAACCAATGAACTGTTAAGGAAACGATTTTAAAATTACGTATAAGAGCGATTATTGTTATAGAAAAGATCATAATCCAAATTCTTCAACCTCTTGGATGGGTAAATATACCCATCTACCAGCTAAGTCAATTGGGACATATCGCCTCCCCTTCAATCGAGTAATGATATTCCGAATTACTTTAAATTAGTTGACGCAACACGATTAGGTCGAGGCGGTTAACTAGAATTATAGTGACTACTCTTGCAGCAGCCGCGGCCCACGTATTAAAGCAAAGGCAATAGGATGAGCAAGTCGCTATACAAATGGATTGATAGAAAGGAAAAAATGTTGCGCGTGAATCTGCTGGCTACATTTAGCCATTGGGGAAAGAGGGTTCGCCTTTATCATGGACATTTTGGGATAAGATTGCGTAAGAGAGGGCAGATCTTATGATTGCAAGCGGTTTGAGTAGAACAAGAAAAAGTACATACAAAACATACTTACAGAACTGCAAAATATTGTCTGATTAGTTTAAATTCACTTACTTTCCTCTTAAATTTTACTGTAATTATATTGTTTTCTCTGAGACAACTTGAACATGCATACTCTTTTCTTTCGCCAACATCTGGATTAGAAGAAACTTTTAAAGTTAAGAGAAGTATTCAGAGCAAGATCATAAGTATCATTGTGATATCTAACTACTGCTCAGTCAGAGGGAATCAAAAAACATGTCTAGTTTATCACGAGAATATATAATTATTATTTATATTATAATTGTATTTGGGTAGACAAGGCAGACTGGGTTAATAATGTGCGCGGCGCACGCTTAATGGGAGGAGGGAATGACTAACCATAATGGTTGAGTCGGGTTAGTAGGGGGAGGGAGTTTCTCACCAAGGAAGCTTTATGATGATACGTCTTTATTCAAGACAAGAGTTGGAAAACACCTCCCCAGGTGGGCTGGAAGATAGACAGAAAGGGAACATTTGACAAAGGGGGTGGAAGAGCCAATCACACCCAGTCCACCATTTATCCGAGTTTCCACACAAATCGTTTGAAAGTGTTATAATCCGCTTTTTTCTGTAGGATACCGTAACCGACTCTTAGATTCCCTAAGACATTGCACTAGTTACAAATGCGATCCAACAACACCACAATACGATACAAAACGACCCAAACCACTATATCAACGTAAGGCGCACGCTTTCGTTTCGATAGGTCGATTTATATTATGCGCTATTTACATCAATAATGTAAATAAATTCATACACGTAAAAGGGAATTAAAAAGTGGAAAATAATGAATCTTACATATAAGAATTATTTTGGGAAAATGTAATTTTCTTATATGTAACAAGACCGATATTTCGTTTATGATTGTTTCAGGTCTTATTCAACTAATGGCTTGTGCACATGCCGGTAAGTCTCTTGCCTACTGCACCTTCTCAGACGATAAATTTGCAAAAAGGGCTCTTGAAATCTATGAAGCTCTCTGTTCGAGCTCCTGCACAATTGGTAAGTCATTTCTGAAACGGATTTTTTTAGTTTAGACATTGGCACTTATCTAGATGATTTCCCTTTCTCCCCTTAGAACAACTATGGAATATACTAATCACTCTTGATGTTCCACGGCTCAACAATAGAACGATCAATATTTTTGAAATGGTTATGGAGAAGTTGTCAAGCATGGCTACTTCTGCATCCCCACTGCCAACTTCACCATCAACATAACTGTCTCTTCTGTTTTCATTCCACTCACCGAGTTTGAAATACATATATATAGACTGTCAGGGTGAAGGTATAATTATTTGAAGTTCTTAAACACTTTCTCTTGGCGAAATTAACAGTGTTCCATATTTTCCCTCTATTATTATTGAAATATCAAATAATCCCTAAATTGTTTGTGAACCGACATGAATCGCGCCAAATCATGCAGGATTCGAATTAAAGAGGCATAAAGTTTTCACTACACTAACGAGAATGTGTTTTTCTTCTTCCTGGCTGGAATATCGGTTTGTAGATCGTGAAAGTTGACTACGCAAGGTTAAGAATCTCTGAATTTGAATAATCATAAAAATGGCACTGAATATTGATGAATTTAAACTTGTCCTGATGAAGAAGGAACTTTTTCTGATCAGTACGGCCACACACAATGCTCCCACGGTTACTAATTGCAGATTACATCGGATTTAAAAATAAAATTTAATTTCTCTTTTGGAGGGGAGTTTGGTGTTTCTGAGTTTTCGGGGAATTGCAATTTTGGTCAACAGTATTTGAATAGGATACAGTAGCGACGATTTGAAAAGCGGAAGAACCCGAATGACTGCATTGTATTCATGTGTATACACGTATGACTGTTCTTAAGTAGCACATAATGAATTAAACTAAAGAAACTGAAGTGATGAGAACAGTATCCCTGAAGAAGTACTGAAGCGGGAATAAGAGCAACATATGGATGTATGAGAAGGTAGCAGGAGTCATTTAATCACGTGTGAATGGACTATAACAGGTTCAGTGATTCCGATCATGCATTATTTTTTAATAAGTCCATTTGACCAACATAAATAATCTGTTAATGTTCGTTTTACCAATACGATCTGAATATAAAGAAGTATGGCTTTGAGTATTATGATCACAAAATAGTGGGGAAGGTAAGAATATAAAAACGTCTTTCTTGGAAAGAAAGAACACCTCCGGAGTTTGGGATAATCTGATGTTTGTCAAAACTTATATCCCAAAGTGCTTTTGTTAAGATGACACCACCCCAATATGCTGAACGGGGAAAAAGACTAGCTGCAGTCGGATTAACTCTCATTTACTCCTCTAGTAAGGTTCAGAACTCAAGAGTTTGGGAAAAACTTTACGAAATTTATCTGAAGTATGCTCTACGAGTTAGTGAAAGAAGGAACGCGAATGTATGAACTTGTAAGCAGACTCAAGTAAATGAATAGTGGACTGAAAGTAAAATAAAAGTGATGAAGTATAGAAATGACTCTACTGGAATAAAAATCGACACTATGGCAATTAGTGGAAAACGGATAATTATGTGGAAAAAATATTTACCGCTATCCTCTTTAACGGAGCTCACAAATGTAGCATATCCATAATATGTATCCATTGCTTTAGCAAACAGATATAAATATCTTTAAGAAAAATTATATTAATTTCACTCAATTTCATTTAAATAAATGTCGAAACTTTTATTATGATCATCCAATATACACTAATACTCAAACAATATAAAAATCACCAAATGATATCCTGCATACTCTCTGGTGACCTTGCCATTTGAATTCTAATCTCGGATAACATAATTAGTTTCACCTCTCGTAAGAATATCAGACTTGTGCCCCAGAGTTTGTAATCATAAGTAAAACCGACTAGTAATATCATTAAATTCCTTTAATAAATGGCACAGCCGATTTGCATGGTGTTACCAAACGGCATTCTGAAGATGAACAAAATAAAGAAGTATCAGGACAACATAACAATAGAGTAAAAATTTTGACATACTCTAGAATATTTGATATATTTCTTTAATAAAGGGTGGGGTCTGAGTAGATAATCAATAATTTGTCAAAATAAAGTTATTTAATGTTTGACAAGTATGAATAATTAGCATTTGAATACGTGATGTGCCACTACTTTTAAGCTCGAAATAGATTTGAATTTTGGTGCTTCAGAAGTAATATCTACTTAAACGCATCTGACTGCCATATCGTCATTCGGTTTTCATTCCAGTTCTTATCAATCGCTTATAGTGTACCTCAAGAGAGGGTTTCTCAACCAACGGAGTATGCTTATAAATTTTGGATTTGATCACAATCTTCTTCGAAAAAAATCTGAATTTGGGTCATCACTCCCATCCAGAGTAAATATGGAGGGCATAGATGACTACTGAGAAGAGAATTGCATGATCTATGGTCTGTAGCCAATACTCCTGAAAAGGCATCGATTATGTTAGATCTTCATAGTTTAACACTTTTTAAATCGTAGTAATAATGATGGTCATATTAATCATTAGAATCTAGGCCAATCTTGAAGGACCATTGTATTGCATATTATACCAAATTCCATATTAAACTAAACTTTTAGATATAAAATATTATGTTTCTTTAATCAGGAAAAGTTCATGTTTGTAGTGAAATCTTGTACTAAATGACGTAAATTTCACCCAACAAAGGTTAGCTTGTCCAGCCCAGCCGTATGACATTTAGTGAGCTTGGCCTAAGTAATCATGTATAGTATTTTGCACGTTTTTAATTATTTAGTATAATTCTGACAATTCATACCTTTCAATCATTTTGAAATTGCATCAGTTTTAAGTGTTGTATTTTTATGCTCGTACAATTATGAAATCGATTTATTTATTTATAACACTCGTAATACGATAACATAATCTTCATGCATTAATTTGTAGAATTTCGTCATACAATTTCACTCGCCTTTTTATAATTGGCTTGATGAACGCATTAAACCGCTCCGTCTTACGAGCCCAGTCCTTCTGTTATTCGACTCTGAAAAGCGTTACTGTTAAATCCTGGCCAACCATTGATAATCCATGGCGAGATAAACTAGATACGTCAAAGCCTGGCACGTATCCTAGCAATTTCTTAGTATCAAAAGAAGAGTTCAAATATGTAGAAATGTTGAAACCTCAATCAGTTATCCCACTCCCGCCTCCAGGTATTGAAATTACCCCGAGTGGTTGGATCCCTCCTCGCCGTAAGCACATTTAGAATGACTTCGATAATGCTTATCATAAAATAAGTTGTTTAATTGTGCTGTCTTAATTTTAGCTGAACTGTCATTGAAAAAGCCGTATACCATAGTTCGTTCAAGAAATCACATGCTTCCTGTCTACTTGCGTATCAAAAAGAAAAAGAGACCCGAACAGACTCATGGACATCGGATGCTGACTGTGATCAAAAATGTTGGAGGTGATCTCTCCGTAAGTATATTGGAACATCTTCGGCTTAATTACCTATATTCATCTAGTTCTCTTTATGAAATGCATATTTTGACTCCGATTTTTTTATTAAATTTGAAGGAGTGTAAATTTCTATATTTGTGCAGTTCTATACCCATTTTTAAAAAAAAATATTATGTATCTTTCATCTATACGGATGGCTATTTCATTTTCTTGGATTTAGGCCTGCGCGATTTGATGAACTTAGTGCCTATAACACGTTTGAACCGCTGCTTAGGTTTGAATATTGGCAAGTTTCATCTTCGTCGTCTATTGCTTCCTATCTATTTTACACCGGCCGCGCCTATTTTTTTAGAGAAGGAAGCCAACTTTCAGCAAAGTGAAATAGATTTGATCAGTCTGACCATGTTTCTATCAAAAAAGAAGTATAATTGTAGATGAACGACCAATTTTACACTTTAATTTTAATCGAGAGAATCATTAATGAAGGGAGTAGGAAACGAATCCAGTAAATTAAGACACTGGTGATGGAAGTAGGAATTGGTGAAATGGGTAGGCATCTTACTTTAGTTAAATTCTGAAAGCACTGAGTTTTACACATTCCTATAGGAAGCACAATCACTGCAAGATATTTCTGGTCCATTTTAATGGTGTAACTTCATGATTCGCTGATGAGACCATATCTGTGATGTTTAATATCTGCTGACTGGTTGATTTAATTCCATGATTGGTCATGTCACTACAATTTATTGCAGCCAAAACAGATTAATTATTGTAATTGTTGGCAGTGTTTTAGGAATATGAGTATGAGAAAACCTATATAATGAAATTTCCCTTGTACATAACCATTCGTTTGGATTTTTTAAAATCGCCTGGGATTTCTTTTGTGAATCTGATAATGCTTGTGGGTTTATTCTTCCATAATGGTTCAGAACCATATTCGTACTCGAGTAACCGGTTACAAACGTCTTTAGAATTTAATGTTCTCTAGATCTTTATGCAGAACTGCTTTTCAATTACTCTGAAAATACCACACCTCGATTGTCAATAACTTTGTCGGCTGGCCTTTAACTATGTTTCCTCATAGCTAGAATTGAGTTATAAGTCTGTTATAGTTGTTCATTTGTACAAACTCCTATCAATATTATGTTACTATTGATTGTGTCGGATCAATGTAAGCATTATTATAAGTGCTGCTTAAGTCAAATAAATAGCACCTAACTCATGTATTTTCTAATAATAATTTTAGGCCTTAGCAGCAGAACTTGAGGTCCTCTTGAAGCCAAAGTGTGAGGCCGGACACTTCCTATGCCAGGTCGATGAAGCCACACAGAAGATCGTGATCGATGGTATCTTTGTCGAAGAAGTTGCTAAATATTTGCTTGATAATGGATTCTAGTTTTTTAGAAAATATTCTCTGATTATGGAAAATTGTAAATATCAATATGGATGTGATTGTGCTATTTGGTTTATTATTAATATATCTTGTTTAATATGGGTAGAATTTTAATAATGAACGGTAGTATCCCAATTGACTTGAATGTTTTTCAAATTAAACCAAAGGAAGATATTCTTGCAGTTAAGACCTTCCAAATACCGTCGGAGCTGTTCTTGCATGATCTTAGCGATTTATTATTAATGTGGTTAAGTAAAAGTACACATGTAGATAAGAATGTCCAGTACAAGTAAGTGGTTTGTTTGGAAAATTGGTCGTTTATTTGTTTCGGATTTATTAATGGGAAAATGACCGGATTTGGGAGTTTACACCACTTATCACGGTTTCACACGTGATTGTCATGGTTATAGTGACCCATTTAGACCAGGATTTATGGAAAGTAAAACGAGATTCGATTATTGATGACGGAATGAGTTCGATCATTTCGCCTTTGTGAATTAATAGAGTAGGAATGAGAGAAATATCAATAAACGATTGATAACACACGGACCAATGACAAAGCTGACTTCAATCTGATTGATGAAGGCAACCACTACCGTGAGCGCCGGTAGTGGGCATTATCTGGTCCTGTTGTAGTCTCGAAAATCCCAATGAATGAGTTTCAAATTAGGAGAACTGCATGTCCATAGATTAGTAGGGCTATGCTTAGTTAAAAATGAAATGAAATTTGGGGGATTTATTTGAATTTTTATTAATGGCTTTTATTTTCAATTTTTTACAGCTAATTTCTCATGAATAATCCATGCT
>CAADRB010000025.1:1160230-1242118 GCA_900708905.1 Hymenolepis diminuta | reverse complement strand
GTAAATAATAGTAGAAAGTTGGAGAATAGAAGCTAGAAGTTCAAAACAGCTCTCCTTCATATGAGTTCTGGGTGCATTAGGTTGTCTATTTTTTACTCAATAGGCATTGTTCATTTCTTCACAAACTAAAGTTCCAAAGTTCAGAATTCCGAATTTGAACCCTAGATTTCAGAATAATGCGTCACGTGAAGTGTTTGGAGTTGACTGGCTATTAATTCGATTTGAGAAGTTGGTCATTTTATTTCTTGTGATAACGCTTTGTCCCTTAGCTAATACTAAGTGCTATTTCTTTTTCGGTTGTTTGTACAAGAAGATATGCCATTAAATTGGTCATCTTCAACATCAAATAACCACCTCAGTCATCTCAATTTAGACAGTGATTTTCTCCCAATCTTGTTCCTTCACATATTGTCTACCTTGCTTATGTCATCTTATATATCCGCTATTTAATCATACTAAAAATTTAATCTCACAATCCACGAATTATAATCCTCATAACATTGTCATTATATTGTATGTGATCCAATCACGAGCGTTTAAACAAAGCCAATGAATATGGATTTGATGCAAAGTAGCACTAATCGCGACAGCAAAGCAACTTTAAGAATCCAACCAAATTGAGCTTGGAAATATCCCCTTAAGAAAATAGTGATCCTCTTGAGGCTAACGGGATACAATAACCTTTCCCAAATGAGAAGACTAAGGGCTAAGTAGGACCATATGTATATTAGACAACTGGAAATGAATCAGAGGGGAAGGGATAAAAAGAGGAATTGGGTGAAGGGGGAGAATAGAAAATATAAATGTCAGTACTGAGCAAAGGCAACCCGGACTGTGGTAAAGACGGCCAACTGAAGTTTGATAAGGGAGTTGTCTGGTCTAGCGTCCTTTGTGAGCCACTCTGTGTAATTGTTTGCCTATTACAAATATGAGCAGCTTGAAAAACAGCACTAGCTAATACCGACAGTTAGATGAATGGCAGATTATAAATTTCCCACCAATGAGGTTCTGGGTTGATATGCCAATGCTTGAAAATGAGTGTTGGTAAATACTTCTCAACAATGGTCTTGGAAACTACCTGAATATTCATACCCAGAAACTGAGTTGAACAAATACTAAATATTCTGAATTTCAATACAAACACGCGGTTGTTAACACTACATCAGACGAAAGCTGAAATATATGGGAACGGTTGGAGGTTGGACCAGGATGAAAATAAATATTTAAAAGACTAATCCCCATCCAAAAATATCCCCATCTGGCCCATTCCAGAATTTTGATCTTGTTAGGGAAAGTAATTCCCTTTCAGTAATCGGCTGGCGAAATCACCTAAACATTGCATAATGTTACGAAATTTCAGAAGAATCATCTCCAGCATACGTGATTTCGCCAAGTACTCAAAGGAGTAAAACGGAAAATTTTCTGCTATCAATAATCTTAAGAAAAAAGTATTTATTTCTGAATTAATCTTCTCAATTTTCTTTTTTCGAAATATTGTGAAATATACCTTCCTTGTAGTTCCGCACTAAGTATATGAAGCGTATATATCAAATAAGTTTGATTAATAATTTATTTTGAGTAATGTTTTTGGATAGCCAACAAATAACCAAAACCGCCATCATTCGAGAAGAGCTTATTCTAATGCATACATCAGCATATCTGTCACGGACCAAGGGATACTCGAGCAGATGTTAGATACAGTACTGCACTCCCCCTCAACTTCTTAATCTCGCCTCTTTCCAGTTTTTATTCTAAACACCTCACTTATCTTCTGTTTTTGTAGCTCCTTCTCTCTCTGCTACTTCTGAGTGTAGTAACATCCTTCTTTTGCACTTTATAGTTCTGTACTTATTCAAACTCCGTGTGGCGACGGTATAGGGGTTAAATTTTACGGGTAAAAAGTGAGGTATAATTCCAAATAACGCTAATTTTAGATAGGGGGGGGGGGACTAAATTATGATAGATATCCCCTCTTAGAACTGATGATCTTGTCACTACTAGCAGGAAACAGCGGCCTTTAACGAGTGAGAACACGAAGTTTGGTTGAAATTAGACAGTTGAAAAATGAATGAGAGGTGAAAGGGGGAGAGAGTAGGAGAGGGAATCAGGAGGAAGGCGTCAGTACTGAGTTTGGACAATTCAGATTGTGATGAAGAGGCGACTTGAGATACCATAAGGCGGTACCGAATTCACCTTCTTTGTTTATTAACGGGCAGTTGGCAGTTATAAAAGAGATATAATCAGTTGGCGCTTAATACGTAGATAGATTGAGCCGGCCTATGAGTCAGGGTGCGCGAGTACTATAAGATGCCACTGGTCAAAAGAGGAAATGCCTAGTGCAAGTTACTCATCAGAGACGACCTAAGGTGGGATTCCTATGTCGAAGTTAATTATTGGAAAATTACTTCATTCAATATCCTTGGGAATTACTTCAGTCTGATGAACAGGCATATATACTTATCTAGAAACTGGTTTTAACCAGTAAGTAGAAATTCAAATGTAAATGCACGATTGGTTACGTCACGTTAAATCAAATCAAATAATACGAAATAAGTAATTAAATGACTAATCTTTGTCCAAATACTTCCATCTAGTCATCCTGGGATTTATCTAAATGAAGTGGATCGCCTATATTAATCAACCAGTGAATAGGGGAATATATAAGAAATAAAAATTACGCCAACAATATTTTGTTACTTTCTGAATATTGCGTAATATTAAGAAATTTCAAAGCAATCTCACAAATACACGATTTTATCAGATACTTAAAGAGCAGAATATTTTTAATAAAAACGGAAAAGTTCCACAATAACTGAGCCGTCGGGACGTTGTTTCTAGTTAACCTTGGGAAGATCATTAGTTCTATTGAATGTCTAGCCTAACTAGATTCCGATTCTACAGTAGCACTACAATTATGATTAGAACAACCAAATCTTCCATGTTGAATTTTGGCCGTTGGATTTCCAAGAAGGTTTTGACAAAACAAGCCCGCAGATACAAAGGAAAATTCGTACAATTTTTCCAGTCCATTGATTATTCGGAATGGTTGAAGTGACTGGGTTCAAAGGTAGAAAATTTGGAAGATTCTTTAGTGTATTATTGAGATGAATGAAGATAACCCAGAATTGAGAGGGGTCAATTTATCAAATGGTTGCACGAAAGATGCAATTCAAACAAAAATACATATTAGGATCCAGAATCTACTGCATAGGGGAGTGAAATCGTCATGTTTTGTTGTTTCTTCCTTCAGTATGATTTTCTGATTGCGCTATTATGGCGGGTTTCAAGAAAAAAGGTGTCAGCATCATACATTTTTACCATTATTTGATGCAGGCAAATAGAAAAGGTGGTATGTTAAAACTTTTCTCTTTCTAGTGAACCAAATTATGTCAGAGCGGCCACTAAGATGTTCGTCTTCGAAAGCAGAGGTAATGGGTTCGATACCCAATGGTGCATATCTAGTGAGCGGAAGGACCAACAGCAATGCCATATTTTGTATTTGCTTCCTTTAAACTTAAATATTATTTTCCATAAATCTTCACTTCACCAAACTCATTCATTTAAAGCAGTAAATTTTGCAATCATTCCTCTTTTAGATGTGGTTGTCCCTGCACTCTAAATGCTTGGGGTTGAAATATAGAATTTTTGAGGTAGGAGAAAAAAAAATAATACAATTAAATAAAGTACATCTTCACATGTAAAGCAGCAATTTTCATTAGGATTAAAATATACCTAATTAAAATAAAGTAATATTCGTAGAAATTTTAATTTGTTGGTAAAACATTTCAATATTCTATCAATTATCGCGACCGATGATTAATTTCTCAAGGTCATATGCAGGAATTTAATTTTCTATTTGAGCGGTCTTCGTGCTGAAATGTGGAAGATATTTCGCATTATTATTGTAAATTGCGCGCTAGTTAGTGCAGCAGGTGGTGTAGCCTAAAGTGCAAAAATTCCTCTTATTTGCATTCTACGATCCCATAGCAGGGACATTTTGGAGGGCTACAAAAAATGCAGGCTATTTTTAGTAAGTGTCGCAATTTCCTACACATAGGACTGACCACCATTAGAAGTGAAAAAAACGCTCTGGGGTGAGTTAATTTGATTAAGTGGAGAATTTGGTTTGGCCAAAATTCATAAGGTTTTTTTTGAAATTGAACTAATCATAAACTACGTAGGATATCACCAAGATTTCCAAATGTCGCAAACGTGAATAACAGACCAATGGCTAGAAGTCTGATTAGAAAGGGCGGATTAGAAAGTCCTGCACAAATTAGCAATAACACGCCCTTTACAATTTAAAGAAAACTTGCTTGTACAGGCGTTCATTGAAGGATTTCAAAGAGTCAAAGTCAATTATAACCCGCAGGAGATGTAAGGAGAACGCGACAAGCAATTTTTACTTATTGTGAAAATGTTAAAGCAGTAATTTTTCCAGTCATTAGAACTACTTCAAGAGTCCAATCAACTTTTGCAAAGGGCTAAAATTCTACAACAATAATAATTTTCTTAAGGATTAATATGACAAAAAATACTTCCTTAATTAGAAGGATGAGAGTTGACAGAAGAACAAAGTATATATTGAGGCACCGTAGGGAATGGGGAAATAAAGGTGTGAATGTAGACGTCTCCGAAAAATGTATTGAAAAGTGATTGTAATAAAGAGCTCAAATTGCGGCACGCTATTTAGAGTGAATTAATTTGCAATCTTTGTCTGATCAGAAATCGATAAAAATTATCTGATGGTAAGGACAGATCTGCAGAGTCAAAAGTTACGTCGATGGATGCTGCTGAGTCTTTTCATTTGAGTGACTGCAGAACAGCTGCTTGTTCTTGCTTAGATCTGCTCTTCTAGCAGGTAATTAACATTAAGATTTCCTAAATAAGTGCATTAGTTATAAATACAGACCCATCTGATCGCGACATCAAAACAGGGCGCACGTTAGTAAGGAAAGTCGTTGTCTATTATCCACATTTTCCAACCGTGATGTAAAGAAAGTCATTCGAATTAAAAGGAATTAAAGGAAGAGGGAATTATAAGGTGGTAAATAAAGAATCTTAAACACTTTTGGGGAAAGTATTGCTTACTTCTTTGACAATTCTTCAGTCATTCCGGATATTCCGTTCAGCATTCAAGATCTCCCTACCCACCGAGTTTGGGCATAGGAAGTGATAGCTAATAACAGAAAAAACTGAAACGTAGATTGCTTAATACTATAAACTACCGAACTAAAAAAGTTTGACTTTAAATGCAACGTATTTCTTTGCTATCAATGTATATTTAATTAAAAATTTAATTAAAAAATATTGATAAATATGTTTGTTGTTTTCAAATTGCAGGCATTATTTGGGATTGTTAGTAACGTTTTTAGTATGTCTCTTCATATTTAAATGGGCACCTCTCTAAATTCTAATTAATCATGTTACTGGGAGCCTATTACTTGTGAAATTTCTGGTCGGTGGAACATAAACAATGATTATATTGATGCACATTCGTTAGAAACCCTTAATTGAAGAATTATTTCCTCATTAATTTTCATGATTGACTCAGAAGTCTCAGTTAATGTTTTATTAGATCCTATCGCTTGTCTATCGAAAATGCTTTGAGAACTCTATTGATCACCAGAAAATTCCTCACGTCCTTTTTTAACTTCTTATTGACCATACCTTTACTCAACCATGACAGCTGGATCTCCGTCGTGTCCTTTAACTTTCCTCAATCGTCTACCAACTTTATCAATAAATATCCTGTTATAATCTCTCCCGGTCCTGACTCCAACCTTCTTTTTTCTATCATTCATCTCAGCTCCACTCTAACTCCTATCGGAAAACTCCTACGGTAAGGCCATTCAGCCATCTGCAGCTTCTCCTGCTCTCTCTCTCATTCTATCCCTCTCTTTCAAGTCTCATTAAAGTACTATCATTAATCTTTACCTTTACATTTAGTATCAGATTAAATGAAAAATAATTTACTCTTTAAAGAAACCACAATTTTTCAAATTTGCACATTTAAAGTAAAAAATTTAGGACTTCTGGATTAAGATCCTGAATCAAACATTTACGGAATATTTTTCTGCAGAATCATTGGAAATAAAGGAAATCCATTCTTTTGTAACATTGCTTCAACCTTTCTTTGCTTTTATTCATGTCGGATTTATTGTCCCCCTATAGGGTTCAAGGAAATTACTTAGCTTTCAGCTTTACTTGCCAAAACCATTTTTATAAAATAAATAAATGAAAATAAAGATAATTAAATTAAATCGATTTTAATTTAATTTCAGTTAGAATGGAAATTATTAACTAAGTTATTCAAATTAATTTTGAATAATAATTGATCTTTATTGATTAAATAGATGAACTATTTAATAATTATTAAAAAATTCTACAAAATATACTTTACTATCTTCTTCTGATCTTCACTACAACAATGGAATAGAGGAAGAAAATTGCTGCGATAAGCTGGTTTATAAGTCGAAAGTTGCAAAAAGGAAAAAGCTAAAACCCTCTTTTTGGAAAGGGGAGGTTGTGGTGGTGCAGTGGAGATAGTGGAGATCAAGTATCAGAGATGAATGCCGGTGTGTTAGAGAGGGAGTATATTTAATTTAGCCTAAGGCGAGGGATACGAAAAGATCGCTCCAAAATACCGACATTACGTACGAATAGGGTAAATATGAAGTTTTGGCAGATGCTCTGTGCTGAGAATTTCAAACAACCCCGTGGAACAAGTGAGCCTATTGCAATATATCCGTGTCGTAGAAAAAGAATCATTTAATATAAACAAAGAACTCAACATTGGAATAAATTTTTAAATATCAGTTTGAATTTGCTTAATGGTAGAAGAAATTCATAGGTTTGATTTAGAAGATGGGAAATCTGCTTTTATGTTAGTTTTGGTGTTACGGTTTGTTATTCGATAAGATTTGTATTAAATTAAAAACGGATAAGAATTCCTTAAATTTTATAGACATCTGTTGATTGGAGTTAGATCCTTTCATTGTTTGAATTTGCAATTCTATATGCATTGGTGGAAATCAAAACCGCATATATGTCTGTAATATCATCCGTAAATTAATAGATAACATCAGCGCGGGCAAACACCAGAGGCTAGTGCAGCACATTCCAAACATATCTTTCTACCTCGCACAATCCTTTATAGGTGGTTAAGCCATGCATTGACAGCCGAGCAACCCGCAAGCCACATTATTGAAAGTAACATTTAAATCGTCATCTAATTAGCGGCTGTGTGTGTGCATCCAGTTGATTGGCCGAGGAGCGTGTCCAATGACCTTCGCCACCTAGCCAATGATCGAGGTGAAACATATTTGCTCGCGGGCAAATATAAGTCATATAGCCATTTCAGCCCTAAGCGAAGTCGCGAATACACAACGCAAATCTCTATCTTCTCCCTCCTCACAACCAAAAAGAAATATGACAGAACATAGAGAACACTTTTTGAAAAAATTCCGGGAAATGGACATTGATCACAGTGGTGTCCTTTCTAAAGCAGAGGTTAAGCAGTGCCTTGGAACAGCCGGATTTGATAAAAAATTTATCAAGGTTAGATAAAACATTTTTATTTAATCTGCATTTCTATATGCAAGAAAGCGCCATAAATATGTTTGATTAATTAGTTCATTACCGTTGTGATGAAGGTAAATGCATTCTAACGCCTATTTCAAAAGTATGTTTGAAAAATGCGTAATGCCCCCTTTTACTGGCATCACATTCTGTCTTCCTTTTCCTCTCCTAAACCCAAAGCTTCATTTTCTCTTTTAAACTTATCTGAAATTAATAAGTTCTGAAAAATATGCGTTGAATAAAATCGGACTTTATTTTGAGGGTCTAAAATTCAAGATTTCAGGACATTTTTATATATTCATAAATATCTTTCTGAAAAGGTTGCCTTTTTACCTTCATGGAATAGTTTGGTGGAATGTGTACGCACATTTTGGGGATCCTCCTTTATTTCATATTCTTGATTCTTTTAACGTGGCTTTGTTTAGTTAAACCATTCCTTTTCCTCTAAATCAGTTAGACGAGATCCTGTTTTATTAATGAAAATTTTCAAATATATGCGTTTTTCCAAACGCTTATAATTTTTTATAAGTTTATTTATTTAAATATCGTATAAATACGAATTTGAGAGTAGAATGCATAGATTTCAGGCTCTAACACACTGGAGGGAGCTCTGCGTGGCTTTACGATTATCTTTCCTATATTTTGACTTTCTTTTCAAACCTTGAGTTGTAATATTTATTTTTGAGTTTATTTTTATGGCAAAATTTTTCTTCTTGTCGCTGAGCAGCCTTAATTTGGGAATAATTATATGAAGTACATATCCGATTATTGCTATTGCAACTGGAAGCACAAAAATTTGAAAGATAGGAACTGGTTTCTTCTTCATGTCCATAGAGTTAGCAGATGACCATATGTCATTTTGATTTTTTATTTCTTAAATTCATTTGAAGGACCAATCGTCCACCACTAATTTGAGATTTTAGTAGGGTCAAATGGTAAGGGCATTGCTGAATTTCCATAACATTACAGAAAGCAAATTATAGCGCTTTTTCTGTCAAAATTCATTTCTTAACGAAAAGAATACCAGTTTAAAGTATAGTAGAACACGTCCATGATTAGACTATACAAATCCTGCTGATTTCAAAAACTGCTTTCGCAGTCTATCAATCAGAAAACACCCAGAAATGAAGGTTATTTGGAATTTTTCTTGAAAAATGTTCACACACACACTCGTAAGGCACTCACTTAAATGTCGCTTCCAGATCAAAGATAAGCCGGCCGAAACCTCAGGTATAGCTTAGATGAGAAAATGCAAATTAAATAAAATTTTGGGTTAGACGTAAGTAAACGGTTATATTAGAATTAATATTTCCACAATTGACTGAAAAATGCTTAATTATGGGACAAAAATGCATTGTTTGAACAAACTTATCAGTATGTAAAACAAACGTACAAAAAACAATGAAATAATGATATTCTGAAATATCTAGGCACGAGATTGGGAGAACCTCATAAATGGCCCAACCGATATCTTTAGAGAAAGTTATCTGTAACTAAACAATTGAGTGAGATCAATTATCTTTAAATGTTCCATCATTGACGAAAAATTTTGAAAGAGATAGGTGAACGCAAATTTTTTCTCTTGACATTTTTTACTTCGGCATATGATGCTGTCTATCACTACATTTAATCTGTTTTTATTCTGGAATAAATTAAATGCCAAAGAGGGAGAGGGGGGGGGGAGAGAGAGAGCAATAATGTTGTTTTTTAATTTATAATTTATAACAAAATATTCCTTCTAAATACGAAATCCGGGAAAGCTATTGTATAGAATCCACCTTTTCCTTATTCTCTAAGGACTAATTATTGTATTTTATTAATTAGTCCTAATGGAAAAACATAAATTATATTATTATAAATGTGGCCGCAATTTCAATAATTTTTAAACATATTTGAGCACCAATTTTATAAATCATACCTGATTATAGAACATTATTTTAATATCAATAAAACAAATCAATAGCATTTGAATTTAATTATTTGTCTCTAACTTCTAAGTTAAATTTGTGTTAAATTTTGATTATCTCAAAATATAATTAAAGCGATATTATATTTATTAATAATCTGTTTAAATTAAAATTAATAATGTCCAAAGTGTTTTGGTAAGGTCGTCTAGGAGTTAATTCAAGCGACCAATAACTGAAATGGGATTTTCAGGGGAGACGGTAACTACTAATTCATAATAACAATCTCACCGCTTACTACGACACAGCACTACAAACGACTACTTTCCCCCATCTTCAGTGATTATTGACATCTGAAGCGTATGCTATTTATATGCCTGAAGTGGTGTGCAGAAGCCACTCAGTTGCCTTTCTCTTCTGAATATACTTCATAAATAAGTGGCACGTAGATGTAAAATGATATATTAAATAAGACCATTATATTGAAAAATCATAAAATTGTAAATTGTAAAGACATAATTTGTGGATTGGGTGAATTGAATAGTATCCAAGTCCCTCTTCCTTCAGAACTCGATTTAGCTTGTAGTAATTAACAGTTTTCGATGCGCTATCCTTTCAAATTAAACTACTGGTCATTTAACTCTGGACGATTTTGACATGAATAATCACTTAGAGATCTAGTGATTAGATCTTTGAGGTCAAACTTTTGAATTTTGTCTATTAACCAAAATACAGACAAGCTGAAAAATCGTGAATTTAGATGTAGAATCGATGTTTTTATTTACCTCTACTGACTCACATGCTCAAATTAATTTTTCTACCGCGCCCTGGACAACGATGGTGCTGACCGCAATCCATCTATTCCTACCTGATTTTAAAAAGCCGATCTAATATTATATTAATAATCCATTGGTGAAAAGTGATCTTTTATTAAATTTTTGCGTATTTCACTTTATGTTAAAATTTAAAAATATCTTGAATTAAAATGTACCATTTTCTAGGAAGATTTATTGAAAATATCGATACATAATTATTAAATCGATTTTTTATCAGCGGTTCACACATCAAAGTTTCCAGAAGCATTTTGGTTTAATATTTAATGATTAAATAAGAGCATCATAACTGTTACCACTTCAGTAAAAAGGGATAAAAATTAAGATATGTGTCATCCGATTTTATAATTCACTTCATACAAAATTACGGAATCAATTAATAATTAAAATTTATTTCTCTTTTAACGTATACAGTTAAGGTATCTTCGCTTTAATGACAAAGATGAACGCTATTCCAGAAACTGAGCTTTTCGTATGGTGGCAGATAGTCATAAAATTCTCCAGGTTTTCTTTTAGTAAACGTGCCCGTTGGGTAGAACAAAGTGGGATAATTCGGGAGAGTACATTTTTCGAAGTACCTAAACTTATTTCCTCTGACAATATTTTAGCACTCTTCCGTGAATAACAAGAGATGAGGCGTGATAATACCCTAAATAAGGGCAGATCCAAATATATTTTCTTATAAGTTAGCTTTCTTACAATAAATAAGAGAATTATAAATAATTTATCAGTCACATGTATGAATTTTTAACATCAATTTATCTTTGAATTAACCGTACTCTCTTTTTTTATTTCCATAAATATTATTAATTAGAATAGAAGCCAAATTAAAATTAATTTGATTTTTTTTGTTTTTAACTCGTCCTTTAAAGGAGAGATTAGCGATTAATTGATTTGTAATAAATGAGGAATTAAATTGTACATAACTCAAGGTGCTCCATCATTGTTTCTGTGACATAATTCGAAGCAAAAAAAAATTTCCTTCAAAATTTCATTTGATTATTGATTAGTCTGTTGCACTGAAAAGAATTCAAATTTAACAAAATCTATTTTTTACCTGTTCAATGAAAGAATGTGCATTTCCCTGTGAAACCATATTATTAAGTTAAAATATTTCATTCATTTTTTTTATCAAATTGTCAATTAAAATTTTGAATTAAGGTGTCTTTTAAAATTCAATTATAATTTAAAGTAAGTTAATTGGCCCCTACGTGAATTTTTCATTGTGGTAAGAACCGAGCATGAGTTATTCAATTTCCTGAGTAAATAAACAGGAACGGAGATCGTACGTGTTCACAATCTTTACTGTGCTATGAATAATTTTTCTAAAGTGTCGTTTGTTTCCTTATTAATTATTCCACCTTGAATACTCCGCAACTTCATTCGGAATGGTAAATGGAAATAAATAAAAATATAAATGAGTCTTTAATACATTTTCAGTTGAACATTTATTTAAATTTTCAGTTTTAGAATTTTAAAAAGATATTAAATTTGTTTCTCTTTCTTGTTTGGCTTATATTTTAATAAGTCAATAATCATCACGGAATGTGAGATCTTCTGAAAATAGTTAACTAATTTAATTACTAAGATGGATCCAAAAATCATTATGGTAATGAATTTATTTTCGACGATTATTTAAAAATTGTCTTTAATAACTATTAATTTTTTAAATTTTCCTAAAAATTTTATGTTTTGTTCTGCTATTTGGCTTCTTTTCCAATTTGTGGGCTATGAAGCTTCCTCTCTGCTCTGTCACAATCAAAATGCCTCCAAATTCTCTCTCGCAGTAGTAGAATTCGACGAATTTCATTGACGATTTCCTACTGTATCTTCCTTTCAATGCTCTGAAATAACAACAGGGGTCAATATCGCATAGTAGGGCTTAGCTATATCAAGATAATGTAAGCTGCTTAATAGCATGTAAGATCATCCTGTTTTCTCAACCATTTTAAGAAAAATGCAACTGAAGTGACAGAATTGACCATTGTAATTAAAAAAGGAGTCAATAAAATGTAAAAATCATAGACAAGAATTTTATTGGCAATCTTGGTGACAAAATTTGAATTCTGAAAGGTTAACTTTTGAATAAGTGCAAATTGTGCGATACGAATTCAAAGCTCAAATGAAGTAACACTCTTTTAATATACCGAATTTTCCCACCATGAAAAATTACAAAATTTTGTTCTGCTGCGGGTTATAATAACAGTGTGGCTGAAAAATACATCAAATTGTATTTCAGAAATTTATGAAGAAGTTCGATGCCGATGGCGATGGCAAAATTACAGAAGAAGAGTATCTTCGCGTTGTCTGTAACCTCCCGGAACAGGATTTAAAGTGAGTTCCAATAGTAATAGGCACCTACACATTTTAACACTCGGGCACCTACTTCACCTTGGCAAAACATGTCACACATTTTGTCGGTGATGAAAAAGGGCCTAAGCCTTTATTTTCTCTCCCTTTTCCCGATTTAACCTCGCAGCTATTGTGCCCACAGAATGGCCTTTTGGCGTAATGTCTTCGATGATGTTGACAAGGACAAATCGGGGAGGATTTCATGTGTGGAATTGCACGGTCTTCTAAAGGATATGGATTTCCCTGTGGAACTGGCTGAATTGCAGACGTGGATCCGAAATCACGATAAAAACAGTGATGGTGAAATGGATTTTAAGGAATTTGTTGAATTTATGTCTAATACTTCGCACTAACAATAAAACTAAATGCAAATTTAAAAATTTCTTATCTTTACTTTTGAGAATGAAATGTATTCTTTTCATTTAAAAATGCAGTTTAATCGTCTCAGATATTATCTACCTAATAAGATATTTCTAATTAGTGTAATTTACAGTTAGGACAAATTGAATTATTAAATTGTGAAAAAAACTTAATTTTATTATTCCACCGAACCTAAATACTAAATATGCATAATAACTTTTCATTAAATATTAAATGATATTTATTTATATCATTTAGTGTCTATTTCATTCTTGATAGATGTACGGTTTTTGAAGGCAAAATGATAGTGTCTTACTTTTAATGACGCGATTTTCCCCAAAACCCTAAAATTTTGGCCACATTTACGATTATATACTTCATTTAGCATTAGCATACAAATATGTGGTTAAATGTGTGCAATTATAATTAAGAGATGCCTCAACTGTTGCTAACGTAAAATTTATGAACCCATTAATTAATTTTTGCCAATTTTAATTTTTCGGAAATTCAAATTATTTAAAAACCGATGATTCACTGGGCAGATATCACGTGAATTTCAGTTCAAAATGATATTATAGCTTAAGATTTAGGAAATTTTTGTTCTTAATACCCATCGTCTGGACATTTTTCACATCAAATTTAATTGCTATGGAGACTGGAGTAGATTATCAGTTCTACAAATGACATAGAAGAAGACCGAGAATTTGAGTGCAATTTACCTTTAATTTGGAGAATATTGAAATCCAACCTTCTTCCGCCGTTTGTAATGGTATCAATTTTGTCTCTCTCATTAAAATTAATGACCTTCATCGCAGGGTTTTTAATATTTCTTGAAACAGATAGAACGCATAGATGCGCGTAAAACAAAGTAGACAAAATAGTAGAAATATAAACGAAAGGTGTAGAACGATGAGCAAATTACTAACTAAATTTTCAGACATCTCGTAATGATATACAAGTGGAGTGATTAGGCATTCTTAATATCAAAGCGTAACCGATAAATATTCTATTGATAGCTACCCCAAAGGTGTCTTAACAAATTTTTGATTTTAATAATACTATGTATTGCTAAAACTATAATCTGCGGAGTATCATACAAGATTATTTATCTTATCAACCATTGCAAGAGAAAGTGGACAGAAATGGCAAGACCGACTATCATGACCAAGCACTGGACGCCGTAGAGAAGCATTTGCTGCAATGCGTGGGACGAACCCTGAAGGTTGAATTGTTGAATGTGAAAATGAAGCTCGATTAGGAAAAAAATAAGAGGAAAATCAAAAGATCTCTGAAGAGTAAATGGTAAAATGAATCAAAATCATATGGTCATTCTAGTACTGAGTACTCATCATTAACATCCAAGGGAGAGCATAAAATACTGATAAATAAGAAAGATCTTCCAGTGTTTAAAAAATTAATGGAGAATGGAGGAATGAGAACCAGAAAATCGGGAGAAGCCTACTCCATTTTCCATTTATGAAAAAATTCAGAAAGGCAGACTGTTCAAGCATCACTTTAGCGCTTAGTCTCATTTTTCTGAATGCCCATTATCCGTACAACAATATTTAGAATAAACATTAATGTATCATCGTTAAGTTAAGCGGCCAAAACACGAGATATTCATCAAATCGATTGTTAGTAGTGGTTTATTTAAACACAGTTAAATGAGTGTGTTAAAATTTATACCACTCTCCCCTCCTCCACTTTCCATAACTCAATGCAAACAGGTGAGGTCATGTAAAGTCATTTGTCCGCCCACATGTTAGCATTTCATGTTAACCAATAGACAAGACTTCTGCGCCTGTGTTCTAAGGATATCTTCGGGTGCTTTCAGGTAATTTACTAGATTATAGAGTAAAGAGATACACATCTTTTAAGACTAGAATTCACATATGAATGGATCGATTGTTATTAAAATGATATATCCGACTAAAGGAACATATTGGATGTTGGAGCTTTCCTTCTTCCTCTTTCGATAGCATAGGAACCTATACTGGGTCATCAGGAGTGTGGCAAATCGTAGAATTTTGTGAATATTACTGAAAATACATTTATAAAAATGTATGGAGTGAGTAGGAGTAAACAGAACCAGCAGAAATATGTGAGTGAAAATCAAATGAAAAACATAGCCAACAAGTTTTGTTGAGTAGGCGAAAATTTAAAACCCCAAAATTGGGAAATAATAACTTGAAAGGGTATTATTTGTCTTGTTTAATATGTTTTGTTGTCAATACTTTGTACAATGAGGAAAATTTGAAATTTATTTGGAGTTTTAAAATGCTTAACCAGCTGTGTCATTATAACGTGAAATTACTTTCGAGTATTTAGATAATCACTTCATGTGCAGACATTTAGGCTTGTGATTTATCGTTGCCCAAATTTCCCTTAGATACTACGGCTATATTTAATAAATGAGATGCTTTTAGACAAGGAATGGGTTTTCTTAAAACCGCTATACTGAAAAATATGCAAATTTTCACTTCACATCTTGGCAACAATTAATGAGTGCATTTGGCATTTTTCATTGGTAAATGTGAATAAGATGGTAGACAAGTATGTTAACCACATTTACATCGGTGTACCAGAAGCCAATAATACCAGGTGTAACCAACCAATCAATTAAGCAAGCTTTGAATGGTCCATCGGGTGGAGAATAACATTTTTCCAGCTTGTATGATAATTGTTAATTTCCTCAAATTATGTAGTTAAATTTAATTGAAATTAATTAAAATAAATTTTTGCCTACTTAACAAAATTTGTTGGCTATGTTTTTCATTTGATTTTCACTCACATATTTCTGCTGGTTCTGTTTACTCCTACTCACTCCATACATTTTTATAAATGTATTTTCAGTAATATTCACAAAATTCTACGATTTGCCACACTCCTGATGACCCAGTATAGGTTCCTATGCTATCGAAAGAGGAAGAAGGAAAGCTCCAACATCCAATATGTTCCTTTAGTCGGATATATCATTTTAATAACAATCGATCCATTCGTATGTGAATTCCAGTCTTAAAAGATGTGTATCTCTTTACTCTACAGCCTAGTAAATTACCTGAAAGCACCCGAAGATATCCTCAGGACATGCACAAGAATATTATCTATTGGTTAACATGAAATGCTAACATGTGGGCGGACAAATGACCTTACATGGCCCCATCTATTTACGCTGGGTTGTGGAAAATGGAGGAAGGGAGAGTGGTATGAAGTTGGGACGTTATGGGGTGAGTAAACATTCTGGTACGCATTTTCATTGGAAATCCTTTCAATTCGGTTCAGTTAATTGCTTTCGCCAAAATTCTGCTGATTCATGCCTCTGTCATGCATTCGTTTGCAGGATCCTCTAATGCGATATTATCACCTTCTTCGATCATTCTGAGAATTCAACAGTAGTCATCAGTTCTTGAAGCCCACTAAAAATAATAGACACTTGAAATGATACTTCGAAAGAGCAGAAAAATCACAGAGTTCAAAAATAATATTGATGTGGTAAGCCTATGTTATTCAGTTTTAACCATACTCTTTAGTAAGTGTAAGACATTTGAAGAATCTTTCCACTCCGGAAGACTTCACGAAACAAATCACGGAGAATGGAGACTGTCCATCAGATTTTAAACGCCAAACTATTCTTAGATGGTTGGCACATTTGAACCTTTCTTTTTCAGCGAGTCCTAAGCTCTGTAACAATGACAACATGACTATTCCATTTTGTGGAATATCAGCAAGAGATCGTTCCGGAAAATATCCTTACACTTTTCAAATTAATTAGCAAAAGTTTGACTTGCTCCTGAGAGAGGATCTGAAGATGTTTTGAGTAAGGAAATATTTAATATTTTAGCTTCATGTCCATAAATTTAGAAAATCATTATGGAAGATTGTAGGATTTTCTTGCTGTTTCTTCAGCAATAACCTGTGACGTTCAATTTTCAATAACATTTTTATAAAAATTCAAATTTGGAGTTCATTTTAATATTGCGACGCCGACTTTTACGATTGATAAATCGGTATCCTAACCAGGAAGAGGAAGACAAATTCTTTTGATATGGCGAAAATTTTATCCAAGTCTAATTCGAACTCTGCACGGTGTGGCGCGATTCATATTGGTTCACCTAAACAATTCAGGAGCTAATCGATATTTCAATAATAATGGGAAGAAAATATGAAGTGTAATATTAATTTTTTCAAAGTCAAGAATTATTTATAATTATATTTTTACTTTGACAGAGGGATAACCAGAAATGAAGTATATTGATGAGGTTAAGGTATATAAAATCCACGATAAATTTTATTCTATTTATAAATAATTATATAGAATAAAATAAGTAAAAATATATTAATATTAACACTTATCCTTTGTTGCCCACTATATCTTTTAAGAAAATACAGTCCTTTTTACCGGAAGTTTGAATATATTTTTAAATATTTTACGAGTTCAAAGCACAAACAAATCCAAGAAACTCTTTATAGTTGAGTTTTCCGTCTCCATTTACATCGTAGTCCCCCATCCAATCATCCAAAATTGGAATCAAGTCTTCCGCATTGTTGCCTTTAAGAAATGTCTTGAGTTCATTGAATTCAATAACTCCCGAACCATCAGAATCCAATTCCTTAAATAAGGCTTGCCAACTGTAGAAATGAATATTTGGATAGAAATACAAATGGATAATGCGTTTCCCGTCAAATCGAAACGTACGCATCGATGGGCTGTGTAGAAATTCCAAGGGCCATCTCGTATTCTTGCAGATGAATGACACCATCGCCGTTGATGTCAAGTTTGTCCATTAGAGCCTTTATAAAAATTCGAAATTATTATAATAGGACTTATTAAAATGAGGAGCTTACTATAGATTCGTGTGCAAGTATGGTCCACCTTCGACTACTTCCAACACAGACCACTGAAAAAGATTCATCCCAGTTATCAGGCGGGAAAATAGCCCCATATTAATGTTTTTATGAACTTTCGGCTCTATTTGGACCGGTTTTGTCAGCTGTCTGAGCTGAATGCTAATCTCGATGTTAATTGCCTACCTTCTCAGTATCATCTGAAATTTCCAAGCATTTTAACTTAGCTAGATACAGGGTCATTTTTCTTACATATTTAGTAAATATTACGGATTGATCTACACTGATTACGGAAAATCGGAAAATATGTTATGCCAGGAGATTGGACTAGATTGGAACCCCAGAGAAGGAATGTTGTTTAAAGGCGGAAGGAATATATATGTATATATATAATGAGGATTTGTTTCAAAATGCTAAACTTCTTGTTGGCAAACTTTAACTTTTAACGTTTGAATTATCTTTCCTTTACAAGCATTATTCAATTTATTTGATCCAAAATAAAACAGTTTGTTGAGAAGACAAAGCTTTCTTACCTGCAGTTCATCAAATTTCAGTTTTAACATAGCAAGGGTGAATCAAATGAAAATTGTAAGTTTGCAAACCTCCATAAACTGTGTTCATTTATGGTGAACAAAAAGCCCATAAGGATATTTAATTAAAAAACTCTTTGGGGACCAAAAAGACGTACCCATGTATCCTTGCTCCAGTTAAGAACTTCTCTTGTGCTAGTGATTTCAGAAAAAAGTGCATCTCTTCTAATAGTACATTACAAATCTGATTACATTTAGCATCAATATTAAATCCTTGAACCCTTCTTATAACAATTTTGGTAAATTTTCATTGATTTTTGAAAGAATTTAGACGCTTCAGTTAATACTGTTTGTCATTAATTCATCGGTTGATGATTTGCACTAGATAGTTACTGAAGAATGATTAAATGCGTGATAAATGCAGATATATATATATATATATATATATATATATATTAGCATTTACAGAGGAATGCAATCCTAAAATAATAAAAAATTGAAAGTCAATGAAACTCAGAAAAGACTCTACAAGCGTTGTTTAATATGGAATGATTAGAATATACGGAGTTTTGCATCGTGTGTACAAGTAAAAATCATCTCCGTGACCCAATGAATCAATCCATTGAGCCCTTTCAGGAAGCATAAATTAGCTTTCGGATTACAGCGAGTTTCATTTTGCTGGTTCTTAAACTAATCGATCGGAAAGAAAATTAATATACGCAGGAGAATGCTCCACACGTCATCTTCACCACTAGCTGCTCAATATCAAATATAATTGTAAGCATATACTTATTTTATGGATTACTTCATTTGCAACCTCCACAGCTCTGCTTATTTAAGTCTTCTTTGTGTAAAGAACCAATAAATAAATAAGTATACATACATCAACTTCACTTTCTGGTATTCCTTGCGAGTTGAGTGCTGCAGCTAGTTCACTTCTGTCTAAGGAACCGCTTTTATCTTTGTCTGCAGCTTGGAAAGCTTGAAGATACCTATGGCGACTTCCAGTCATGCTGAAAAGCAAATGAACATTGTGACAAAATAAACATCCTTTTCATTCTTCAAAGGCAAAAATAGTTTTCATCATAACTCCAGCACGTACTCTATTTAGAATGATAATTAGTCAAATCTTGTATTGAAAAATCCCGGAAGAAAGACGCAGGGCCTATCTTTTTGTTGAGGTGAAATTTGAAGTTACGAGTGTCACACGAAACAAGTGGTAGACTGTGAAATTTGCATTTCGTAGGCAGACCATAATGACCTTGTAATTAACAGTGGGATCAATCGCATTTGCATTTCTATTTGTGCAAGCTTTTTCACATGAGCCATACCTGCATCATATTAAGCAAAAAAATTATTTATTCAATTGAAAACTTTAGTATCATCAGTATTAATTACTTAACATCCGCATACAGAAGACAGTACAATGCTTTAATAAAGAGTGAATGGAGATCGATTTGAAATGGATGATATATTCAGAGAATTGAAAACTTATTTCATTGAAACTTAAGATACATCAGATTACTAACGCTTTGATAAATGAATATTATTGACTACCTCGGATCCTAAATTCAAATATCAAAATATGATTATCGAATTACTGATTAAGATGCAGTCCACGATTTTCTAGACAACTGATTTATTTAGACACACTATTCTGGCAAGCTTCCAGCTACTGAATGCGGCTTTTTGATGATAGTGAAGGTATTTTAACAGAGTGGAAAATTGCCAAATTTTCACATGGTTAAGTTATTGGAAGTGGGAAAATTCAGCCGAAATAATTTATGATATTTGGCGTTTATTTTGTTACTGAAGCAGTAAGAATGAAATTTGTTAAGTAAAGCGTCTAGACCTGACCTCATTTTTAATCCAGGATCAACCGGTGCCACGTTTTTGAAGGTTTACATGGATTATAAAATGGAATGTTTTGAAAGGCTAGGAAAGATGTTACTTAATAAAATAATTAAACTAAACTGATCTCAGCTTGAGTTATGCAGACAACTTCTCAAAATCTTGTATTATTTACATCAAATCTATCGAATTTACAAATGCAATTAATGATAAATTAATGAAACTTGATTAGACAATAGAAAAATGAATGTTCAGAACTTAATCGAGACTTCAAACGACTAGAGTAATAACATAAACGTATTAACATCAAATTTTTTAATTCATGTTCTCTTAGATGGATAGATGGTTTAATTTAAGAGATATCATTTACTGCTGACCTTGTTCATGAACGTATAAACTATGGGACTTTACCATATTAACCTAATGAAATAATTGAATTTTTATTTAAAATAACCCAAAAGGTCAATAATACTATGAAATCCAGTACTAAAAACAATACCAGACTTATACGCAATTAAGGGTTCTTCGTAATCAAGTTTGTGCAGGATATTTTAGCGCGATAGGTACTTCGATTTCAAACACCGATATTCATTTCAAGGCGTAGATATTTTTGTTTTCGAACTAGAGGATCCATGATCGCTAGATACCAGACGCAGGTTTCTAATGCGCAATACTTTATTTTTAATACCAGAACCACAGATAAATGAATATTAAGAACATCATAAAGTTGCCGCTGTTTGGCATTAACGATCGGTGTTTACGTTCTATATGGTTTCGATAATTTATCAAGATTGATAAGACTTTGTCTCTTAAAATCATGGAAGATTAACATGGTGAACAATTTGTTTAGAACTGTTTGTCAAGAAAGATTCGCTCATACTTATCCTCAACAAAGAAGAATTCAGTGAAACGCAAACGTCGTTTAGGTGTCGCGGAGTAAGTTTCTATACTGTTAACAACTGTAATAAACTGCCAATCGAAACTCTAAAATGGCTAAAGGCCTACCCCAGAGTCGCCAGACTACTTGTCCTAATTTACCTAAAGTTAGAAGTTGGAAGGAAGATTGAATAAACATAATATGAGGATACAAGCATGGGATTATGATTTTGAAAGTTCGTTACTACAGAGTATTAATGGATATTTAATATAAATTAAAGTCAGCCACTGCGACCATTATAATGGATACATTAATAAGTGGTCAGCGAGAGGATGTATATGGATTGGAGAGGTCAAACAGTAAGGGCAATTACTAGTAATGAGTAACTTTGAAATAGGCTAACCGCCACTTCCCCACCTCTTTAAGAAAGTGAAGTATACACGTTTTGATTCTTTTGCGGGAGGTATTCACAATTTTGTTACCTCAACCAAGAAAACACGGTTTTAACTCTGTACGGATAAGATAAATCGGGTAAAGGAAAGCCGCATGAAAGCAAATGATGGTTTTTAAGTTGTCCAGAAGTTGGATCAGTTCTAGATAAAACAAACAGAGATTAAGTTATCGTTCAAAAATTAATTTACTGCGATCAAAGAGCAACGACCGAATAATTCTTGATAACCTGGGATACTGTTTGGTCTCAAATCATTCGTATTTCACCGGATCACTCTTAAGATAATCCCTCAAGATAAGTTGAATTATCATACAGCGCCGATTTACTATTTTGAATAGAATAAAAAACAGTGCCCGAAGATTCAGAAGATTTTCTAAATAGAACAGAAAGTATCATTGACAATAACGTTTGGAAGGAAAAGTAAAAGGGGAAATATGATTATTCTGTAAATATTATTTGAAAGTTGAAAATTTTGATCTAGCAAAAGCTATTTTAAAAGGTTTTCTTTTTAAAAAAATTTCGCATATTTAACGCTTAGCTGTTTGTGGAGGTATATTTGACTAGACATACTATTTGGTGTATTATAAACTGTTTATTAAAATGAAGATTTGAATGGGGGTCACATATTATTGATCACTGGTGGAAAGCATTAATTTATAAAGAAGCCACGAATCCCAGAAATTCGTTATAATTAAGTTTTCCATCTCCATTCACATCATAATCCGCCATCCAGTCTTCTAAAATTGGGACAAGGTCTTCGGTTCCAGCCTCCCTGAGAAATTTACACAATTCATTGAAGTCAATTGTACCCGAGCCATCTGCGTCCAGCTCATTAAATAATTGCTTCCAACTGAAAAAAAAACGATTTTTACATAAAAATGAATGAATGATTGATTGTAAATGAAAGGTGCAAAGAAGTAACTTACGCTTCTATGGGTTGAGTCGAAATTCCAAGAGCGATTTCATACTCCGCCAAATTAATAATGCCATCTCCGTTTATGTCTAATTGCTCCATCAGTTTCTAAAAAAAATCAGAAATTTAACTTAGATCAGTTAAATTATACTAAAGAACTGTTGAAATCGCTGTCAAGTCACTTGCTCTAATATTTATTAGAAAGTTAGTATTTATTTTGACTACGATGGAATATTGTATAGTTAGTTAAATTCCATTTGAATTATGTTTTCAAATTGCATGATATACGATTATATAGTTTCTAAACTTTAAAACGCTTTTTCAAAATTTAAATAAAATAACTTGATTCAACTTACCTCCGCGTCACTTGTCGGCAATCCTTGAGATTCCAAGGCACTTATTAGTTCTGCCCTGTCCAAGGAGCCGCTGTGGTCCTTATCGGCCATTTGGAAAGCTCTAAGGTATTTATGACGATTTCCAGACATTTAGATGCCTAAAATTAATAAAGTTAAAAGAAAAGTACAATGAAATCATTGATCTTTGAAAGGAAATTTAAATTCAGTGTAACCTAGATTGTGTGAAAGTTAATAATTTGCACTTTTAAGCCTCATGCTAACTTACACGACTATTTAATGCCTATTAACGCAATTTTACTAAGTGTTCCACCATTTTCGACTTACGCTGATGTATCGACCTGGATTAGAATAACGTGCTGCTCTTGCATATTCTCCTTTTATCACACCTAACTACCTATATTTCATAGGTTCTTGAAAATAACACACGACGTTCAAAATGGGTGATGATCATTTGGGTTAGATATGCAAAATAGGAATCGATCCTATTGGTAGATCAACTAGTCATTCAAATGGGATCATATAAACACCTATTTTCATCATTTAGAGCAGTATGGTAATCAATTAACGCGGCATCGAAACCAAATCGATGTAAAATCCAAATCGTTTTGAAAGAAAAAATTTGTAAATATTTGTCAGATCTGTGTTTAAATTTTAGAATTCAACAACACATTCCCACTTAAAGTACATTTCACCGGTATATGATTAAAGAAAACAATACTTTCTTGTTCTATTGAGCCAGTTACTTAGTCCATTTTTAATTCGATGCATAATTTTAGAATATTTCCATTAAAATAATTAGTGGAATACCTCGCATCTGTTTAAGATTAACTATTCAATAAATAAGAAAGACTGATATAGAAGTCAACTTCACTTAAAGTTCACTGTCATTCTTTTAAAGTTCTATTCATGATTATAATCAGAAGATCAAATAAATTCAACAACTGTTTTGGTAAATGGAAAGTTTATTTTCGATTTGCTCAAATAAGTAAGATTTGATAAATGAGTGAAAAGGGTTTCGAACAAAATTCATAATTGATGAAGATGGATTCGGCTAATTCATCAAGATCAATAATAAATCCAAGAAATTCCTTATAATTAAGTTTTCTATCCTGATTAATGTCGTAGTCAGCGTTCCAGTCATCCAAAACTGGGACCAACGATTTCATGTTTGATTCTCTTGGGAAATGCTTTAATTCTGCTACTTCGACGATCCAGTTCATCAAATAATTTCTTCCATCTAGAAGAGTAAAATCCATTTATAGCACGTTTAATACAAAGATTAGGAAAAACATAAAATTGGACTTACGCTTCGATTGGCTGAGTTGGGATTCCTGACGCAATTTTATATTCCCCTAGATGGATTATTCCATTACCATTTAAATCAGTCTGCTCCATTTCTTTCTTAAAAAGAAATTAGATAATCGAAATCTGAATCTTCAAAATAAATTTATTAAACGATACGGATACCATTTAAGTAGTAAAGCAATTACCTTGAAAAGATTTAGTTATATCTTAACGAAATTCAGTTTCATTTACTGAATGAATTCAATTGAAATTTTTTTGAACGCAATGCTTAAATTGACAAGTTCTATTCTCCATAAAAAATTTTCAGTTGTGAACATTGCGATGAATCTACATCAACTTCAAATGCATTTACACATTGAGAAACAAGAACTTCTATTAATTTCTGTCTATCCGAGACGCCACTTGAAGGCCTTTAAATAGTGGTGACTATTTCCCGACATTTTAAAACCTAGAATACTTTAATTTACGCTAAGTTAAATAACTATCTAAAATATAGTTATTTTCAAAATTCGCAAAAATAATCACCTTTTTCCCTAACAAAGAGGCTAGACTAACCTTTTGGAGTGGAAAAACTCACGGTAGGGCTGTTAGCGTATAAACTTTAGCGGAATTTCAGGGACTGCCGATGGCATACAATAGCGACGTCGGCTCTTGTAATAACTATACGCCTGACACTGCATGTGAACACAGTTCAAGTGCTACAAAAACCGACTGATACGTCGGATGATTCCAGAGTATGCTTATGGAGGAAATAAATCGAGACCTTTGTAAATATACTTAACATTGTATTATTATTGCATCATTATTCGTCCTACTATTAGAAATTTTGAAATCAATTATCATTTAAAGAGGACGTTACTTTACTTCCCTTAAGATTTAGGTGCCAATAGGAAGCATAAAATCCTTAAAAATATGAGCAATGATTTTGGGCAGTTTTTATAAGACTGAGGTGGTTTTTAATTCTTCTTATTTATGATTATTTGTTTGGCTTGAAAATTACGATTATTTTTAGTTATACCCAGGATTTACAGTTGCTCTTTGATGTCTCCATAGGTACTTTTTTCCATAAATCAACCAATCGAATTAAAAAGCGTGCGTCTTGTTATGTAATAGTGATGTAAGCCCCTTTGTATTATGCTGCTGTTGGATTGTATTTGTAGACAGTGTAATTTCTTCGGGCATTTAAGCGTCGGGTACGGTATTCCATAGAAAAGAGCAGATCATAGATAAAAAATTCCAGCTCAAACGGCATAATGTACACCAATCTTGAATGGTAGTTATATCTTAATAAATATAAAAATAATATTAGTCATCTCTTTAAATAACATTTTCGTCTCCTCACATCAAATATACTTTGATCAAAGTGAAATATACCTATGAGGTCAAATTCCGCCTCTGGGAAACCGGGAGAATGCAAACGAAAGTATCGCATTTAATGAACAAACTTCATTACTATTTAACAATAAAATAATCACATGATTGCCCTCTTCACTCGTGGTATTTTCCTGTTAAGCATAATTATATAAATGTGAAACGTGTAATTTATTCTTGTAATCTAAACTACACTTTTACCTACTTAACCCGCTAGAAAACTGGAAATACTGAATATAACTTAGCAAATTACTGAAGCCAAAAGTTTTAATAGTTTATTTCCCAAATATTACATTATGTAAATGCAGTCTTTATTGACCAATATCTGGTTAAGTAAGCTCTACTGAGTTCCGCTATGCCACTATCGTGTTAGAATGATTCCATTATAATTTTGGATATTAAAAAAATTGAATAGTAAAACGTTCAACCAAGCACTTAAGTAAAACCAATGGTTACTGAGCTCCGGTTGTTGCGCATGCAAATTCACTCGTGGATCCAATTAAAAAACTAGAATTTTAGAACGCCGAAAAAGGAATATAAAATACTGTTTATATATATGTATTGAAAGCTTTCCCAAGTTCTATCAGATTCCCTCGTCTTGCCGCGATTAAAAATCTCCACATTTGTAGCAAAATATTCCAATAAAACGAAGACACTTGATTAATTAAAAAGGCCACATCGAGATTACCCTTTCACAATTTGAGAATTGAGTCAAAATTTTAAAATTATCTAATACCTTCATCTAATTTTTAGATAGATAGTTCATACTTTAGATAGCATCTAATTAATTTTGCCCTAATCGTGGTTTAGATTCCTGTAGCTCAAAGAAACTTGCATCACATATTGCAAGTTATTTTAGGATTAAAAGTGCAGAAGCACAACCAGATTACACACCTAGAGAGCCGATAGGCTGATCTCGCAAGTAATGAAAAGCCAAACTAATTTTAGAGTTTGGAAAAAGTGGGAGTTAAATATAGGTCTATTTGATACAGAAGCATTATATTTTAAAAAAATATTTTTTTTGCTCAAATCCACAAATGCTCAATTTTAAAACCAATCTTTTTCCTTGTTCTGAGGATTCCTTTAAACCCCTTCCCATGGTCGTTTATTGGGCTAACTGCCACTTGCCTCCCACAGAAAATTCTATTACTGAGGGCAATAACACTAATAATAATCGCGCATTAAATAAACATTTTTTGCCAATGAAATAGAAAACGGTGTCAGCAACTTAATTTGAAGTTGGTTTTCGTACATTATAAACGGTACACAGTCCCTCTCTCCCCTCCCTCTCCCCCTGCCCCAAATTAAAGGAATTAAAGTAGCTGACATCAAAATAATTTATTAAAAAAGGGAATATACAAACTATAACAAATGGCGTAATAAAAATAAAAAAGACTCATGTGCGCAAATCGTCTAAAAAACTATTCTTCGAGGCTGGCAATAAATCCAAGAAATTCTCTATAGTTTAGTTTTCCATCATTATTTATATCATAATCGGCTACCCAGTCGTCAAGAATAGGAATTAAAGATTCCATGCTTGCATCCCTTAGGAAGGCTTCAATTTCTGGAAGTTCAATTGTTCCAGAATGGTCCTTGTCGAGATCATCAAATAAGGATTTCCATCTAAAAGTACAAATACCATTGGATAACTGGAGGATGAATGTCGCAAATAAAATATGGTGAAAACTTACGCCTCCAATGGTTGGGAAGAAATACCAAGGGCAATTTCATATTCACCCTTCGTTATGATTCCATCTCCGTTGAGATCAAGTTGATCCATTAATTTCTAATAAAGTTAGTAAAAAATTAATTTATTGAAATTTTAAATGCATACTAACGCAGTCTGGGTAAACCGAAGTATTTTTAATATAGGTGAGTAAAGATTTATTGAACTTATAAATTAATCATTAAAATATAACTCTTGTTTTGATTTATCATTTGAAAAGTTGTTTATATAGCATTTTAATTTTTTAACCCTATAATTAGGAAAAGAATTTAAATACTTAAAACTTACATCAGCTTCAGTGGCCTTAATTCCTTGAGCAGCCAATGCTTCAACTAATTCACTTCGATCTAGGGTTCCACTATTGTCCTTGTCTGCCATGGCAAAGGCCTTGAGATAACGGTGTCGATTTGAAGGCATTACGCGAATTCTACGAGGAAGCAATACAAGTAAACGTAAAACATATACTTTTCAATAAATTCGAAATGAGATTTATAAAAATAAAGAAAGCAATATGAATTTGAAAATTAATACGAATATACGAGGGCCGATGTGAGACACACATTTCTATCGAGATACAGTATGTGAAATAATCGGTGATCAGCCTATTTATCTTCTTCTAAATTGTTGGATTTCATAGGCTAATTTCGCGGCAATTCGAGAAAGTTCTTAATATGACGTTTGCGTCAAAATGGTATATTGTGTAAAACACGTGCTACTTGTAGTGGATGCTACACCGATAAGTCTTTATGCTACACCTAAGCAATCCTCCTAAGCAGTCCAAATAGCCTCAAGAAGAGTCCTCTATTGTCACTTTGCTCCCAAATTAGCTTGGCTATGCCCAAAGTGGTAAGAACCAGAAAGATGCTGAGTGGAGAGGGTTTATGGCTCACTTTCATGTGTCATTAAATACAAAACCATGCTAGGCTGCAGGGATCTTGATTGCTGATTGGTTGAAGAGGCCTCTGCACACACGTCCGCGCTTGTTCTCTACGCGACCGGTTACATACCGCACTTTTCAAACTGTTCTAGCGCACGTGATTCAATCAGCCTTGTTAGCATTGTGAACCCCACATAGTGTTGAAGAGCGTACTTTGAAATCAATTTTAATTTATTAAATCTAATTTAAGCAGGTAAAACGTTAAGCCCTTTTAAAACAGTCGGTATGCGGTTAATTGCGACTGCAACAATAGCACGCAATCAGATCTTGTCGTACACGATATTTACTGCCCTTTCAAATAATGATCTCAATGTCGAGTTAAAACTAGATTTGTCACCCTTTATCATGTTGAATAGATAAATAAGTATAGATTTCAGCTTTTCTACTAGTTCTTAAGCATAAGACTGAGAAAACCTGTTGAGTATTTCATCACTGTCCAAAATAACCTCTTTGAAGAGCGTACTATTATATTACTCACCAAACATTGGTACTCATTTTCTCGTTAATATTTTAAATTGGACACTGAACTGGTATTGAAGAAAGCATGAAATAAACCTTAAGATATTCAGGTCTTGAGAATTGGGATATTAAAATGGAAACATCATAATTATAGAACTCTCACCTGCTATAGCTGAAAACTGAGATATCAAGCTTGAAAGTCGTAGAAAAAGTCACAATGAACTGCAGATCAGTTGTTAGATGACAACAAAATGATCGTGGAGGAGTTCGATTAAGAATTAATCTGACTCTCTTTAAGCAATAATACCGCTAGGTAATCCAGAATTTATTACTTATATACATCTTATTGTCTATTTTCCACTGCTCTGTGAATCAGATTCGAGTAATTAGTTGTTGAATTAAAACGTGAAATTTCATTACAATCCAAAATGCGGAATGAGGAAGCCAAATAGAAGCAAGTGATTTTCTACTCAAACTGCATTTAGTTCATCTAGGTCAGAGCGATCATCATCCATTGTCCCTTCTTTTAATATCCTTCTTCAGTTACTCTTGTACTTCTAATGTGGGGTTGTGATATTGAAATCCTTTGCACCACACATTATTTCATTCAAACAGCACCAAACATAGGGGGAATATTACTTTATAAAATTGACATGACAGCTTTGTGTTAAGAGTACATTCCAAAGTGTACTCCAATCTATCGAGTGACAGTTGTGGTTGCAGAGTAATTGACTGGTCTAAAAGTCCTCCCAGAACGAATGTGAAATGTGATCATTAAATAAGTTGGTGGGTGCAGACTTTTATTGGAAGGAGGATGAAATGATCCCGAATTACTAGCGCCATAAAAAGTTAGATCATTTTAGTAGGTGATACAGCGTTAGATTACTGATGAAAACGAAGTAGTTATTTAAATTAGTACTGAGATTCTTGAGGAAAGTTCATTTGGTGACACTCAATTTTGATACATTTTGGTATAATATAATTCAAGACATGAGGCAATGCTGGAATGCCATCTGGTGATTGTGGCGGATTGTGAACTCAACACGAGGTAGTGTAGGGAGCAGAGAGGAGACGACTCGACTAGTAGTTGTGTTGAGTAAGGGTGTAAACTTGACAACGTGTGGGGGTGGGGAGGATGGTGAGGTCAATTATTCTCAGGTTACCGTATCTTAAGATGTTGATTACGGGGCTGTGACGTGGGCTTAGAGATAGCATTCCCCCACCCTTTTACTGACGGCACTCAGTGATTTGTCTGAGACCACTCTCTTAAGTCTGTCCGTAAATCGGGTTTGCTAAGAAAAAGTGGATTTATTTGATCAACAAATGTGGAGTAGTCGGTCCATTATCATATTCTCTATCATAAGGTGATTCTTTTTATCTTTACATTTTGCTTTGGATATCCAGGACTTTTAAAGTCATATTTGAGATCATATATCATACATAGTATTTCGAACATTACAGTTAGCATACTGATGAACGATTATGGGTTCAAACCTATGCGAATGGAACATTTCTACAAAGTTAACTCCTTTGGATATCGCTTTCTCCCTCAAGACTTATGTCTCTCCCGTTACGTTATTACCTACTTACTTAGGGCGACTCACTATTTGCTACTTGAAATAGCGTTTTGAAATGAACTTTATAAATTAATTGATAAATTCCTTCTTAAAATCTAGCATACAAATAAGAGAAGGACAGTTCTAATTCGTTACCTGATTGAATGATTTCTAATCAGCATTCTAACTTCCTTTTCCGCCAATTTATTGAAGTATCACTAAATAAATATGAAAATTACACCGGTATTGACGTCAAATTTGATCTAATTCTTTTTTTAAGATTAATTAGAAATAGTTAAATAATGCAAAATTCGTAACCTGAACATTTTTTCATTATAACAAGTTAACGATCAAAAGAATAAGTATAAAATCTACCAGTGAAAATGTTAATGTTAAAGGCCAAATGAACTTTCAAAGTGCTTAATCGTCAAAACAAGAGTAAAAAGGATTAACAAGATTTGAAATGCTTCTTTGGCTTAACTGGTAAGAAAAGTGACCAAAGCATCATCCAACCAGGTAACAAATCGTCATTCACATTGTGTTCTTTTATTCAATCTTCAGAAACTGATGCAGCTAACTTCATGCTTTACCTCCTGAGAAAATCTTTAATTTCCTCAATGTCAGTTAATCCATTATGATCTTTATCCGATTCGTCGAAAAATGCTTTTCATCTGAGAAAACAGTTGCTACTAATTAAATATGTAATTCAATGGGGCAGTTCAAATTGTAGTTGCTCACTCTTCCGTTGGTCGATTAGACATTCCAAGATCGAGTTTGCTTTCTCCCAAAGTGATAATGCTATTTTCAATTAGATCCAGATGATCCAATAAATTCCAGGGTCAAAGAAAGTTATCTACGACATGCATAACATTGAAGATGTTCTGCTATGATTTGTTTACTTTTTTTTATTTCAAAATACGAAAATCCTCTCTTGGAGCGACAATTTTTTTTACCTCATCACGAGTTAGAGTTCTATTTCCATCCGCGTCGGCATGTATAAACACTCTTTACTGTGCCAAACTGGTATCCAAGGTAAAAGAGGGTCAATATATTAAAGATAACTTACGTTTGAGTGGGAGATATGAATATTAACTGTTAGAAAACGTTCCATTTTTACGTGCTCGAGTTGCGATATTAGATTTTAATAACAATTCGAGAGAATTTTTTAAAGAGGGTTGTTATAAGCCACATTCTCCACCCCTTATTGACAAGGGTGCCGTAGTAGAAAGGATTCAAGTGGTTGCATGGGTTATTTTTGTGACATCAATACTGATAAACAAAAGCTCATCACATGATTTCTGATGAAAATGCAAATTACATACTCAAACTTGTAAAACCTGCTTTCAGAAAGTACAAAAGATGCCAATTCGAATAGGATAAAGTACATTTGATGGAGATGATCAATTAATATGTTCAATTTTAATACACCCACTAATTTATAAAAACTACTTGGAGTGTGGAAATCTACATCCTAATGTCATGCTCTACTGACAAATAAAAGTAAAAATTATTTTGATTTTCCACTTATTTGACTAGAATACACTTGAACCATTTCAATTTCCGTCAAGTCCATCAGGGAATGATTTTTTATCATTTATGCGAATCCTGTAACTCTGAATGAAAGATTATAATACAAGTTAATGAATCTCAGTTCAATTTTTCTTTCAGTTGATATCTATTAGAAACCACACCCAAGATGATAAAAGCGAAAAACACAGCGGACCATGGAAATTTGCGCATGGTTGAAAAAATACATGGAAAAAATCTGTTGAAAAACTCGCCACCTTTAATAAAAATTATTAATTAAATTTGCTCTTTTTGAATGAATAGCTTTCGTGATTCACTATAGCGTATCTCTTCTATAACTCAATTTGATTTAATTTAATTTACTAAACAGGGTGGTGAATTTAGTATGTTTATGAAAAAATAATAGAGATTTTTGGAGCCCTAATCGTAATTATTAGAAATTCCCAGTAATTTGTCCTCTGGATGCTGTGAGTATCTATTATCACAGAATCTTCAAGACTAAATCTATTGGAGGCACTGGATACATGGCAAACCACGGGCATATCATCAGAAAACATATGCTAGCGGAAATCGGAGGGGGGAGGGAAGGAGGAGAGAGGAAGACACGAAAAATTAAACATTTCCACACCGCGGAAAATTTTAGTCTAAACAAGTTTGACTAGGACATAACGCTGTGAATAAAGTTAGATTCTCGGATGCTAGACCTCAATATTGTGTGCCAGTATGATTGTATGGAGGAAAGAATTTTTCATAATACAATATTACTGGTTAGCCGTAAGCTAGTGAATACTCTTTATTCAAGTTAAGTATAAGTGGGTTACTTTTATTAAAGTTACAATGAAAAGAAACTTTTGCTGAGATATAAGACTTCTTAATCTGAGATATTGTAACAGCTCAGATGTTATAAGTAGCTACGTACCATTCCTTATATGGTAATAGAGCTTACTGTAATCAGATGGACAACAGAGAGAACAGGAATTATAGGTAAGATAAGAAGTTTTACTCAACATATTTGAGGGGTCTCTGGAATTTATAAGAATTTTGTATTCCGCCTTACATTTACAACACAGCTTATGGTCTAAACGTTCCTCTTTTTTAGTTAGTGGTCTAGCAAAACTACTTGGAACAGACGGCAGCATGGGGTGGTTAGATACTTAATCGTCCCTGGTCTTAGGAGTTAGTAGCCCAAAACAGAGGGGAATTCTATCAGCAGTTGAAACCGCAAATCATGCGTAGCAACAGTCACATTAAATGAAATATGACATTTTTTCAGAATTGAAAAGAGTTATTTAAATTGGTACTCCGTAAACTCAGTTACACGATAGACTCAGTTATGGCCTTAAAAGTGAATTTTTTACTCTGTTCCGCTATAAAGTGTATAAAATTAGATTATAAAAGCAATTCCTTCAAAAATAATTCATTTTGGATGTTGTCAGAGAGGAAAAATTAAATTAATATTTTACTCTAGTATAGAACATTTTTATTTTTCATATCTTCTTTGTCTTCTATGAAACATTATTTTTATATTATTGACCTACTTGCATATCTCAAGGTCGTAATTAAATTGGTTTCGTGCCTCATTGGCTATCCTCTGCTCAAGCTGTAAACTATGGCATCATAATGAATTACAAATCAGTTGTATAGTTGAAAAAAAAAATGATTGTGGAGGAGTTCGATTAAGAATTAATCTGACTCTCTTTAAGCAATAATACCGCTAGGTAATCCAGAATTTATTACTTATATACATCTTATTGTCTATTTTCCACTGCTCTGTGAATCAGATTCGAGTAATTAGTTGTTGAATTAAAACGTGAAATTTCATTACAATCCAAAATGCGGAATGAGGAAGCCAAATAGAAGCAAGTGATTTTCTACTCAAACTGCATTTAGTTCATCTAGGTCAGAGCGATCATCATCCATTGTCCCTTCTTTTAATATCCTTCTTCAGTTACTCTTGTACTTCTAATGTGGGGTTGTGATATTGAAATCCTTTGCACCACACATTATTTCATTCAAACAGCACCAAACATAGGGGGAATATTACTTTATAAAATTGACATGACAGCTTTGTGTTAAGAGTACATTCCAAAGTGTACTCCAATCTATCGAGTGACAGTTGTGGTTGCAGAGTAATTGACTGGTCTAAAAGTCCTCCCAGAACGAATGTGAAATGTGATCATTAAATAAGTTGGTGGGTGCAGACTTTTATTGGAAGGAGGATGAAATGATCCCGAATTACTAGCGCCATAAAAAGTTAGATCATTTTAGTAGGTGATACAGCGTTAGATTACTGATGAAAACGAAGTAGTTATTTAAATTAGTACTGAGATTCTTGAGGAAAGTTCATTTGGTGACACTCAATTTTGATACATTTTGGTATAATATAATTCAAGACATGAGGCAATGCTGGAATGCCATCCGGTGATTGTGGCGGATTGTGAACTCAACACGAGGTAGTGTAGGGTGCAGAGAGGAGACGACTCGACTAGTAGTTGTGTTGAGTAAGGGTGTGAACTTGACAACGTGTGGGGGTGGGGAGGAGGGTGAGGTCAATTGTTCTCAGGTCACCGTATCTTAAGATGTTGATTAGGGGGCTGGGTGACGTGGGCTTAGAGATAGCATCCCCCCACCTTTTAAAGTCCTAGTTGAGATCATATATCATATATAGTATTTCGAACATTACAGTTAGCATACTGATGAACGATTATGGGTTCAAACCAATGCGAATAGAACATTTCTGCAAGTCAACTCCTTTGTATGTCGATTAATTTTTTTCTTCCCGTTTACAGAAGTGTAATCCGATAGTAACACATGATGTAGATAGCAGAATATACTCAACAATGGATAGAATCAAGCTGATTCTATTAGCCATGTCCTAAGGTTAGTTTATCATAGACAAGATACTGAGAGTGTGGATACTACAGTGTTGTTAAAACAAACTTGCCCTCATCCCCTCCTCACGGATTTGATCTTTACTTGATCAGTTATTATCACATTTTCTAACTAATCTGTAATGAAATGTCCTATAATTTTACTGAGGAGTAATTTTGAGTTCACAAAAAGCATCCAAGGGTCGAAATTGAGTTTACCTCAGAATAATTCTCATCGGTCTCAGTAAAGTGAAAGTTCTCAAGACCTATTTCTTGGAAAATCAACGCATATGCTGAAAGCTTCCGACAAATTTGGGATTAAATGCAGTGATTTAATTTCAATATGCTAATTGTCATTCAAAATTACTTCAATATAATACATCTTTATTTTTCAGGGCAATTCAATGTTCAGAATTTTACCCATTAATCAGAATGATTTGAAACAATTTCATACTTCAAAATACCGTTTAGGAAAGGAAAAAAAGGAATTTTAAAAATACAGGATTAAAGCAAATATTGCAAACTGCTGATTTTTGGTGAAACTCCATCTGGTATGCTGGCCGCAAAACTACGTCAGTCCTTATAAACCTGCATATAGATATGTTGACCACCGGCAAAGTTCAAAGGGAAGATGTAGAAATAATACGGGTAATCTTTTGAAGTTTAAGTCTTGTTCAATTTGCGTAGCCTATTCTTTTTTCTCCCTTCAATTTTTTGGGAAATGTCACCTTTTCAAGTATATTTTAATAGGAAATTATTAACGCTCAAGAAGAAAATAGAACTAGAATATTTATTGAGAACTGCAAAAATATAAATTAAAGCCCTTCAAGTATTATGAAAGGGAAAATTGGCGCATGATTCCCAGTTGTATTACAATTCAAAAAATTTTGCGATTTATTTCCAGTATAAATTGATCCTTGGAGGATTTTGCATGGGAATGACATTCAGCCCACGATGCAATAAACTGCGAGAACTAATCTTGACAAGTGCTTAGAAGCCTGACAAAAAGATAAATCTTAGTCGTTGATCCACAGTTCACATTTAGAGAAAAAGAAAAGAAATGTTTTAAATGATTTGGAAGATATTACTAGTTTCTAACATACAGAACCAAGGACCGAATTGGTAGATAAAGTTTCAAAGAACAAAATATGCACTAGCCTTATTTCAATACTTTAATAAATCGTATTTTTGCCAAGAAATTAGCAAAACTGGAAAATGAATGGCTAGTTACGAGTAAAGGGTTGAATGACCTGAAATTAGTTGGTTCAATTAACTGTATTTCATCATTTCGTTATTCCTGCAATCAATACACGAGATAAATCAATTATGCAAAAAAATTTCAAATTTCAAAAATCTTGACTTGAGAATATGATATAGTAAACTTTTTAAATTAGTTTAAAAATTGGTTTGGTGGTTAATAAATCTATGCAGAGATTCATAATCACTACTTAATTTACCTATCTTGACCCTGATCCATAAACTAATTCACTGATCAACTATTAACTAATTCTCTTCAACTAACAATTGGATTTGCTACATGTTGATGGGAAAATGCTTTAGGAGGGTAAGTAGTTATGTTTATAGTAAAACCGAAAGTGATAGAACTATTTGAAACAACTTTACAGACATGTGGGGTAAATTTTACTCGTAATGTACGGTACACATTACACTGTTAATTAGGGTAATACATTGTCTGCCTTTGATGTTTGGACGTGCTAGTCGCTGAAGCTTTCTTTTATTAAATGAAACCTGATTTGTTTAAACAAGTTCCTGAAAAGTACAAATCAGTATTCCAATTTGAGTTTTGTTTCTAGAAATAATACTGCCATGATCTCATTTTATTGTGTCAAGCTTAAGTTTGGGACATTAAGAGATTATCCACATTTGACAAGATCGCATAGAGGTCAAAGGTTATACTGTTATAACAGACCCTGATTACTCAACATTTCATTTGCATTAACGAGGGTTGAGAATTCTGATACAACTCAATTCTGGCATTCAAAAAAAGTGACGCAGTTGATTATAAACACCATGCTCTTAATAGATGCATAGTATTCAATGAACACACGCTTAAAATTGGTCAAAAGCATGAATTTTGCTTGAAGTTCTCAATGATTTTCAAATTTATGCGTTATATTTTACAAAGACCGCCTCAAAATGTTTTAGTTTTGGTTAAAAGATCGAGTTAACACAGCACATATTTCAAATAATTGTAAATGATGCAATAAACAAGATGTGATAATCCAACGCAATCCCTTTTGACACGAATTAATCACGCTTTATCGAACGATGTGACTTTAAACATTACCGTGTTTTTTCTCCTGTTTGCTTTTGAGTGAAACGCCCACGACATATTCATGTGATGGCTTTTGTATCTTTGACACAAGACCCAACTCCTTTCTTGTGATACCGATAGTAATCTGCTAACAACTACAAATACATAATTGATATGATAAGAAAAATTCCGCAAAATATGCCGCAATAATTTAGCAAGTCAGTGAATTTGATTTCTTTGGACCTGGACCACATTTCGTGAAAAGGTAAAATCTTCAAGGTTCATTTAGTCTGCTCTATGTAGTACTTGTTAAAGTACGTTGGACGAGGGAAACTGTCTCTTGCATATTGCGGGATAGAATAGCTGAAGTTGAGAAATATCTTTCATTAACATTTTCATGGGTTCATAAGTGACCGCTTCTAAAAGAAATACGTTTATGTCTTTAATGGTTCCTCAATTTACGGAACTACTATCGATTTGCAAGACCTTATGACATTGCGTGTGTAGTGATGTCTATCAATGACCTCAGGCGTCTCAGGTGACTGTCAGACACAATGTTCTTTTCTCAAATCCCTAATCATCATGCATTAATCCCAAAGCGTAAATGTGGATTCCAATGCTGTCTTAATTGTTTCACTTGGCTTTGACAACTCTCTCTCCCTCCATATATAGGTGTAATTAAACTTCAGACTCAACTCCGTTCCAGGTTCTACCAAATACTTCTTATCAGTTACTTCTACTTTCTGCATTTTATTATGTCTCCTGGACGCTGCAGAAAGTATCGCAGAGCTAAAACTGGCTATGAGAAGGATGTCAGGAAGAAGACCTTTGTAAAATAGCAAGTTTATTTTAATTTTGAAATATAAGTCACAATGTAAGACAATTTAAGATAAGTTTGGGAAGCTACTCGATTACATCTATCGAGGTTATTGGACACAAGAGAGAAACCGAGAGAGGGTTTTACGATTCACAAACCGATATCCCAACCAGGAACATAAACGCAAATCCTCGTTTTTATACTGGAAACTTATCACCGTTCAGCTTGAACGATGTACAGTATAGCATAATTCATAAGCGATAAAGGGTTAGTCGTTATTTCAACTATAACGGGAAGAAAATAGAAAATATTAATTTAACCAAGCAAAGTATTTAACAGTCATTCATAATTATATTTTCCTATTGACATTATGGATTTGAGTTGAATAAGGACATATTAAGGTGACACTTAAACATAGAGAGCCAGAAGGACAAATTGTGTGGAAGAAGTCTGAATGGAAGCATACATACACATTATGCATACATTGGTTTCGTGAACAGTCCCCAGGCAAGCAGAGTGTAGAATCGGCGTAGTTCTATCACTCTCTACTAAATTTCTACATTAATTCAGCACTTTGCACTCTGTGCATCTATTTTATCAATCTGTTAGAATTTTACATGCACTTTTACGAGTGTTTATTAATTCTCCTATTTCAGGTGATGACAATCAATCCGACTCGATGTAATTGCGACAATTCGAATAACTTTGTTAACGTTCAAGAGCTGTCAATCCACTATGCAAAACTAAATGGATCAACAAAAACACGTCTTCCAACAAATAATCACTTATGAAAACCATCTTTCAATGAGATATCTATCTTCACTTGCTTCAAAAATATGACCTAATTGTATTGACCCCTATGTATATATAAAGGCAAAAATTTGTGCTATGTTAAAACTCTTTAACGTGGAGGAACTTAACAGTTTCGTGAAGGAATTTCCGAGTCAATTAGACACTTCAATTCTCCATGTTTATGTGTTCTTTTGAAAAAGAAAGAAGCAATTCAATAATTCTTCTGAGCAAATAAAACTAAATTTTAAAACAGCACTTTTCCAAGCCTCTATTTATTTCGGTTTTTTTAAAATAAAGATGAATTTTAGGCTACATTCCTCTTCAGTGTAATAAAATACTAAAATATTTTAAACGCTAGCAAAACTTTGTTTCACACATAGTTATACAATCGCAGAACACACTCGCTAACACACACATGTGTCCAAAAATTCGCATTTTGGCGCCAAAAAATTCGTGTGTGGCCCAGACACATGTACCCGGGGAGGAGGTAGTTGTTATGCGTTATTGCGCCGGAGTTCACTCTTCACTTCACAGGAAAATTACGGTCGTTTTCAGCTTGCGGATTCTTTCAGTTCACCCACCGCAGCAAAAGAAAAAGCAGTCTACACACGTACATCTGTAAATTAGCATTGGTGGCAGGGACCAGAAGGGGACGAGTTAGTTCAAGTAAATTGGTTAAACCTGGCCACAGTCTATCCACTTCGCCTACAACTCCCCCCACCCCCCTTCCTCCCCGTTCTTTCACGGATTTCTTGTTAGCTCTCCGCTCTCTCGCTCTTTCTAACTATGCAGGGCGCTTGTGTGCCTATAGAGCGAATCGTGCGTGAGATCCGCGCGAGTGTTATATTGGTGGCAGCGGCCGCAGAAGGGACGAATTATGAGGGGGCAGGAGATTAGAGAGAGAGCGAGAGACAGAAACGCTAGACCAAGGTTCATTACAACAGTTGCGGTAATAACTTTTCCGGGCATTTCACTCGCAGTGGCGCCATGGAAGCTATTAGAAAGCCTAGAGGAATTATAAAACGCTTTCTTGCAGTCAGTATTCTGTTTAGTATTCTCCAGAATGTGCAGACATTTAGTGTTCCTCGGGGATCACCGGAGACCCTCATCAGCAAAAATCTGCCAAGATTGGTTAAGCAAGGAGGTTCTAGAAGGAAGAAGGATTACAGTCAATTTGAAGTACCGGATTATCTTCTTAGACTTCGTGAAAGACATGATAGGGAATGGACGAATTTTGGCCAGGCAGAACAAGGAAATGCTCCAAATTTGGGAATAGTTACTTCAATTAGACATCACAGGATTATGGGTAAGACCAATTAAAAATAGGATTTATTTTATAAATTATTTACTTGGGGACTTTTCCTTAGAAATCTTCCGTTTTTTGTAATTTACATTATATTATATTTATTCACAAATGAAACTGAAATTTGTTTTTATTACTTATTCAAAAAGTGGTTTAATTAATTTTAATTTAACAGAGTTATGGGATACTATTTATTATATGCAACTAAGAAGTAATTTTAGATATTACCTTGTTGAATTCAACTTGAATTAAATCTTAGATTTGAAATATCAGTCATAAATCTCCCCTAAATCGTGATGGTTTAATTTATTCAAGTCATTACTAGTACGGAAAATGTGGATTATCATTAATTTCGAAAGCTAATTTTGATAAAATTTTTATATCCATGTACAACATCGAAAAAATAAACAAAATAAACAAATGAACTGGACGGTGGTGGCTTCAATTTTTCGCACAACATTTCTGCAAAATTATGCACGTTCTTCCCCTTCTCCACCTCCTTCTCCTCCTCCCCCTTGCAGCAGCATTATTTGCATAAAACAGAAACTTGATTTAGCTGGTTTAACTTCTCTTTTGAATGCAATAATTATTTCATTCATTTTAAATTCCTTCTGCATTAGGTTCTGTCGGATTCAAAGCTAACAGATTGTGGAATGAGAAAAAGGACACATCACTTGAAAACTATTTAGATAAGAGCATTTGATGTTGGAATTATCTGTGCAATTCCAATTGTTTGTAATTGTATGAATGCTAACCACTGATGACGAGATTTTAAAAGCAAAATTTTATTATGAGGGGGTTCATACAAACATTATTGAGTCCTCTATTCTTATTTTCATGGAACAATATATTTAAATCTGTTAGCGGAAGAGTTATAATATCTTTGATGCTTATAATTAAAGATTCAGCATTTTGTTACACTACTTTTCGGGTTCATCATTTGAATGAAAACAAGTGAATCCTGCCATTTAATAAAAGGTTGCCACAGTGGTAACACACTGTTCAATGTATTATTGAATCTAAGTCTTGCATGGTAATACCGATTTCCAATACCAACTGTATCCTTTCTTACACTCCTTCTAAAAAGTTATTCATAATATCCGTGTATTAATGAGACCTCTTCATGTTCCTCGCAACCTATTTTATCGGCATTTCTGTGAATTCACGTCTACATTATCTCAAAATGCCTGGAATCATTCTTAAATTCAAATAAAATCTAGAAATAAAAATGAAAAAGTATATTTCCCGTAGAAAACAGAAAATCAGTCTTAAAGACCTCAATAGTAATAGTTTAATATAATAATTTCGGAAAATGTAACCAGATACCCTTAGATGTATGTGCTAAGCTGATTTGTTATAATTTTCTCTAGCTGCAAATCATAGCTTGTACCAACAAGAAAGAATTGAATGGAAGAAAATAATGTGTCATCTTCCTGATCTCAGGCAATGAGAATTATCTTCTTCTGTTTCCATAATTATTCCAAATGGATCGTGAAGTGCACAAGTTTTGGAATGTCAAGTCGACGTAAATAGCCATTGAATAAAACGAAAATTAAAGATCTTTTCAAAACTAAGCAGAAACTGATCTAGTCTCCTTCAACTGTAACTAGCCACACAAGATAAGTTTTGTTTAATTCAAGCTTATTTCCTCTTATATGCACATCTTAAAATTAAACGTAGAGTCTAATATCTGCGTCGGCATTTAAATTTCTTCCGATTGAATGAGCTAGTCAAGGAATCATTATGGCCTACTATGAGGGGGAATTCTTACATACCTTATGTGTGAAATAGCCAAAATTCTAGTCCTAAAGGAAAATGCATATCTGAGGAACTAGGCTAAAAGACATTAGCACTTGTGGTCTTTTGATAATGTCAGCGCCTGGAATGGAGTCAGAGGAGATTTGGATAAGTCGTGGAATTAATCGGCCTGGCGCCACCTAATGTCATTTGACCTTTCCAATCCGGATTCTGTTGCCACTTAATGAATTATTCTGACATTATTATCAGAAAGTTAATACCAGAAATCGACAGTGTGATAGAATACTAAGTTGGTAATTATTTAGCACTCTGGTACATAGCATTTTGAGTTTGTTGGCGTAATTAATGCTTACCTTTTATTTGTTAAAATGAATCATTTAACGAATATTTGGCGGACTCATTTAAACGAAAATGATTAAAAGTTTTGCTCGAGCAGGGTGCATTTCATTTTTTCCCAGCTGCAATGAGAAATAGGTTGGAATTTCAAAAAATTTTCAATTCGAAATATTTTCGAGTGAAAATGAAACAGATGGAAAAGTTTTCCGTTTAACGATTTATATTTGACACCAAAATCATTAGCCATTCTTACTTTAAATGTCATAATACAATTGATTTTGCGTTATTGACTTTGAGAACTTGTGGATTATCCCGGAATACTAAATCAATAAGTAGAAATTTCTTGAAATTTTTGAATTCTGTTAAAAATGTGAGTTTTTTGATAACAATTAGTAAGTTTATTACTCATTTTGAAGTTATTTTTGAAACAGGACGACAATTTACATGAATTCAATATCACTGTCATTATATTTCTATGAGGAAATTCAGGGATGTAGGACGCATACAGTGCGCCTGAGCAGTTGAATGAGAGCGTATTTGATTCGATAAAACTGCTCAAGGAAATGGGACAAACAAATGAAGTGATTGATAATATTGTTTACTTTAATGAATTAAAAGTTTGTTGCAGATTACCAATCAGGGCTTTGAAGACACTGCATTCTTTTAATCGTTATAAAATATAAAGTATTTCGTATTCCATTACTTGGTGTAAGCACGACATCTGTTGATATTTGCCGGAGAAATCGGGGTATGCTCAAAATTACTTATTGAAAATGAAAGGGCAAATGACAATGACCAAGATACAACATTAAAAATTTTACCACTTTAATGATCAACGAATCTTTTACGCAAAATAAATACTTCGAAAGGTGGTCCATTTTCCTTGTATTTTTAAGTATTAAATAAATTCTTTTTCTTTTCTTCAGAGGCCAGAAAATCCCGTCCAATATGGCAAGGTCAAGAGAGACTTGATTTTCGTCTAGCAACATTCCCGAAGAACGAAAAGTTGATCGCAGGGAGTCTGCGTCTTCCAATAAGAAGAGTAAAACATCAAAACTCAACAATTCCTGTCAAAGTACACATATTCGGTGCTGGCAAGATCGTAGGGAGTGACGTCTATGTGGAGGGATCTAAAGAATCTTGGCTTAACGTACCACTGCCTCCTGCAACTCTGCATAATCTTCTCAGGCGCAGACAACTTCTCCGACTGACTGTGTCTCTTGACAGGTCACGAGTTCTCGATTCTGAAGCAGACCCTCATGTACTTACCTTTTACAGAAGCACAAAACAGGCTGGTGAACTTAATCGAATACGGCGGGATATAAGAGCGATTGTAAAGATGGAGGGAAACATAACGAGAAATTTAGTGAAAGAGGTATATATGTATCGACTTTATTTTCGCATGAATTGTTAATTTATTCACCAATTTTCCTCTTAATTATCACTAAAATTGTATAAATTTAGGATAAATTCTTTACTAATTGAGATTTCTGCAGAAAATAGGCTTCAAATTTAGACAACATTTGTTATCGTTAGTTTACAATCCGGCAACAAGAGTTTACAGGAGAGATTTTCCTTGAAAAAGAAACATATAATATATAGCTTTGTAATAAACGAGAAGAATGAAAAGTGAAATGTAAATCGTGCTTAAAATCCCTATTTTATTATTCTAGAACATTTTGATGCCTATAATGTTGAAATAGGACTTGTTATTATCACTGATACCAGTTCTTTTTACTTGCTTAATATAAGTAGTTGAATTTTTAGAAGGCAACTTCTGGAGCCAAAAGAAAGAAACGTCGTCGGAAGAACCGGAACGGTAAAAGTGACACAAGTAACAGAGAAAAACGAAGTCCTCAATACTTAATGAACAAGCGGTACATTGAATCAACTTGCCAACGCCGTGATTTGATGGTTAACTTCAATACAATTGGTTGGTCAAAATGGGTTATAGCACCGATGGCTTACAATGCGGGTTACTGCTATGGCTACTGCCCATTTCCACTGTCTGCCCATTTCAACACCACAAATCATGCAGTAATACTCCATTTAATGCACAATTTGGGAGTAGCTCATTCTGAAGTAAATTCGCCCTGTTGTACACCCTTGACGTTTGGTCCACAGTCCATTCTCTTCTTTGATGGTGATGATGTTGTACTACAAGTTTATGAAGATATGATTGTGGAATCTTGTGGATGTCGGTGATAAGAGAGCTTAAATCCTCCTTTTAGTGTACTTTAAAAGACCTATTTCATTACACTTTTCTCGCCACGATCCCCTTGCACATAAATCTTCTACATAAGTATGAACTTTGTTAAGTAAAATAGATGAGATGCAGCCACTTTCTTTAATTTGTCAGAATGCTATATTTACCAGATCATGGGTTAGTAAACAACTCTATATTTGATATATTAAACTAAACTTGCACAGGGCGTCATTTTACGTCAACACTTAGAATTTGTATTCCTGTGCATTTTGGTTTTCAAGCAACAGGTCCGTTGGCGCACGTTTAAAGTATCTTGGTAAAGCTTAAGGTTTGTAGCAAGCGTTCATCCTAATTCTCTCTGTAATACAAACGCTAGGGGTTCTAAATATACAATTGGAGCCTTCTACTGCTATCCGTGATGTAAGCAATATTATACATCCAGCTATAAATGCTGGGAAGACTGGACCTCTACCACAGAGCCATAAAATTATCTGCATCGAAAAAATACCTGAAGTGTGGCCGAATTCTTTTATTCAAGGAAGAAAAGAGCATCTTGTTTTCCAAGCAAATAACTGATTGCCGACCTGGTCTGATGAATTGAATATAAAAGATGAAGGAAAATATGAAAATAGTAGAGAATGTGGGGCGCCCTTAGCGATTTAAAGGATTTCCACTGATTCAGTGACCTGAATCACAAAAGTATTCATAAGTAGTGCCAAATAAAGACGATATGAACCATATTCTAATGATAATTTAATGGTACTGATGGGATTTATCCCAAATTAGCCTCTAAAATGATCGGGCATGAAGCCACGACACCATCACTGAATAAATTTCCAAATCAAATGGATTATCTCAATATTTGCATCTACCTTACAATATGATTTCAATATGAAATCGTTATTTCATCCTTGGAAGTTCAATTTCATTGAATTTTCTAATTCAGAATCCAATGTCGAAATTCCAGTATTTTTTTTCTTCCTTTAAAGACGGTCTAGCTTTTTATCTATTAGTTCAAATTAAGGGTAAATCCATTAATAATTTAAACAGATGCAGCAGTGATGGGACTGAGGCACACGCACTGTAGGCGACATTTTAAAAGTGTAAAATAAACGATTGAATTTATTGCCTAAAACTGTAAATGAAAATCTGATGATATGATCATTTCCAAATTCAAGACTACTCTACTAATTGAAGAGAAAATGCTTACAAGAATGTGACCTCCAGAAATAAATATAATAAATTGAGGCTGAAGCGGAAAGTCAGAGCGCCTCATTAAGCTCTCTCTCTCCAATGTGCTAAAAGTTGAAAACAACGCGTCCTATTGCTTAATTCGTATCTTTGCTACGATCTGTGGAAAAACGGACTTCTGAAATGACGGAAAGATCATGATAGACGTAATGTAAGCGATCTTATTGGTGTTCACGTTAAGGAAACTATAGAGAGCAATTTTATGCTTGAACCGTCTTTGCTGGTTTCATGCTGCCCATAAGACTTATAAGATGAAATTATTCAACCGAATAATGCGTTTAAAGAGATCTGAGTATCGTGAACTAAATTGAGGAAACGGAATTCAACAACGTAAATTACACTCCTTATAAGAAGAGTAGTATTCTAGAAATCCCGACTTCATTAAACACTCTTTTCTGATCCCACCTCCTCTCAATTTCATTCGGTCTCTAAAATAGTTAGCCGTTCCGCGAGTTCAAAAGCTATTTTAAGATACGAATGGTATGTATGTTTAGTTCAATAATATTGTGTAATAAATATTTTAAACTAATTAACAAATTTTAAGGAAGTACTATTATTTGAGTGCGCTTTAAACTACGCTTAAACTATGAGAAATTAAGGAGTTCCCTTTTTCTATAATCCATTATCTCTCGATTCTTCCCTCCGTTAAACGTCTCTTCCCACTTTTTTTCTATCTGATAGATTTGACACTTTAGGGGAGTGTATTTGTTAGCATTTCATTTATTTTATACTTTTAACTAAGGAAAATGTCTCTCTTGAAGCACCAACAAAGTGATTTGAAAGTAAGTCCATTTCCTTACAACTAAGTGAAGCTGTTTGTGAAGAAAAGGGACAAAATTTTGAGTCAAAATGAGGATTGTCAGCTTTTTCCGCTCCATTTTGAAGACCGAACCTTTTTGGAAAGAGAGGGAGAGAGAGAGAAAGAAGTGGAATTGAAAAATGCATTGAAAAAAATTTTGCATATTAATTAACCGATAAAGTTACAGTTTGATATTCAGAAATTGCAGTGTGATAATAAGTTCTGTTGAGAAAAAAAAGGAAATTTAGAGTTCAATAAAAGTATAACATAAACTTCAATTTAGTTACCAGACAACGTGATTCAGCGTCAAATGTAGTGCGGGGTTTTCAAAACTAAAATTCATTTACAAGCGTGTATTAACAAGTGCGTACCAACAATACAACCTCATATTCACAAGATTCTCGTCAACTTAAACACCACATCATTAAGTATTTAAGTAATATTCCTTCAGGGGAAAAATGGTGAATGAAAAATACTGTGTTTAATCACCTAAGAGTTCACTATGTTTTCGAAATTATTTAATACATTGATAGTAAATTTGAAATCCATTTGAGTGATTAATATAACACATTCCCTCTCTTCAGCCTGAAGGATAACTTCCTGTGCATTTCCAGAACTACCTTTTATTCGCATTGCCACTACAATACCTCGGTTTTCGCCTACGAAGTTGGAGCGACCTCATTTATGTCCCTTTGACCCATAACCCCTGTCTGTCTGACATGTCTAAACACGTCCATCGATTTCCCCTCTTTTCTATGACTGCCTCACTTCACATAAGAGGCACATCTGCGCTCATGCTCTGGCGTGGCCTTTCCCTAGTGGCTCATATAAAGTTGCCCTTGTTCTCCAGACAACAACACACGCTGGTCAGTTACGGGCTCCTACGTTTCCTGCCCATCTCCTCTCTTCCTCAGCACGTTGCTCTCTCTCTCGTTGTGGCTTCCTTGAATACATTTTGGTCTACTCAACCCTTGGTGTTCTGCTTCACAATTGTTGTTAGCTCTTACTCAAACAGTTACGAATTAGTGACCGTTATTGCTGTCGTAATTTGTTAGTTGCAAACCGTTGGTTGTTATCTAACTCCAATAAGCCTTACAATTTGCAAACAGCTACAGAATGGATGCACATTTAAACTTTATTCGCAAAATATTAGAAAATAGTGTAAGATGGGATCCTTAATTTAATAGTCTTAGAATAAACTCCTTCGGTAACTTACGCTGTGTACGGGTGGTGGGGCGATTAATACACTCGTCTGCGTAGTCAGAGATCACGGTTTTGATGTCCATCGGTGTATGTCCACCGACCAGAATGACTGTTAAGGACGGAGACACAGATCGAGTTTGCCACTAGGAAAACTGTAATTGTCTATCCAAGATGAGTGCTTGAATGGGCTTTTGCAAATACGCTTGAGAGTTAGAGCAGTCTAGGGACACTTTATCAAAGTATGATCGCAGTATCGGTACATAATCCGATCGCATTACAACCTAATTTATCCATTCGTATTTTTCATATTATTGTCTTCACTATATTTTAAAATATGCAATTGCAAAAACTGTAGCTATTATCACTGATTTTTATCTCCCCGGATCAAGAATAATTACGGAGCCCTGTACTTTGATGGACTCACTGAATGCTATTACATATTTTAGTGCCTGTGTACATAGTGCGGATTGTTGAAGTTACTTATCGAATGTTGCTGTTTTCCACTAAACACTGGGCAATGGAAGGTTTATCAATTAAATAAAAGTTTTTAACTCTAGAAGTCGAACCGACCTTTCAGAGGAAATCGTCTCTCCACCTCCTATCAGTCACTGATTTTCTGTCCTCAATGAGTAAGAAATATTAGAAAATTTAGATTATATAGAAAAGGATGTAAGAATAGTAGAAGATTAAAATGATATATTGCAATAACGAGTAATTTTAAATTGACGTCACGTGCGTGTAAACCATTGGAAACATAGTTTTATATCATCTAAAGCATATTGAAGATAACGAAATTCGGGATAATTCTCCCGACTGAAATATTTCACAATAGTTAATTATTTTTAGAATCACGAAATGTACTCATTTCTAGAGGGATAGTTATCACAAATAATTATTACGCCAGGGTTGAAAACTCTTTGAATGTGAAACTGACACGGACATCATTCGCTGATTTGGTTAGACTCATTATCTTATACTTAGAAAGTTCACATCTCATTTTGATTGGTTCCTCATATATTTCGTCAGAAGTTAAGTTACTAGACTTGCCGGCATCCATATTATTAAAGGCTTCTCCTTACCGTTGTTTCGTGAGAAAGCATCTTTGCTAGAATCAACTTAAATACTTCTGACAATTACATGTAAAAGCAAACAAGTTGGGACAAAAAAATATTATTTTCACCCCGCCAATAAGAATGCTACCGACGTGAACATACTTCTCGGGTCACTTGATCCTCTCATCATTACCCAAAATATCTATAAGTTCTGGCAGTATCGTTTAAAACTGTTGTTAAATGAATGGAAGTAGCGTATGCTTTACGGAAATAATTGAAGTATAAACTAAAATTTAATCAATTTTTAATGTGATTATGATTATGAAATTAAGTATTAAGCAGGTAAATAAAAATGTGTGTATATAGTATCGGCCTGGAAATTAAGGTGCTGTTAGATACTATAAATTTACAAATGATTACGTATAGTTGAAATAAAATTTATGCTACTCCCGCTCTTCCTGAGGGTAGTTTAGAATTCTGCACACGGCCTCATTTCATCTTTTAACAAAGAGTCATTGCTACTAACATCCATATCACCAAACTTCTTTATCAGGATGTGTCGTTGTTTGTCAGTAATAATATGGCACAGTTTAACTGTGGTATCGACTGAAGTCAGTCATGAAACAGTCACTGCAACTTGCTCTTCCTTTGAGTGTCTTGGTAAGCCATGTGATATGAAAGTGCAGGTTAAATGATTGGTTAACGCAACTTTGCTGATTGTAAGTGGCGAACTAAATTGATGCAACTCGATTAGTATAGTTTTTGATAATATTAAAATAATTAGCGATGTTAATTTCTTAGCAACTAACGCTCCCATCTTGCTTTCGATGTCAATCAGTGAGTGGAACAACCAGCTGTAAAGTTTATTCATTTTTAATAAGTTGAGGCTACAGATATCGAGTTTTGCCCAAGAAGGCTCCCGATGTCACCTCTCTATCTCTACCCGAGTTTTTACCAAAAGGATTTGCGAAATTTTATTCTGAAAGTGGATAGATACTCACAGACCGCTAAGCTTGGTCATTAGCATTACTGACTCAATTTCGCTTACATACTGCTTTATCTACTTTATTTAATTCTATCTTTTAATAATGTTTTTTTTTCAGATTTTGTTCAAAGATGCATCATGGTTCACCCGTACATTACCATGTAAATGCCTATATTGTCCTTCATTTATGGCGTTGTGTTGATGCCTAAGACTTATCAACTGATGCGTAGTAGTAAAGATAGCGTATTGACACCACTTAATATGATCAAGGTGATGTAAGGACCGAAAAAATTATAGAGGTGTGATTTTGTGAGATATATTTGCTAACTGAAACATTTCATTTATTTACTTATACAAACTCTCAGTAGTTGAAATTGAAGAAAGTTTTACGAAACAAGTTAAAAAGTCTAGTTGTTCAATCTGATAGGCAAACTTTTACACGTGTAAAACAAATTTCTCAGATTAACAGAATACAAAGGATAGTTAAGACTCATCATAAGGACTAGAAGGTCAATCTCTTGAGAAATATGTTATTATTTATAAAAAGAATACTTAATGAATCGACTATATTATTTGTCAAATAAGATAATTTGATTTTGGTCCCATGAAACTTAAGTATAAATATCAACCGAGTTGTTTATCATGTTGGCAATTTTGTTAAACAGTGGTATTTAAGAACTCTCTCATGGTGGAAACAAGAAGGTTTTACTAAATATCTTACAGGCAGGACAAGACCGGGTGAAAAGGCATAATACCTATAAGGTTAAAGAAAAACAGATCAGTGAACCAAGACAAATTAATGAGTAAGACAGTGAGGGAACCAACAAACTTCCATCTCAAGTAACGTGCTATTTTATTCGAGCATACCTCTGACTTTAGTTTCTGTGCACTGTGCGCCCATGCTGGTCTACGTGCTGACGAGCACTTCCATATTTGCCAGTGACGCCAAATGCTTAGCCTACTACCAGTGTTTTGGTATCAACAAGAGCTTACCAAAGCAAATACGCACATGTTGACTCATGTATCTTTTTCGCCTAAATGCTCATTCATCTCACCTTTTTTGGTTTTGCATTAAGCTCCAGGTCTTCTTGTTAACAGTAGAAAGATCTTTGGGAGTTAGTGCGAAAGATTTGCACTTAATAAATGCGCGTGAACTAATCCAGCTTTTAATAAATAATTACGTTTATTTCAGTTGCGAAGTGGGATTTTTTGATCCTCGTACTCCAAATAAAATAAATGTAGTGGTTAATGTAGCTCAAAATATCATTCTTCCATTAATTACTGAGCTTTCATTCAAACAGCGAAAGTTGTCTAAAACTGAGGCATTAATTGTTTTCAGTTTTCAGTTAATTTATTTGGTTGAAAAATAGGGAAATTATTCCATATCAACTAACTAGAATAAAAGAATTTAACTTTTAATATCAAAAGTTACAGATAGCTCAGAACAATTTTGAATATTGAAACGTTGAAACGGTGGATTTTAAATACTTTTCTAGAATCAAGATAAGAGCAAATATCTTAATTACAGCTTATAATCTCATCAGGGTTGAAAACTCCTTAAAAGTCAAACTGCGGTCACCATCATCATCCGCAGATTTGACGATGTCCACTATTCTGTCCTTGGACAGCTCACATCCTGATTTGAGTAATCCCTGATACATTTCATCAACTGTTAGTTTTCCCGATTTGTCAACATCCATTTCATCAAAAGCTTCTCTCCACTGCTCAATCCTGCAAAGTTCCAAGAAATTTATTGATAGACTTATTATTAAGATTAGTGAAAACTATTATATTAATAAAAATATATCAAATCTCTTTTTTGATAATGACACGATCCAACATCCAAATATGTCAGCTATTCAATAAGATAGGAACAATGTCATGAAAGTTTCACTAAAAAACCTGAGATAAGTATGAAATTGTGATATCATGAAATTTTCTCGACATTTTTACAGTCATCTCATTCAAACAACTTTTGGAATATTTTACTGATTTCCAGAAATAGGTACTTTCTTATGGTTAGAAATGGAAGCGATTTTGCTGTGGCATAGAAAGTGAGAATGATTTTAGGTCCCCTCAAAAGGTATTCTTATAAAAATTATTTGGGTTATTTTGTTGTCGATAATAACTAATCAATAACTGCAATATGACTGGAATCAAACCCACTTTCTTCACTACTGAATTATCAAAGGAGGAATGATTAAATAAGACCAATGAAACGTGGTTAAATAAAAAAACGTGTAGTTAATGAAAGCTATAATGTAAATAGTTTTTATAGTCACTGTAAAGTAAATAGATATCTATTCACTTCTAGAAGTTCATTACAAATATCAGAAAATTCTCTTGATCATATAAATAAGTGGATGAACCGAGATGGTATAATCAATCTCTCACTCCGATATGTCGAGGGATCAAATTTTAATAAGGCTATTCGGAAACCTAAAAGAGGGACTTTGAAATTTATACACTGGAAAAATAGGTTATGAACAATGACAATTGTGACTAATACTTGTTAGGTGAAGATTAGTAAACTTGATTAATTCATAAATCTGAGGAAGTTCACCTTGGGTGAACACAGCTTATGCAGCTCTGCTAACGTACAATTTTTAGTTAACTCATCTCTACATGCTGACTTCAAACAGATGGATAATACGTAAAATCAACCATTGTAAGAATAAAATTAATACTATTGGCAATACCGACCAACATTATTAAAAAATCAGCCAATAGGCACTGGACATTCTAGACAAGCCTTCATCACAATTTAGGGGAGGAGTCAAGAACTTTTTAATTTAGCACGTGAAATACTCATTGAATATCGTATATCAGATTCCAAAAATTAAAAGATATGAAACTATTTGATACCTTGACTTTGCTCACAACTTCTTTCTGATCCCCTCCTCTTTATCATTTGGCGGACTGATTTCAATTGGCACTGTAGTTTAAATTTGTAGCATTTCTGTATTGTTATGTTTAATAATAATCGGATGAAATCTAGCTATTAGAGCCGTTTGCCATTTCTCCTTCATGGTCCGGTATTATTGATCTTTAACCTCTGGGGTGTACAACACTACCAAGGCTGATTGAAGGAGTCTGGAAAGTTTGGGCGCGCTACTGAACGCATATCGAGCAGGTGCTGATGTACGTAGGCAGGTTCTCGATCCAATCAGCAATCAATATTCGTACAACATAGCGTTAATTGTATTCGATTACTAAGGATTTTTGCAGTAAACTCTTTCCACACAATACCTCCTGTGTTCTTGCTACTTTGGACGTAGTCAAGTTAATTTTGAAGGCACTTTTTACTGGAGGATTCTGCTAGAGACCAATTGAAGCTAGTTGGAATTCTAAGGGGATTACTAAAGTTTTCCCAAGGGCTTATTTGTGTAGTATCCGGTATTAACCTTGATCAAAGAGAGTAACATCTTCTGTTTTATCATGAGTTATAATGATAAAAACGTTACTTTTAAAATTTACTTACGTTGTTGGTACCACCGGTTTTAGACAAAGAGCTCTTTCGTATTCATCCAATGTCACCTTATCGTCTCCATTATTATCGAACAGGTGGAGAAATTCCTAAGACCGAGAAAGATTTAAGAATCCAAAAATAACATTTACTTAAAAAAAAACACCTTTTGAATTATTTAATATGAAATCAAAATCCCGAATGTTAAATACGAAGAAAATTAGTGTTTTTGTTTATGATGGTTCATCGTTTAATTTTTAGTGAAAGTGAAATTGAAAAGGATGCTTATTTTTTTCATAAATAAATGACAATTCTTACATCTACTTTTCCTGGAGGCAGATTCGAAGCTTCCACGCATTTCCTTATTTCGTCTTTTGATAATTGTTTATCACCATTAATATCCATATCATTGAATTTCTTTATCAAGTTATAGCGCTGCTCTTTGGTATATTGTGGCATGATTCAAGTGTAGTATTGCCAAGTAAAATGATAAACCTGAAGTTTTTATCTCTGCTCACCCTTCTTTTAAGCATTTCGATAAATCATTATATTTAACCTTGAAGTCTGGGTTTGTGTGATTGGTTATCAAATCCTCTTCGGATTTTAAGATTCTATACGACTTAATGCAACCCGATTAACATTTGCAGTATTTGGTTGAAGTCAAAATAAAGTGATAAAGAAATGCTACTTCTTTTACTTAATTTGGATTACTTTAATGATGCTTAATGAATATGCGTATCTCATTTGAGACCTTGAATGCGAAAGTGGGAGAGAATTATATCGCGAATGTCACAAGAGACTAGTTCTCTTTAGGAGCATAGGAGCATTGATAAATAAATTCGATGAAAACGTATTCCATTCAACTCAGATAATAAGATCTCAGTGAGGACTAGCGGGATTTCTGACGATCATCAGCAATTGGTGAGTGAAAACATGCTTATTTAATGATGTATTTACATTGTTTCTCTTCTCGTTCCTGTTGGATTTCGCAATCAGCACTAGTCCCAATATAAATGCAATACGGAATGCGCATATTTTAGAAGTAACATCCAAATTTATTTTCGAAACGCATTTCTCAATCTCATAATAGGAGGGGAAGAAAGTGACGCAAGTCCTCAGTTGTGAGAAACTCGAATTTTGGTAATCCACTTACTATTTAAGACTTAACTAATGTGATTGAGCATTCTGCTTACCAGGCGTCCACCGAAAGCCATTGAACTTGTAAACTCTGACTTTAAAGATAACAAAGTCGACCACTATGTTAGGCAATGAAGGAAAATAACATTATTCTGGAATCCTTTCTGTTACCTTGTACAAGGTGGTTTAATACACAGAGTTCTGCGGGTGCAAAAGTTGGTACAATGGTGCGGTATCTCGCATCTACAGACCTCAGTGATTGGTTTATGAATTCTGCACAAAATTGAATCAGCCGAAATGATCAAATACAAAAGGAGCTTCGATTAATAAGATAATATATGATATTTCATACTCTTATTCACTTTAATTTTATAATTCAATTTGCGATTTCATTCGGAGTTTATTGGTATGATTAGCTACTGCGATTACAGTGTAGTATTTCTTATTTATTTAAGTGTAAGAGTGTGAACGAAAAAATGCAGTTAATAAGGAACTTTAATTAGATAAACCCAATAAATATCACTCTGCATCTAACGTACTTAGAACTTTACATTTCATTTTAGAGCTGCTTCCTACTAAGGCTTGATTCACTTCCATTTGAACGTACTCTTTCACTTTTGCTTTTACGATTTGTGTCTTGCCAAACACTTTAGGATCTGCATTTTATAAAAATCTTGATATTTCGATAATTCATTTTTAAAAATTATAATATTTACTTGAAAATTCATTGATATTCTTATATGAATTACTAAAGTTCGCTTTATAACCTCTGCTGTGTTTAAAATGTCCAGGCTAGTTTCCTTCACTTGTTTATTGAATTAGGAGAATGTCAAAGAGGCATGTCCAACTATTCAATCAACTAATGATCAAGCTCTGAATATCGCAGTGACTGGAAATCCAGGGATTGAACCACATTACTTGTATTTGAAACGTTTGGATATTACAAAGTTAATAATTTCCAAATCAGATGCAAATTTTGAGCATTTCGACCTGATTATGTACCCCTTTTTCATCCTCTGTTTCATTCTCTGCTGGTTTATTTTGCCATTTCCAATGCTCTGATGTTATTCCATAAATAAATTTTGTACAATTTCTATTTTTCCATTGTCACAGAGTTTCCTATTTAATGATTTTACTAAATTAATAAATTTAGGAGGAAAATCAATTTTCTCAACTGAAAATTTTCTTAAATATAATGGATTAATTATTTCGTGGTCAGAGTTAATACAACAAATGCACACTTGAGCGGTGTTTTTCACTTTTATCCCGTTGCTAGGGTAACGTGGATAACTTTCAGTCCATTATTTTCATAAATTACTAATTACCATATGACCGCCGCTTTTAGATTCCTTTACATTCTCTCCAGAGTTCTTACTTCTTTGATGTAACCCATAAATGGAGGCTGCATAAATGATAAAATTGTGATTGAATGTAAATGAAAAGAGGCGGCTGATACTACACGGTAAGTCATAGTGCTTAATTCTAGGGTTACCAGATAAGACAAAAGGTAAAGCATGTTTATTTATTAAAAATTAGGGGAGAGAAAGGGAGAAGACTACGAAAGTAGAAGTTGGATGAGATCTTAGTAATAGAAGGAAACTGTGAGAATTAGCCGGTAGGACTTGAAAAGCGAGAAGTCTAGTAGATGTGTAGTAGAAAGCATGACGGCCGAGTAGGAAATAGAGTAAGATTACGTTAGAATATTCGAAGGCCTTGCTGATTTATGATGATTCAGGTAATCGGCAAGCTGTCTAAAATATGCATTCAAACAAAGTGAAGTTTTGAATAAAGGTTCTCAGTTTTAGCACACCGAATGCAAGTTTCAAGTCCACAAACCAAATCAAAGAATGTGCAAGAGAACTACAACTTTCTAAGCTGTTTTTAATTTGGAGCAGACAAGTATTCTCATGGAGAATTGGTTTCTAATTGGGAGTACATAGAATGCATCCGTTTAGTGAATTCGAATTTATAGAAAGAGGTACTTTTAAAACCTTTAATAAATAAATCTAATGGCGATCAGAGAGGCAAATCTTAACATACTTACAAAGATAATTTACGAAATTCGTTGCAATTTAAAGGCGACTTCTGATAAAATGGCCTTTGAAATTTGCCGGTTTTGTCTTTTACAGAATTTTGTCTTATTCTTTAATAAATTCACTACTACTATTATTTTTTGAAATTCAATTACTAAGCAGGGCGACTTAGTTTTGATATAAGGAAGTTCGACATTCTACAATTTATCTATTTTCATTCTCTTCATTACTGAAAACCACTGTTAAACATGATTTGGTAAGTATTACTCATAAAATTACACAGTATTTACTCGATTTATAAAAAATTCCATTAACGTCTCATTTAAATTGAACTTGTGTAACCACACACAAGCAAACTTTACCACACCTAGTCATCTCAGTGAATTAATTCGGGCTGACATTTCTATAACGCTTCGGGAATTTCTTCATCTTCAACGCTCAGCTCATACACCCTAATTTCTTTATTTTCAGACCGTCTACCTAGTATAAACAATGTATCCCTCAAATCCCCTTGAGGTTTTTCTATGTTCTTAACAGAGCTCTCTAACTAACGGTCTTTCTTTGCTGCACCTTGTTGTTCACAGAAGATTGTAAGAGGCTAGAGGAGGTGATAGCCAAGCTGGACTCTGTACTCTCAAAGATTCCAAGCTTTAACTTACTTCTTCATTCAAAAAGCCGAAAATGTACAATTTTTTTGGAGATCCATATTTCCCCAATTCAAAATTTACTGGGCATTTATCATATATTATTCAATCTTATACAAATGCATTATATCCCAGTGAAAAGAACTTTTCCTTAAAACGTTAATTGGGCTTACTAAACGATCCGTATAAGCTCTATGAAGTGGCTTTGAGAAATCCATTATAAGCCATATCTTCTAAACTTTTTTTCACTTCACAACAGAATAACTGTAAATGCTTCAACAAGCTTATATTTTAATTTTGATTAAAATACTAACATTTTGTACTACACTATGCCGGTGAATGTTGTTTTTGTTACAAAAGGAATTTTTGATTTAATTTAAACGCCTCATCACATTCATTATTCAAATAGAGAAAATAGAAGAGCTATATGGTAAGAAATATCGGGACATTTACAAATATTGCATCCTAATAGACAAAAATTTACAGCCTCATTAAAGTAATGAATTCTTGGAAGGTAAGACTTTTATCTCCGTCCTTGTCCACCGATTTGATAATATCCTCAACTTCACTCTTTTTCATGCCACAACCAGCATTCTTTAGACCCTCGTACATCTCATCCACCGTCAATTTTCCAGATTTATCTAGATCCATTTCGTCAAATGCCTCATGCCATTGCTGAGTTCTAAAATTTAATAGAACAGAAATTATCAACAATATTGAATTGAAAATAAATATCCGTATTATCTAGATAAATTGAACCCCCTTAAAGATCCCAGGAGTAATCAGGAAAACGGAATTATTTTTTGGAGAAAACCAGCTTTACGTTTCAATGAACAGAGTCTAATTAAACCGCGCTAATAAGCCTTTAGCTTCAAATATGAGCGCCGGTTGCACGTTAGCCAGTGAACCCTTTTGTTGCATCAGAAGCTAATGACCATCCTAACACATCCAGTAACGTGAATAACTGAACACATAGGCTAATGCAGATTAATAAGATAAGTGGTAGAATGTGAGTCCCTCCAGAATACCTCCCCTTTACCTGATAAAGTTTTGTTAACGCTCCTCTCCAAAAAACTGTTTCTCTCTCCTACTCAGGTGTTGTGAACACTTTTTTTAATGGGTTTGTAAATTTAACTCCATAGATCACACTTTCCTTTCTAGATTGGAGAAAAGGTATCAAAAGTCGCATAACTGGAAGTCGTAATACTTTGTGCTTATGCATACTACAGGCACGTGCGAAATTATTTCATCTGTTAAAACAGTGTAGTGTTTGTTTCAATAAGTATTCACTTTAACCCTTCAAGACATCGCAATTGAGATATTATGAACAAAAGCGCTCTTTTAACTTGACCCCTTAAACTCATTTCATATAACATACCCAATTAGGGTAAGTATGAGTATTTTTAAATGCTTCATGGGCCAGTTCTATGTGAAATTTAAAAAATACATTTAACTAGGTCTGATTAGACGAGTTATTCTAAATTTAGTTCTGAATTCAGCATAAAAGCAACCGATGTTGACTTACGTGGTAGGAGGTATCGGCTTCAAACCCAAAGCTCGCTCGTATTCGTCTAAAGTAACTTTGTTGTCACCATCACTGTCAAAGAGACTTAAAAACTCCTATTAATAGAAATTAATAGACAAGTTTAAATCCTCCCTGAGGAAACATTAGAGACAATTATGTAGGTTACGGTCCTACACATTAAATAAATTTCAAATAAATGTTCGTAATAGTTTCATCTACATTAAAACGTTGTCCTTTATAGTATTATTAATATTTTATTTGTAAAGAGTTAGACCTTGAATATTCTAATCTGTGTTACTTGGTTACATATAAGACTAAGTTCATACAGGGTGTAGGATGTTATTACTTATATAAAGGATTATGGATCATTAACTTACCTCGATCTTCTCAGATGGAAGATTGGATTGCTTGCAACAGAGTCTAATTTCATCTCTTGATAGAGAATTATCTCCATTAGCGTCCATATCATGAAATTTTTGTATAAGTGCATATCTCTGCTCTTTGGAGTAACTCGCCATTGTGAATGTGAATTTCTATTCTTTTTTGATGAAATTTAGGAATGCTAAACGCACTAGGTCTCTTATTGTGCGTGCAGGTTGAAGCCAGAAACTGTGATATTCTGATTGGTTAGTGTGTCGCTAAAGCAACGTCTAATAAAGCCTAAATATAAAGAACGTTCATGTTGCCTTCTTAATTCACATGATGAGCTCACATATTGAGAGATATGAAACTAACTTAGGTGCTTGAGGGGTATTATCATCTGTAATCTATAACACAATGTGGAAAGGTTCCCGAAATATTCAAAATGCGGAAAAATTTTGATTTTATTCTAACACAGACACGCCGGTAATTTGATTGGAGCATAAATTTGGTTTATATCTGCATTTTTCATTCATCGTTTTACCTAGATTTGTCTGTTTTCAGGATACTTTGTTAGTTGATTTCCAGCGCATTTGGTGAAACGTATTTTCCGCGCATCGGCTTTATCATTTTACTATAAACCGAGAGAGAATCTCTAAGCAGTTATCGTTTTCATCTATCATTTTTCCCTGCTGTTTAGATATAGGAAAGAGAATAAAAAATGGAATATTTGGCGAATCCCACCGACATTTCCACATCCTACGTACAAGGTTTTTTTCTGTAGATAGATATGTCCAGCACGTAGGAACTCTGATAAATTAAAAAGAAAAATACGTCTTGCATGCTATAACACATTCAGTGGCTGTTAAGAAAGATGTAAAGTAAAGAAGTTCCTGTGATCAAATTGATTAGAAGCCGACAAAACGAAGTTACAGTGTTCAGTGTTTGTCTCGGAAAGAACGATTCTTGCAGGTTATCTCTAAGTCATCCACACTGATATGTCCTAACAGTCTTACACTTATTTGATCCATAAACTGTTATCACTCTGGTGGTGTTTTGATTTCTAAACATATCTGACATGAAAACGAATTGTATTCATTTAAAAAATTTTTTTGAAAAATAATAAAGTGTCTTAGAATCAGTACCCTAATGTCTTGTCCCTCCTATTGGGTCTGAGTCAACCGCAGTTTTGATATACCTAGTGGACAGATAGCTCAAGATTATTCCAACGATCAACAACAGGTAACCCCTAAAATTTAAGAGCCTGATCTTGATATTGTCTACTGTCGCATTTTTTTGTGAGACTACTTGCAATAAAAGGCGAAATCACCGTCTTGAAAATGTTCCCCAAGTTAATTCTCGGACAACGTGCTACTTCAAACCGTTTTAACTGAATGCAATCACCGAATTTTATCCTTGACATAGTGAAATCGCAGTTACTGAATATCGATATTTTTGCTTATTGCTCTTGCAGCGACTCAGATTTTTGTCTGCGTAACCTCATGCACGATCCTCAGAATGGCGGCGCAAACGCTCGGTTCTCGCGTTCTCTGCCTCGTTCTTTGCGTTGTTCGTCTTGTATTTTTTCGATCTATTAATTTCTTTCTCTCTCCAGGATTTCGTTTGTCTATCTCTCTGTTTTCTTATTCTTCTCCCTTTTACTCGGTTTTCCTGTCCTCCCTTTTTTCTTTGATTTCTCCACAAATTTTGTTGCCTCTTTTCAATACAAGAACAATTAGGAGAACGTCAAAGTGCAACAGGAATGAAAAATCTGTCAGAAACAGATATTTTTCAAAAGCTAAATCATTTGATTTTTAAAAAAAGAATTTAAAAAAGGTTTTCATGCAATCAACTACAAACCCTAAGAGTGTTGATCTATTATTGGTCTTTCTCGAAGATAGATGCTATTGGCAAGTAGCTAAACTTAAACTTGGTTCCCTGATAATAAACTTTCCTCAAAATAAGACATTTGACTGTATCACTGCTCGGCATTTTCTATAAAACATTAGAACAAGGACTAGAGGTAGTCACTTCACAAGAAGGAATACCGTAGTATTAAGTTCTTTAGCACGTGGATGAAGAGAGGAGACTTACATTGGACGGTCAACAGACAAATGATGGCGTAATCAGTGTTGATATAATTAAGGGCACATGAAGTGACCCTGGAGATAAGCAAAGTATTATCCCTTGTGACTCGGTGGAAAATGTTTTGAATCAGTTGTGTTTGTAGAGCTGAACTTCCACAAAAGAAAGCGCTTATTAAATACCAAATATGAGTTTAGGCTGAAATGGCCACTGAATAGGTTATCCCTGTTGTGCGAATAGCAGTTCAGGTGGCCATTGATAATCATTTCCCGAACATCGTTTTCTTTTCTTTATTTGTACGTTGGTTACGTTCACTAAAACTATACTGAATTATCGTTAACCGCATTATACGATTTGCTCAATATTCCGAAAGACCGCGTCATAGACTGTATATTGGGAAGGGTGGGGGCGTCAAATAAGAGTGCATGGAGAATCTCCTGCTCTTCAACATAGCATTTGAATTAATATTAGATTAAGTCTATTTAATCTATGAACATATAAAAACCAGAATCCTGAGTTATGCAGGTTACCAGTTACTGGTTACTCGGCAGGTTACTCGGGAGAAACTAATACTTGATAAGCCAAAGCTCTTCTTCTACATAATTTGTCTAACGTCAAGTTCATGGTAACAAAGTAAAGATTGTTAAGAACACCGTTCCAGAAAAGATTCTAGACATCTGCAAGAGTGGACAAATGAATTTTAAAGTGCTAGAAGAAAAAGGTTCCTCTCTGAAGCCCTGTCGCAAAATAAAAAATCATAGGTCTATTCTCTGGGCCAGTCTTCAAAGGAAAGCGACAAAATTGTCAAATATTGTTCGAAATATAGATTACTGATATTAGGTAATTCTAAAGTTTCTTACACAAAGAAATAGTGTAGGCAGCTCACAGTCGATGCGATGCAGATATGTGTTTAAAAAGGGGAAAAATATTTTACTCTACTATGAAACGATAAAGTAAAATCAGCAGACAAGCCGGGGGATTTCGATGTCTAGACGCAACAAAGCTCCAGTTCTTTAATTTAAACTTACTAGAAATTCATTGAACTGAATCTACTCTTATATAAATTAAAATCGTATTTCTTGATTTGCCATACGTTGTAATAATTAAAATGTCTGTCGTATTGTAAATCCAGCTAAGTTATTACCTTCCAGACGTCTTCCAATTTTCAGATTACAATGAGACTACAGAGAGCTAATATCTGGCAGGTAGGATTTAAAAGGGGAAATCTATTAAAAATATGCCCTAGAAGCAAAACAAACTGATATTAGTTTTGTCTGATGTAATGCTGACGGAATAAGTTAAATTCTTATATCGCTGTGATAGATTAAAGGTGTTTGAGAAGCTACTTAAATTTATTAATTAAAATATTAGACGCTTATAGAGTCAGTCAAACTCCTAGGTTTCCTTTCATTCAAACATCAGCCTGGAAGTTGGAATATTTTTATAAAACCACACATGTGGCAGCGAAAAATATTATCGCTGAGTTCTTCAGTAAAGCTGACGCACAATACTCACTCCAACATGTTCAAACTTTAAAGACGAAAAATTGATACTGATTAAACGTTTTTGATAGTGCAATGGTATATTTAGAAGACACTCTTTATTTGTCTATAAATTGACAAATAAAGTAAATGGCGCAGTTGGGAAAGATCGTGAATTGTGGAGGATTCAAAATATATCCATTTTTACTCGACCGATTTGAACAAGTTTGGATCAGAGATACGAATTTGATAGGGGGCCTATAGTTTAATTAAAAATTACTGAGAGGAGGAGAAAGGTAAATTGTAGATAAGGTAACACGTATAGATAATAAAAATTTCGGCGCAGCTCTTTGTTCTTAAAACTGGAGATTTTTGAGAACATTTAGCTTTAAGCTTGGTTTTAAAGCTCAGTGAATTAGGACTGCTGACTTTTAAGGGCGGAAGTATGCATTCACCTGCATTTTCTTAGTCTCCAACTTCACATTTCAGTTCAACCTCATCTCCCTGCCGAAAAGAGGACATGCCCAAATCAGAATCTGTATGATGATGTCTTAAATGATTATATCAAAGAGGGGTTCATTCGATGAACTACATAATCATGGCACTGGTAGCCTCTGAACATGGCGTAGGGCAAAATAGTCCAACAAGAAGTGGAACAAATGGGAGAGGATCGGAAATGAAGTCAATGAAACAAGAGTTCCGTTCTATTTGATTTCTGCCGATATTAACTTTTATCGTTTCTCATAAGTTTAAAAGCTGATTATATTTCAATGTTGGAATTTTAAATTTTATTGTCAAGGAGAAAATGAAACCATGTAAAGTATTTCCTTGACGATATTATCATTTTACTTCAGGTTTTCCTTCCTTAGATATTGAAAATATCGTTTATTTATAAAATTGTCTATCCAAACTAATGAATAACCTTGTACATGGCAAAATTTTTCCGAAGCAATTGAATAATATCTTCTTTCTTCCTCCTTACTGATACTTTTGTGAATATTTTGGGGTAATGAGCTAGAATTATATCATTTGGTGAAACGATTTCGAAAAAAAGAAGTAATTATTTTATAAACTGATGCGGAGATGTTCTCGAAAACTGATAGAATTGAACAAATCAGGGAAAACAGCAAGAGAATTTCTTGAAACAATTAGAACATAAAGAAATTAAGCAGCGAAAACAACAGAAAAGTCTCTTGAGACTACTAGAACAGTCTATAAAGCATCTTAACCTTTCGGCGATTGGAGACCGCGAAACATAGGAAACTAAAAGCTAAATTCGTCCAATGGAACTGGATGATCTCAAATTCGAGGGAGCATTATCCACTCTCTGCGAACTGTTCAGTGAAAATTCATAAAAATTTTGTAAGTGCTTCAAATGTCAGATATTGAATACGTGGCCTGACGAAGATTGGTTTGATTATGTCAGTCGGATAAATGAAAATTTTGAATAATCGGACTTCAAAGTCTATTTCACTTAGCAATTTAGGTGCCTTTTATTCCTTTGTGGTCTGCTGCATTTCTGCTATGCAAATATCTGAGTAAGAATTTTTAATATGCTTGAACAAAATCATGATATCGCCTTACGGGGTTTAAGTAATAGGTGTTGAAGAATAGGCACCGTCCTGGATGATATAGCATTGATCCAGTGGAACGTCAGTGAGAATGGTTGTCAGAAGAACTACTCAACCGTCTATGAAGGTGAACAGGCAGGAGAATATTTTAAACAAGAAACTCCCACCACTGTGCCGGATATCCGATGAAATGTACTAATACAGAGATTGTTCAGACAGAAAAAAAAATGTAAAGAAGCTAAATGCAGGGAAGATGCGAAGGGTCATTTAAAGAAAAAGAAGATTGCTGGAAGGCCTACTGAATCTTTCAATTCTCTTAATGTCATCAGTTCAATCTATTAAGACAGAAGTTCTAACAGGTGACATAATGTAAATTTGGTGATTAAGTTAAGTTGCAATCAGATACTGCCTCTACCATCACTTTGATCTCAAGAAATACATGGAGAAGCGGCTCAAAGTAATATCAATGCCGGCAAAGAATACTACAGCGACTATCAACGCCCTTGAACATATCTCCATGATCCATGTTTTTCGGAAGCTCCGGTATCAGGCAATGAAAAAGTTCTTCGTCGGATTTCAAAGAATATTACAGGCAAAGAACTATTGATCACATTCTTACGCCCCCGTATCATGCACCTTAAAACGGCCAGGCAGAGCGGTTTTTCGACACGTCCAAAAAGCCCTGCTAAAAGCAAAATGGAAGGAACCGACAAAGACAATTAATCGGAAATTCCAACCAACGCAAAGGTTGACTGCTCGTCCGATGCTGGATGGTAAACCACCGGCATAAATACCAATGTTCAAACTGTCAATTATTCTATGATATCAAAGAATAAGACAAATGAACCAGCGAAAACTCATAAAAGAGGTGTGTTCACTATTGTTAATTCCGTGTTTGTTCATGATTTCCTTATCGATCAATCCTGGACAATTAGAACCGAGATCAAACGCTGGAGAAAGTCATTTGCTAAGTACATTTGAATCAGACATTGAAACCAATTGAGACCACATATTTCCAAGCATATCAACGCCACTTTAACTCTTGCTGGACACTTTCAAGCTTCCAGCAAGTGAATTAGATAGGGCCCGAGGGAGCACTCTAGATCAACGGATACGCTCTTCAAAAGGAACACGTGGCACAATTTTTTTGAGTCAACCGAATATTTTTATACAAAGTCCAAACATATTTTTTCCTCTCTGCTATTATGTTTGTAAATATTTTGCAATTGTAAGCTAGAATCCCATTTTTAATGCTCTAACCTGAAAGATTACTTCATATGCTTTTCCCAAAATCATCTTACAATCTCATTCTCTTAAAAAATACTCTTTTTGTCCACGTAACTATGGCGATATCTCCATGTCCATATGACTCAAACGTCCAACTGTCCCAACTGTCGATTCTTCTTTTTTCCCCCCCTAGGATATGTAGGTAGTGTTTAACTATGAAAGGTGTATAAAATCTATAAGAATTATGAAAGATGATGAGATCAGGCGGCTATTTGCCACATATCTGTCTAGCCACACCAAAACAATAGTCACCGACGGCCATAGAACCTGATCAAGTCAATTGACACACTGAGCTCCCAATTTGGCTTCCTCATTGGTCTACTCTGCATGCAGGCTTATGCTTCATTTTGGCCCAGCAAGGTTAAGAGCACGCTTGGGGCCTGTAGATGAGACCATCAGCTCAGTTGACTCAAGTAAAATATGTTCGTTTTCCCACACACACAAACACACTCCCTTGTACTCACGATCATCGTTTGTATACATACAGGTAAGATTAGCTCTCTCCCTATTTCAACCTCCTCTCCTCTCATCTCCCCTCTTTCACCTCCCTCACACTATCTCAAATTCTAATGAGTTGACTGATTTACACTCAATTATTAATCAAAAGAGAGGTTTTTGGAACATGCAATTTTAAAAATAAAATCTTAACCAATTAACGGAAGATTGTTTTCAAAAAGTTTAAAATTTGATATTTGAATTAAGTCAACTTGAAAAACCTATATAAACAGGTATGAATTGTAAATGGCTTAATAAAAATTCGGTATGGTTGAGAGACAGAAACAGGAATTTGATATAATATCAAATTGTGTGAATTTCTCTCTAGGCGGTCATTGGTTTCGTATTCATAGTAGAAATGACAGTTATCTTTACCTTGACATTGTGCCTATACCAAGAGGGCATGTCACACTGTTCGCCCCTGTAAGTTGGCCGCTCTTTTTCTTAACCGTATTATTGTTTCAGTGGTATAATCCATGCCTATTGCCTTTCAGCCAGCCTATCCACACGCGAATGCCAGCTGGACAGTTATGATAGGAGATAAACGGGTTTCCGATCATAACTTTCAGTATCCGGTACAAGCCAAAACAATGCTGCAGGCTTTTCTAGCTAGCGTCTTTGTGATTACTAAGCACCTTAATTTGGAAATGCCGGAAGATGTAATCCGAATTGATCCACTATTTTTTCATCAACTAAACTCAATGCTACCAGCGGACTATGTGGATCGAATATTAAGTTTTTTATAGCTTTCGGGTAAAAATCTTAACTTGAAATAAATATTTAAACCTGTTTTGCCGATTTTGTTAATTTTATTTCAATTTGTAATTTATGTAAAATATCGGTTAACTTAACTGAAACTGACCTATGAAAGACAGCGGAAAAAGGGAGATGATGGGGGATATTACGGAGTTTAATCTTCTCTATACAATGCTGAAAATTTAATCCGTCACATAAGCTTCGATTATGGAAACTAAAGGTTACAGCCAAGTTATACTAAGCGAAAGGTGGAGACCTTTAAACTATTTTGTCAGAAGGAGTGATCTTTATATTGCTCCGAATCATTACATGGAAGCATCTTAACAATATTTTATCATGAGAAGGCATGTGATTTTATCAAATCGTAGAGTATTTAAATATCGGGCATTATCTGGGCCTTACGAAGAAATTGAAAATTCGGTCAGAGTGTTATGTGGTATTAATATGATCTAATTTTGGGTTCATACTGAGCAGTACTATTTCCTTATTTGAGAATTCATTGTTGATGCTTTCGTTATGAGATTTTATCCTTTTTCCACCTCAGTTTCCGACTGAATTCGAGAAATTTTGTTGATCATCTTAAAAAATTTTACTAATTAATCAGTCCATTCTCGTGTGTATTTTGAACGGCAAAATCGCACCTTGGTATTATCTTATGTGGAATTTCACTGTATGGTGCAATAGCATTCTATAACTCCGCTCATTTGAATTCATTTAACAATGAAAAGTTATCAGGATCGTAAAAGCCTGTAAATGAATCAGAGAGGACGCAGAGATTCCGTTTTACTGTTAAATCTAGCGGCTAAATGTTTAGAAGTATTTGAAAATTTTCTTGATTTAAGGTAATTTAATTATTATTAAAAGATATTACAGCAATGTTCGCACTTAAGTGAGAATGAATACAAATATCTAAGTGATGTATTGTAATAAGAAACGCATTTGGCTTTTTTAATTTTAAACGAACATGACTCATAAAAATAATCACACTCATTTAATTCTTAATTTGCAAATTTATTTTGAAAAAAAGTATTTATTCCTCTACCAGATGATTGCATTGTTGAGTAAATTTAATTTTAACTTTATGGTTATAATTTCATCATGAATTTCTAACCGGACCCAGCCCCTTAAGTGCCAACTAGTTCGATATAAAATAACCGTTGACGTTACTCGTCGTCTTGATATTCGTCAGATTCTAGAGGACATATGTCAATCTCTTTGCCAAGTTGACTATATCCCCGATTCACTCTAAATTCAATCATCAAATTCATGCTCATATCTTGCAAATATTCCTCCCACATGGAAGAGCATACTGTTATCTTGTAATAGTTACATGTGTTATATCCAGAGCCGCCATAATAAGTAGCTGACTACCAAGTGTCAGAGACAGGTCTTACCTGGATGGGAATGGACGTTTTTAGGTCAAACCATGCAAAAATTAAAACGCACATAAAAATTGGTTCACCCGGAAACGAGGGGGTAAGTTCACATGCAAACTAGTCATTACCAGTGGAAAGGGATTAAAAGAAGGGAAACAATATAGATTAAATATATATATGGAGAACAGAATGGTATGGATAGTTTGCAGTTCACACCAGTGCAACACGACATTCATTCCCCAGGCTTCTCCAGCCTTTGTGCTTTTGGTTAATAAGCGCCATGGAATGGATATGGCACCCGATTTAATTCGAGCTGATGCACAATTTACAATGATTTCCGCAACTGCTTGTTTCACACAGAGAAACAAATAGACTGTCACAATTTATAAAGAAGAATTTATTTTGTTTCCTCGATTTTTGGGGATTGAATTTTAACTTAGGCAGAAATAATTTTTAATTCATTAATTATATACGAATTTGAATATGAAATTTTAAAATTATACTACTTTTAAATGCTGACCTTGTCTTGTTTAAAAAGATGCAGTAGCCTGAGGTATACTAAAAAATGTGGCGAATGATGAGGACGGTCTTTGGTCAGTTAAATGAAATTTAGTGGTCTTCTATTCCTTTAAAGTGCATCACTTGAACATTTTTTCTATTTGCTTCAAATATCATCAGTATGGAACCCTTTTTACTACCTATCCATCTATGTAAAATCCTCTAGATAAATATATTTTAAAATTTATATTTTTGCGGCTAATTTGCTAATTAAGCACTCTTAATGACCTTCTTCTTATTGAGGATAATTATAATCGGCGTATTTAATGGTACCCGTCCGAACTCTTACGGATCATAAACCAAATTATTTCATATCCACCACTCTTTAAGTGAATGCGTGTTTTCTGAAAAGTGATGAATTTGCAAGACGTATAACTGATCCAATATATTAATTTTATTGACGGATTTGAGGAGAATGACTTGGGTTACTGAGAAGATTGCTCTTGTTAAAACTGGCATTATCAACTTCAAACATGTGAATACTGAGGTAACCGATATTGAAGGGTTTGGTTGTCAGGATCGCTAACCTTGGAATGCATATAATTTTTGTCATTAGCTATTTCTAAGGCTATGTCTTTTATCTTCTACCCACTCTTAGTGAGACAAAACAATAGAAAAACGCAATTGGAGGTAGTAGGTTTATTAGTCGACGTATTCGGGCAGAGAAGAAAGTACATCAAAGAGGGAAGGAGTGGTCTGAGAAGCAAGTGGATGCTGATACCGTAGGAAAAAGAAATACGGGATGACGATTAAGTGTTCTTGAGCCACCATGGATACTCAAAGCTCAGTAACTTTTCATCTAAGTGTGCCATCACATTAATGAGGTTGAAGACGTTGGTAACTGCTACCCTCTTTTTAGGAGAGTCGTGGTCAACGTCATTCGGCTGAGATGACTGGGAGTTTAAGCACTCCAAGCTACTCAGAAAGTGTGAAGTTACATATTCACTTGCAAGTCGTGTGACGAAGATAATTTATAAGCGAGGAAAGGGAAAAGTGAATAGATTTGGTTACAGAAAAGAAAAGCAATTAATGGAACACTACATTTTGTCAATGAAATTTCGGATTGGATACAGAAGAATGAGAGGAGAGTTAGGGTTGATCCAAAGGATTGCCGTAACTATCTTCCAAAAGGGATTCCACGAGAAATATCACTTTGAATTCTGTATATTCATCCCCGTTCAAAAGTTTACGATGATCTTATTTATATCTAATTTTGCAAATTACGTTATTACATTTGTAAAATTTCTTATTTGTGTAATTAATCAGGAAATATCTGGTAGAATTAGTGCAATCAAATGTCCTTAAATTTATGTCGAATCCTGAAGCGAAGTGGTTCTCTGGGGAACTATAGACTTAAATACTTCTGGGAAAAGGTTAAAATAATCAACCAATCCTGCTCAAAAATGGTTTTAGCTATTTTGCAATTTATCAGTTAAAATATCTCGCAATTATGCAGGGGTAATACTCGATATGCAGTTTATATTTTGTATTGATTTCATATCAGAAAATATTAAATAGTTTATTTATTTAAGCAGAGAAGATAAAAAGCCTTATTTTAATTTAGCCAAACTTTCAGTCTCTCAGTAAATAAAATAATTTTTCCGTGCCTTTTTGTTCCTTATTATCGATGATTTATTACTGAGAGGTAATAGAGTAATATTTTAACCCGCTTTTATAAGAAATGCTATTTCTCCATCTACAATATGTTTCTATCAATAAAAATGTTAATTCTCTCTTTGTCTCCAGCAAGAAAAAGACATTTCTAATTGCACTGTACTTACTAAAGTCTTTTTCGTTGATTACTGGCCTGTTTCCTAACATGCCTTTTGTTCCTTGGGTTGTTTTGCATCTGCTCGGTTACCTGCAACCGTGTTAGTGAGACTTCTAAGCTGATACATTTCATCAATTGTTCACCACAACTCTACTCAGTTATTTGGATGTAGTCGTGAACTAACCTGTTTGATATTCAAATGTTCACATGCACTGGAAGAAATAATACAAAGGATACTTTTGATAATCGTTTTTTATTATACTTCTTAAAATAATTTGTATAATACTTTTAATAATAGTTTGCCAAGAGTTATTCATCTCAGCTCTGCTATGGTAATATCATTTAAACAGATTTATATCCTCTAAGATCATTCTGATTTCTTAAATTTTGAAGAAAAATTGAACTGAAGTGTCACAAGCACTTTTAATCACCACTCCAACTCAGTGGGCAAACCAAGGAATTTGTATATTAAAAGGTAAACATTCCAGTAGGTAAATATTACCAAGCAGGAATCCAAAAATCAAATGAAATAAGAATCCTTGCAACCTTGACCTTACTCTCACTACCTTTCTGATTTCCTTTCATTTATATTAGACTTAATTTTAACCTATTTTAGTTGCATTCCATGAAGAAAAGTTGTTAATTTTCTTGAAATTACTGCAAGTAGTAATAATAATAATAATTGCAAAGGGTACAAGTGTGAGTTATTGAGTAATAATATACGAGAATCTGGAGATCTTGTTTAAGTTATAATTCAATTTAAATCTAGAACTAGATACCCATTAACGGGGATTCCAGCAATGTCTTTAAGTTTTAAACTATTTTTGAGGCTCATTTAAAAATGAAATGCCGTTAATACTATTAAATTGCTACGGTAAATTTTATTTGCAGTAGATGTTCAGTGTGTAAATCCTCTTATTGAAATTCAAGGTGGTAACGACCCACATCAAAGCCGCTATAATGTTTACAGTAAACATATTCAGGTTATGAGGTAGGAGAGACACTGACTATACCATTTTGGCAAGCATAACAATGGGCCTTGTTCTGGAAGCATGTTTATCCATGGTTGTGAGAGTTTAAACATGGAGCCCTACCTAATTGATAGTGCATATCAGAAGCAAAATTAGGATTATTCGTTATTAATTTCCTAAGCTCACTAATTAAAATTTTATTGACACTTGTCGAAGGATAAGATTTTAATGCTCATTCTTTTGAAAAGCACAATTTAAAAATTTTTCGACTAATTTTTACCTGTTTTTAAAATTAACTGTTTCCATAGTTTGAGTCCATGGATATCAGACACCTTGGCGATCGTCAGAATCGTTATCAATCGACCGGATCTTATCGCCGTGCGTACATAGACACGTATATCAAAACTCCTGCCTTCTCAGATGAATTTTATTTGTCTTTTGGCTATTTCAAATGTCTGTTTACTCTTGAATTATAAATACCAAGGTGTAACCTCCTCCCTGACCCGACTACAATGATCATTTTTTCTACTATACATCTATTTAGCTCTTTCAGCTTCAACTCCTATCGATCAATTCCTGCAGACAACTCCTCTATCTGTCACTCCTCCTACCTTCCGCTCTCGTATCTCTCTTTATATACCCCCCTCTACTAAATATTATTAAAGTAACATCTTAATTAACCCTATGCCTTTCTTCTTTATTATCTTTCCAACATTATACTTAGTAACCATTGTGCTTATGCTCCTACAATATCCTGGAATCGTTGCTTTGCCTCTTCTCATGCCCACCACAGGTAATAAGTGCTGCTGATCGTCCACATTACCGGATGTGCGCCAATAAGCACTGATTTCGTATTCTAATACTTGGCGGAGATGCATCTGTACTAGTGAGCCACCATTGCACATTCTATGCAACAATGGTTACAAAAATCAATCCTAAAATTTTATGAAAGAGAGGAATACTAACGGTTCACTGCGGCGATTTTGCTGAAATGGTAGTTTTAATCCTCAATATGGGATAAATAATGGTTTAAAGCGACAAATTCTAACCACCATCAAAGAAAATTAATCATTAATTTTAATTATCTAAGTAGAACTATTTACTTACATAGCAAATTTTCTCTTTTCTACTCAAGGTAATCGCATTTAGTTGCATTTAGTTGCATTTTAGTCTGAAAGAAACCAGGTTTTCTTTCTAACTAACTTCCCCGAAGTTACCATTGTCTCGTAAATTCTTTAAGCCTAGAACGAAACTCTTTCGCCCCGTACTTAATACAGAGATGGGAATATTTAACTTTTTCTGCGGCAGTTTAATTTAAATATAGCACAAATTAAGAAATCTTTAAGGTGATATGGCTTTTTTCTTTTTTTCTGTGAACTCCCTAAAAGTCCGAACTACTTTCTCCCAATTAGAGTAAAATGGGAAAAAGGTGTGGAGATAACATCTCCGAGGTCGACATCGATGTCTAAGTGGAATGAGGTTAAGGAAAAACGAAAAAGTAAAAACCGGGGAGGGGGAGAAAGTAGTTAAGGTGAAAGCATAAAACTGAAGTGACCTACATGAACGTAAAGTCGGGATATAAACAAAATGACGAGGGGTCGGACATAGTTAAATTTGAGGTCAACTTCTAGTTCTAACATGTTACAGAATTGCCAACTTTGATATGTAGGATTAATCTTGATATAGATAAAACTAAGGCTTGTTGAAATACTTTTACGATATCACTTTGGCTTACCCAAGCAAATTTACTAGTGTAACATAGAAGTTCTAGGGTATCTAACTTCTGACCTCTGAAACATAACGATGATTTTGTTTTTCAGAAATTGTGCAAATAAATTTTACCAAATAGTGCTCTGAGCCACCAAATTTGAGTCGGATATGAGTCAGATTCCAAAACTGGTGGATATTCTTCAGAACATGAATCTACGTTATTTGTGTTTTAAAGTAAGAGGATTTCTGTTACTAATTGTCACATCTTATTGAAGCTGCAACCCTGCTAAACTCGAGTTATGAAAAAGAGGATGAATTTAATAATTTGTGATGAAAATGACCGTAAAGAAGGAATATGACTGTATAAACTTTATTGATATTAAAGGAGAATTTGCAAAACCTGAGCTGCGACTGGTGATTGCATCCATTATCTTGAATTCTGACCTTGAAATTTGTCTGCACCATCTTCTGTGAGCTAGCTGCAGATTACGCAAGTGGTATATTAGCAGAGAAGCTAGGCTAAGATGGGCTGTTAGAATTGCATTCATTAAATACAAAGCTGACTAAAAAGGTTGATTTCTTAATATCAATTTGTGATTTGGGTCATAAAATGGCAACTATTTATTAAAAATCACCGAATGATATTACTAGTCTCCTCGACCTATTTATAACTGTAAGAAAAAGCAAATGAATAAATTACTTTACCTTTCAGTTATGTAAAGTGATCAACAATCTGTGAATGTCGCGTACACGAACTCAGTTTGGAAATTCGGAATCAAATCGTGAGAATTGAGCTTTGGAACATTCATTTATCCCTAATGAGGATGTGGAGAGTTCACTCTTCCCCAATTTCACTCTTGATACGCTGGCTCGATCAAGTGCACCTATTCAACCCCCATTTCATTCCTTATCGGGCATCGTCATACGCTGCCATATAATTAAAACGTATGCTAGCTTTTATGTGTTAATGAATACAATAATAAAAGTTGTAATTAGAGTTATGCATTTTATAAATGAATTTTTAAATTGGAAAAAAGGTTTCTTAAACTGTAAAATGGCTTCAAAAATCTGACTCTAATGTTCTAATTCAATCTACATTTGCCACCTATTTACATGAATAGAATAAGTTCTTTTTGCAAAATTATGCACTCCAGAGATTTGAAATGTCACTTATTATATCTGCGGCGGCATTTCGAAGTGCGTACGTTCTAGATAATCCCCCTTCCGTCTTTTACATAATAGCAAAAGAATCCCTAAAATAGCAGCTTTTCATTTGTATCAGCCTTTTTTATACTTTCAATTTTAGAAATATTGGAATTGATTAATTAGAGGCCATTGGGAAGTACCCATGCCAAGTTCTACGACTAGTAACTTAATACTGTGGACTTTCCAGTTGAGTGTCGAACGTATTACTCCTACATTGCGACGGATTCATATTAATATATTCAGTGACTAAAATAACTAATCTTAATATTGTAGAATCGATATGATAAAAATTCATTAAATTTCTTTAAAATAATTCAAAGTCCCCCCAACGAGCTTGTGAACAAATAAATCAGCTACCATTTAAATATGGACGGATCGTATGCTCTTGATATTACCATTTCACAGGACCTATATTTTGCCTACCTCACGAAAGTGCCCATTTTATCAACTTATTTCTTTGTGCGGAATCTTGGAATGGATTTTCAGGTATTCCAGTTTTTAAATTTCCATCCGTATGCTTTGAAAAACCCAGTAATCAATGAAAAACGCAGAATTTACCCCGAAACGACACCTAAGAAGCACTTGGTGACCGAATTAAGTATGATTGTGCTGCGAATGACTTTTGTCTATGAACGTGCAGTGCTCAGCCCATGACCAGGGTCAACAATTAGGAAGCTGTTGATTGAAAAATTCTGATAGTAATTGATGGGATTGTTAAATAAAGCATGGTCAAATATTTGATTAAAATATGGAATGATTTTTTGATCACTTTTGTCCGACTCTTACAAAATATAGTGCTGGATTAATTTATTTCATATATTGATTTTTAATTTAGTCATTTTCGTTATTTTTATTTTACCAGTATTCAATAAATGCTATTATTATTACATCTGATAGTGCAAATTTGTTTAGATTTACATAATGAGATAGAATCTATACAATAGAAGCAGAAAATAATTCAGGAGGAGATGAACAGAGATGGATCGAATATTATGACTCAACGAGGTCCAGATATTGAGATTCTTGCGTTCTTGAAAATCTTGAAGCAATTGGGTTTTCAGTCGCTTTTAATTAGCATGATTCACTTGATAAAATGCACATATCTCAAATTTTATTTTAATGAGTTGATCCCAGTGTATTTGGATACGTTCACGTCCAAGATAATCAGAGTTTGTTGGCAAGTAGATTTAATGAAATTGTTGGATTCTTACCTGTGGTTTATTTGTACCTCCTTACAGTCATAAGCCTGTGTTTCATTCAAAACTTACAAAATATAACTTTATTACAGAATTATTCTGTTTTGTGCGATCTTGACCAAAGTTCTTAATAAAATATTGTCCAACTTACATTTCAGGGAGTAGAAAAAATTCCACTTATTGCAGAAGAGCAGCTGTGAAAAGGTCAGACTGGCGGTATTTTGTGTCCCGAATCCACGTATCTGGATGTCACAAGATTTACGACAGGTTTATTTTTTGCGGTTTTTTTAAGAAGTTGTGGTAAGCAAATATAACTTAAGGTAGATCCCTTATCCGAGTTTTTGACGACTCCTAGAAATACGAACACTCTAAAAAGGATATTTTTATTTATCCAAATGACTACTCACTAGCAGCATCTCTTTCTAAATATTCTCACTAATTAACATCTAATTCTCGACAGTTTTTGGATAGTTTATTAAAAAATAACCTACTCTTATTATTGTTTATTTTATAACTTTTGTACGGGCTATAGCATTGTGTCACCTTTCCATGTTTTGTCTTCAGCCAGGCCTTTATTTCATCAAAAATTGCAATACACTAGAAGCACTAGTAGATTAACGTATGTAACAATTAACACGATTTCTCTCTACTGTTACCAGTAGAGAGTGAAATAAATAGAAAATAACCTTCGAAAGTCCATTGAGAAAAGTGTCATCAAGATTTGGCTTGAGTAGAGGAAAGATATGTTAGAACCAATCTCATGAGAAACTCCCATTTCTTCACGCTTCATTAACCAGTGTTAATTAGTGCGTATGTGCATCGGTGTGCACCATCAAACTTAGTGGACACAGTGCAGTCAAAACGATCAAACAAATATTTATAATTAGACCTGGAAAATTAAGTAAACATGACTATTTTTACAAATATCTAGCCAAAGCAATATTCTGTAGGAAAATAAAAACCAAATGATCAGAAAGCCAACGTCTGTGAGTCAAGAAATTATGATCAGAGGAAAAAAAGTTAATTAGAAATTGCACGTTTTTGAACAAAATTGTAAATATTTAACAGTAATTTCTATTGCCTTTTAGAAAATTTTTTACATAAAAATAAGTAATCTCGTTAAATATAAGGGTAAAATGAAGATGAAACGATTTGGCAACAGTGTCACTTTAAAGAGATTTAGTAGAGGAAAAAATGAAAAGGACTATGAAATCTAAAATTACTTGGGGCACCATGGATAGAAGGAGCTTCAGTTATGGGGTACTGGCCAGAGGACATAGTTGGAGACGGGAGCTAATACATGTATCTGGAGAGGTAGGATTACATATTTTTATTAGTGGATCCAGAGTTGTTAGGGTCCCTTAGAATAGTTAAAAAACATTCAAGATTTAGAGGTGAGCTCAAGATCTGCTCCGATTGTGAAGTGGTCAGAGTGCACGTCTGCTAAGTAAGAGGTCACAAGATCAGTGCCCAGTAGTGCACTTTCAGAGTGCACATCCAGTGAGTGACCAACAACCCTGATAAATTCAGATCAACAAGAGAGATAGTAGAAGAGAGAGACTCCAGAATACCGCTCCTTTACGCATGTTAGGCATTTTTAACGCTCTTTCTAATAAGCTGCAGCAGTTTTTAAGGAGTTATCGGGCGATGGAGTTGCACCTAAGAATCGCTAAAAAGCTAGAAGGGAAGAACTAAAGAATATATCCCAATTTCCTTGAAAGGTTGCTTTCTAAATGTTTCTCAAAGTTATTTTTCGAACAAAGCATTAAGTTAAACAGTATAAAACAAAATTACTTTTACGTTTAATGCTTTTTTGAATTGAGTTCAGTCACCGCATCTAACACCTCTCCCCCACATGGTAAGACTGTTGTTACAGTATATCATTTATTAATTTTAAACGTATCTCTCGAGATGACCGCTTTTTGTTTATATAATACTAAGTACGCCGATCTTAAGACACGTTGTGCAAACGCTCTTGAGCTCTTTCCCTGGTTTTTCACCATGTACATAGCTTTGTTCCTCACCATCATTCTTCTCCCTTTAACTCTTCTGAATTCTTGTATTGAATAGCGGCGGCTCTGCATTCTCGATCTGGGAATTGAGATTGTCAGTTATTTGCTTAACTTTTACCGCTACAAATTTTTGTGACCCTACTGTTTGGTTTGCAGTGTACTAGCCTCAGCTCCTTGCTATTGCAACTTGTAGTATAAAGAAGCTTCAGAAGAGGACAACTTTACAAGAGCTGACTAATTTTGATTACGAATAATTATTTCACTGATTGCATATAGGCATTTAGGAAGATTAAAAATGTATAAAATGTTGACAGGTCAGAAAGCAGGAATATTTTCATTTAATATTGGGATACAAATATCACTACATTATTTGCTTCATATTTAGTAGTGTGAATGAGATGTTAATGTACTGCATTGATCTACTTATCGTTTACTTGCCATTAATCTAATTACCTGTGTACGTTGACTCAGGTTTACTCTGTCTCCCTACTAATGCGTACCTTATGACTCGTGCCTTTGCTTTAATTACCGGCTCATCATCAACAAATACAGATCGTGAAATTTGTCAACCATCTTCCTGAATCATATTTCGCTGGTTTCTCACAACCCTCTTTGTGACTGTTCATAACAGACACGTTGCTACTTGCTCCCAGTGCCTCTTCCTACTCCTTCCTCTCTTCCTTATTTGTTTAATTTCTACTGTTTAATACACACATGGTTGTATTAACTCTTGATTTTTTTTCCATTTTTGAAATCAGGAGGCTGAGGTTCTGTTAACTCTAGTAAGATCATTGACTGTATTATGGGGAAAATTTGTCTACTAAAGCAGCTTCGCTCAGGGATCAGTGTTTATTTAAATCCTTATTTGGATAAAACCGGTAGCTAAATAGTTGATCGATGAGAGTAAAAGCATAGATAATTAACTTACAATCTAAATTCTTAAATTGTGCTTATGAAAAACAGTAATGATAATCAGCAACGCAAACTGAAACGACAATACTTTTTGTCCCAAAAATTTGGAGAAAAACGATTTAAGTTAGCAAGACCAGTCAGCATGAATAATAAACATTAATCATCGAAGACAGACATTTGCTGACATTCAGGGAAATTATCTTGAAATTCGAATTTCCGAACGTGAAATACCCATTTAGTAAATACTGTGTAGCCACATCCAAACTATCAAATAGAGTAGTACTCTTCGATACCTTGACGTTACTCCCAGAATCTTTTGATCTCATCTCCTTTACCATTTGATAGAACTTTGTTGATTTATTTCAGCTACTTCTCAGTGTTATTAATTGTAAAGTCTTCCTGTATTACCTTAGGTAATGACAAAATCACGTCCTTTTGTCAGATTCATCGATATAAGTACCAAAAAACCATTACCAACTTCTCAATTCAATTATCTGGTTAATCAAGACTAAACCCCTGCGGCAGCTTACGACTGCAGAGAAGTATAGACATTTCAGTATGGACTCCGGAATGTATATCCTCTGTGCAGAAAGCAGAAAATTTTGTTGTAATATAAATTAGACTAGAAAATGTTCTTTGTATGCGCGCTTTACAACTTTTGGTCTGATCTGAGCACCTTACTGTTTCTGGTATATACAGATAAACTCATGAGAAAATTCCAAAATGCTTTTGGTTTGATTCCCAAGTCCCCTTTGTCTGGCCAATTGGTAAACTTTCTTTGGAATAAAGATATCGAGTATTTTCAACTTAATCCAGCCACTGAGAGTATCTCGTTTGTCTACCTAAACAGTTTTAATTGACACAATGTCCTAAGGTGCGATCTACTTAAAATCGTGTTTTCGTCAGGGTTCTTTGAGTTTTGTACCCAGATCCCAATGAATTACACTTTACTAAATGAGCAGCTCATGTTCCAAAGTTTAGATTTCGAGATTCGTTCCCTGGATTGCAGCAAATGCTTTTCCGCACTCTTCAGTGCTTACTGTTGGGTATTATTCAATCAAGAAGTGTTGGTCTTGCCTCTTCGATTCATTTTTTTCAGTGATTGAGAAAACAATCAAGGTTGTATTATATTCCACAGTTTATAACTTCAGCGGTGCAAAGGTGATATGGATAAACTTGTAAGTTGGTAGAGCTCCGCTGGCCGTGTTCACTCAAGCTGAACACGATTTTCATTTATGTAAATCATGTAACAATTACGATCTATTATATTTTAAACCTCAGCAGCGCAGAAAAATTTCCATTGTTGGAGACCAACTATAATCGAGTAAAGTTTAAAAAGGGACGGGAGAGAGACTGAGGAGAGAGTTTCAAAATTGTTACTTTAATTGGCTTTCAGATTCGAATAATAGAATATTCACTTAACGGACTGTTCATTGCTTTGCGTTCACACTCCAAAATTCATAATTAGCCCCCTGATTTGCTAATCAAATTATTACTCGCAATCTCCATTGCTTATTGAACGATTGTCTACTTAAGATGGTCAGTCTTGCCACTTCTAATCACACCTTCTTTTAAGGGTCATGAAGGCAGCATGATCTTATTTGATCTGAGGTAGTTTATATGAAATATGCATAGCAGAACCCCACTGGTGCAAGAGCAGTATGGTAAAAATGATTTATGTAGCACTAACTAACAGAGCTGTTAACCGTCCACCACGATCATTATAGAATACAGGGGGCAATTTCGGAAAGAATAAAAACACTTTGAATCCTTCTCATTTCAGAAAAAACCAGAATAGTTTGATTTTAATCGGGTTTGTAGTAATTAATTTTAAGGAAAAATTTTTTATAATAAGTTGGCGAAGACAGCTATTGAACTCACTGTTGTGAACAAAACTACGCTCACCAGAGAATCTCTACTTAGATGGTATTCACGTGTGTCCTTGCTGAGTGACTCATTAAACTGTCTTTGTATTTTCACTCAGATACACACAGAGACACATGTTTATCTTTTGTCTGCTCTTGGGCTTTCCTTTCATCACCTCTTTCACCCTCACCTATCTCTCTCTCTTATTTTCTCGAATCCTCATCGTGATTTTATCAGTACACTTTGACCTACACAACTCGTTGTGTTCTACTTTTTGGCACCGTTGTTAGTTGTTACTCCAACGGCAACAGTATATACGAAACCCTTTAAATTCTAAACAATTTCAGATAATCCTTTTCTTTCGCTCTCCGATCATATAGAACTGATTTTGAAAGGACGCAAATGTAAAAGCAAAGTCAAATCATAGGGTTTGTCCATGAAACTACAACCTACTTTCAATATTAGCATTCATCTGGGAGCATTCGAGTAAAAATTACGACCAAAAATAAAACCCTAAAACTGTTTAAGCAAGGCGAAACGTCGACTATCTTTGTTTATAATTTTTCTTGAATTATTTATTTATTTATTATTCAGTCACTTTTCTCCCAGTGAGGGATAGGAAATGCAAAATTTGAACGGTTACCGAGTCAGATGCAAGGAAAAAGATGAAATGTCGAGATTTAGATTTTCTAAAATTCTTGAGATTTGCGCAAAGGTCATAGCGCCAGTTCATTTGATAAATAAATCCTTCATATTTTGACCACATTGAAAAAAAACAATGGTTGCTTGAAAACGAAATTGTACGTTCTGTGGGGTTCACAACGCTAACAAGACTGATTGAATCACGTGTGCTAGAACTTTCTGGGAAGTGCGGCGATGTAACCGGTCGCGTAGAGGACAAGTGCAGAGGCCTCCTCAACCAAGCAGCAATCAAGATCCCTGCAGCCTAGCCTGGTTTTGTATTGAATGGCACGCATAGAAGTAAGCAATAAATCTTCTTCACTCAGCATCTTTCTGGTTCTTACCACTTCGGGCATAGTCTAGCTAATTTTGGGAGCAAATTGATATGAGAGGACTCTACTAGAGGCTATTCGGACTGCTTAGGAGGATTACTTAGGTGTAGCAAAAAGACTTATTGATATAGCATCCGCTACAGTTCTTATAACTGGATTATCTGTTATTTTTTACTCTTATGAGATATTACTCTTACCCACGGCAAGGTAAAATATTAACAATTATTCGTAAAAACGAATCTTAGCTCAAATAAAGTTAAGTCGTCGGAACAGCCTTAGGAAATTCAATTTTGTGAATTTGTTTATGCCATTTTTTACTTTGTACTGATTAGTTAATGTTTCGTGCTTCAATATCCAAATCTCACAATATACCACCTTTATTTGCGTGGTTATTATATATTTGTGATGCCCAGAGATTATTGCCATGCTTGCTATTTGAGATAAATGGTTAATCATTTCAAATAAATTACTAATTTTTGGCCAAAAAATTAATTTTCCAACATTGGATTGAATTTGATATATGAAATAAACAGTAAGCACACCAACATTAAAGTCATTCCTTCAAGTAATAAGACGCGGCGCACCACTGCACTCGGATATGAAGAAGGTCATATGCCTATAGAGTTTCAAAAACACCGAATAACCGCATATACCGCAGCCAGGCTTAGAAAAAGAAGTTGAAGGATGAATCCCTCTTCTCCGAAATATTTTATCTTACACCATTCCTAATCATCACCAAATTTGATTATCTTGTCCTCATAAGTAATCCCTGTAACCCTTTAACCATTCCTGAGACCCAAGCACTCCATAAACAAACATCGTGTGTCCTCAGCTGGCCTATGTCTCATCGACCCGGAAAAGGTAAACATACCTCAGACGATAGTAGCAGACACCGCTTAATCAAACCCGCTATTAACCAGTTCTGTTTGCACCGGTCCTTCCTTTTCCTACAGTCGTCCCGACCAATTAAAGCCCGCATACAACCACATCCATATGCGTGTCCTCACCCGAAGTGTCGGTTATAAACAGCCTTCCATGAGACACACAGACACCCCAGGGAACCCTAGCTCGCCAGG